>JAUTDX010000048.1:0-355784 GCA_030844895.1 Ambrosia x helenae
TCGTCCGCTCACTCTGACCGTCAGTTTGCGGATGATAAGCCGTACTCATATCTAGCTGAGTACCCAAGGCCTTATGAAGAGCCTTCCAGAAACGTGAAGCAAAGCGGGAGTCACGATCAGAAATGATAGAAACAGGCACCCGTGCCGAGAGACCACCTCCTTAAGGTAGAGTCGAGCCAATCGCTCGAGTCCATCCGTTTCCTTATTAGGTATGAAGTGTGCCGATTTAGTCAACCGGTCGACGATCACCCAAATCATGTCACAACCACTAGGTGATCTCGGTAGTTTGGTGACGAAATCCATCGTGATTCGCTCCCACTTCCATTCTGGAATCTCAGGTTGCTGTAGGAGACCAGACGGCTTCTGATACTCCACCTTGACTTTAGCACAGGTCAAGCATTTGCTCACATAGGAGGCTATATCGGCCTTCATGTTCGGCCACCAATAAAGTATCTTCAGATCCTGATACATCTTATCGGAGCCTGGGTGAATAGAATACCGGGATTTGTGAGCCTCGTCAAGGACAAGCTCCCGTAATCCCCCGAGTAAAGGAACCCAAACACGCCCAGCGAAGTAGTGTAGGCCATCAGACCTAAGCTCAAGGTGTTTGTCCGCACTGTGCATCGTTTCGGCCTTAAGGTTTTCCTCCTTTAAGGCATCCACCTGAGCCGAACGGATCCGGTCAGGCAAGGAGGAATGAATGGTAAGCTGCAAGGCTCGGACACGCCGAGGCTTTGCCGACTCCTTCCTGCTCAAGGCATCCGCCACAACGTTTGCCTTGCCAGGATGGTATTTGATCGCACAGTCGTAATCGTTCAAGAGTTCAACCCAACGACGCTGCCGCATGTTTAACACCTTCTGGTCGAAAATATGCTGGAGACTCTTGTGATCGGTGTATACTTCACACTTGGTACCGTACAAGTAATGCCTCCAGATTTTCAACGCAAATACTACTGCACCCAGCTCCAAGTCGTGAGTAGTATAGTTCTTCTCGTGAACCTTGAGTTGACGAGAAGCATAAGCGATAACCTTCCCACGTTGCATTAACACGCAACCGAGACCCCGAATCGAAGCATCATAGTACACAACGAAATCATCTGTTCCTTCGGGTAAGGCTAAGATAGGAGCAGAACATAGTTTCAGCTTCAGCATCTGAAATGCTGATTCCTGTGGTTCGTCCCAGTCGAACTTTCGATCCTTCTGGGTGAGAGCGGTGAGGGGTTGAGCGATCTTCGAAAATCCCTCGATAAAACGCCGGTAGTAACCTGCAAGACCTAGGAATTGCCGCACCTCAGATGGCGTCTTTGGTGCTTCCCAGTCTTTAATAGCTTCGATCTTAGCCGGATCGACATGAATTACCAGTTCATTCACCACATGCCCTAGGAATTGAACTTCCCGCAACCAAAAATCACACTTTGAGAACTTAGCATACAACTGCTCCCGTCTCAAAAGTTCCAAGACCAACCGCAGATGTTCCTCATGATCTGCCTTGTTCTTGGAATAAATCAGAATGTCATCAATGAACACGATGACGAACTTATCGAGGTACGGTTTACAAACACGGTTCATCAAATCCATGAACACCGCCGGTGCATTAGTGAGACCGAAAGGCAAGACCAAGAACTCAAAATGGCCATAACGAGTGCGAAAAGCAGTCTCTGGATGTCAGCTTCCCTGACGCGCAACTGGTGGTAACCGGACCGCAAGTCAATCTTCGAGTAGTAGCTGGAGCCCTGAAGCTGGTCAAAGAGATCATCAATGCGAGGGAGAGGATAACAATTCTTGATGGTCACTTTGTTCAGCTCACGGTAATCAATACACATACGAAGGCTCCCATCCTTCTTCTTCACAAACAAAATAGGAGCTCCCCACGGGGACGAGCTCGGTCGAATGAAACCCTTTTCCAAGAGTTCCTGTAACTGGCTGGATAACTCTTGCATCTCAGGAGGTGCAAGACGATACGGAGCTCGGGCAATAGGAGCTGCGCCCGGAGCAAGATCAATACCAAACTCAACCTGACGATGGGGAGGAAGACCAGGCAAATCATCAGGAAACACATCAGAAAAGTCACGAACCACCGGAATATCCTCGATCTTCTTCTCATCGTCAGTAGAAACGTTAACAAGTGCCAGAATGGCCGAACAGCCCTTTCGAAGATACTTACGGGCTTTCATGCTGGAAATGATACTCAGCGGAGCACCGCTTTTCTCGCCGTGGACCGAAAGAATCTCTCCATCGGGAGAGGGATCCGAATAACCTTGTCAAAGCAAACAATCTCTGCGCGATACAATGATAACCAATCCATGCCCACAACGACATCGAAACTACCCAGAGGTACAGGCATAAGGTCAATGGGGAATGACAGACCCGACAGTTCCAAGTGACACTCCCTAAGGATATGAGTCGCCTCGATGTTCTTACCGTTAGCCAATTCTATCAAGTACTTAGCCTCTAAAGGTGTGGGTACTACATCTAGCAACTGACTAACATACACAGATACGAAGCTCTTATCGGCACCAGAATCAAATAAAACAGAAACATAGCGATTGTTGAGAAGGAACGTACCGGTAACTGTGTCTGGATCCTGCCTAGCCTCCGCAGACCCAATGACGAAAGCACGCGCAGTCCTGCCTCCGCCGCCATTCCCGTTACCGTTCCCGCCCCTCCCGTTATCGCCCTGCTTCAGTTTGGGACAATCACGCTTGAAATGTCCCGTGTCACCACAGTTGTAACACCCCTGCCTCCCCTGAGTCCCCTGAGCAGCAGGAGCAGGAGTAGCCGCAGGAGTCTGGGTTGGGGTGAGCGCCACCTTGCAATCCTTAGCATGGTGCCCCAACTGATGGCACCGATGACAACGAGCCCGATCACAATTCCCAGAATGGTGAAAGCCACACTTGTTACACTTGGGATGCTTCCCAACGTATCCACCTGTCTTCTGCGCTGAAGACGACCCAGATCCATCAAACTTCTTGGCCGGTTGAGACGGCGCCGGCACTGCACTCTTACCCACGTTCTCCCATTTCCTCTTGTTGCCTTCAGAACCCTTCACAGTCGAACCCTTGGGAGGTAAAACACCCTCCAAAATCTTCATGTTGGTCATCTTGTGTGCAGAACGGACGACCTCAACCAGTGTGGGTAGGTTCCCAGCAGCTACTAACCCAGCAATCTCCGGCACCAACCCAGAGATGTAATGCTCAATCCTACGGTACTCAGGTGTGTGCATGTCAGGACACAACACCGCCAACTCATTGCGTCGCACGGTATACTCCTCAATCTCGGACCCCACCATCTTGTAGTTCCAGACTTCATGCTCCAACTTCTGCACTTCCTCCCTAGGACAGTACTCGCTCTTCAGTAGCCGAACAAAATCCGCCCAAAGCATAGCATGAGCTTCCCCCAAGCCCATGTTCTGCGTAGTAGCATTCCACCATGACAAAGCAGGACCCTCAAATGTCGCAGTGGCATACTTGACCCGGTCCTCAACAGGACAGTTACACATCAAGAAAACAGATTCAACCTTCTCCAACCATCGGAGCAGTCCCACTGCCCCTTCAGTCCCTGCGAAGTTATGGGGCTGGCAGTCCCTAAACTTCTTGTAGGAACACTAGGATGGAGGTGGGTTGACAGCAGCACCTGAAACACGACACAAAGGTAAACCACAAAGGAAACATGACACCCAAGAATGAAACAAGGCAGGTAAGAACCAACTTACCACCCAGAGCATTGTGCCCAGCCTGGAAAGCAGCCAAGGCTATGTTCACTTGCTGTTGAAGCAAGTTGTTCAGCTCTGCCTGGGTCATGTTGATGTTACCACGACCGCCACCACGGCCACCGCCGCCACGGCCACCACCACGACGTCCACCACCACGTGCGCCCGACATGATCTGACAAATCAGAAATCGAGAGATTTAGATTCACTGCTAGTGTCAACCACTAGTAGCTAGAAAAGTCATGTCTAGACCCAATCCAGGACTATGCATCCAAGTTCAGAGTCCACTTGGATTCTCATGCATTTCAGTTTATGATTTCGTGTGCACCCGAAATGATAAACTGCTCTACATGGTCCTCCAGGCTTTCCCGCAGCTTGAACTCAAGTCGCTGAATATCGGCATCTAGCATCATGCTATCACAAGCATAAGTGCACAAGATAATGTGTAAGCAAGTGCGTCTATTGGGGTATGAAAGGGAGATGTCCGAATCCTGGACAGACCCCGAGAGTACGTAAGACTACCCCAACGTACGACACTGCCGTGCAATAACCAACGAGTCAACTCCTTCTCCTTCAAACCCCGAAGAAGAACATAAGAGTGTATAAAGCCAAGAGTAAGATCGGATGATGTAACAGAGAAGTGCGATGATGATGTAAGGACACCCCGACAAAGTTAGTACATGTTTCAAACCGACTCACGTATGTGACCGTCTAGTGTGTGCGACTCGGCTATAGACTAGACTCTAAATGCAGTCCTAGTTCACTATAACCATTGGCTCTGATACCAATCTGTCACACCCTCAAATTCCACTTGCGGGGTTTTACCGCGAGGCGCATGACAAACCAGGATTCAAGTCAACGGTCACAATAAACAACACTATATGCATAACACAATACTCAAAAGATATAGTTATAAAAACATAAACTGTAGCGGAAGCTTTAAATGTTTACAACCCAAAAGACACAGTTCAAATGTTTAATGAAGACCATGCTCTAAACCCTAGACGCCCGTGCCGACTCGTGCGCCTAGATCCAGTTGTTGCTACCTTAGCGTCCTGAGAAAAAACATGCCAAAAAGACGTCAACAAATAATGCTGGTGAGTTCACAGGTTTGTTCAAAATGTTATCCGAGTGTTACCATGTCCATACTATATCAATGCTACCAAGTACGCTAGCTAGGCGTATGTTTTATTACTACTACGATTGGAAACCATTACTGGACACGTTTAGCAATGTTTAGCATGTTTAGCAGCCCGTAATGTTCAGCACGATAATGTTCCTATTCGAGACAATATGCACCCGCCCGGCCCTCCAAGCCGACGAGTGGGGCAGGTCACGCCCAATAGATCTATCCACATTTCCCCCGTTGTGCAAACCCGCACATTCATGGTTTCCCCCGGGACTTTCCAAAAGATCGTATAGCAATATAAAGTTAAAACCATAGTATGACATATGTTACCAAAACTGTTTAGCGCATGTTTTCTCCCCCAAAAGTTAAAGCAGTAAAAGTGGGGCCGTGAACTCACCTTAGATTGCGTTCTTCAATTATAAGTAAAGATGTTTAGCCCTTGATAATCCCTCTACCGGGGATCTATCAAAATGTTCACATAAGTGTTCCGACTAATAACCATAAGATTATCTAGTCCCCGATTGTCCAGATCATAACCAAGTATGTTTTAAAACGTGTTTAAATGTTTAACCGACACACTAGACCGACCCGACATCCCGTTGGTGACCCATTACCCTAACTAATCAAGTACACACAGATTACACGCAAGGTTCAAGCATAAAACACTTAGTTCGTATCAAAAATCTCATTTTTTGTTATCGTAGGGCCGAACGTGGCTTTGAGTGGTCGAAGGTGGCTTTAAACTCCACCTTCGCCCCTTTTCTTCCACCTTCGCCCCTTTTCTTCCACCTTCGCCCCCTCAGTTCCAGGTTCGACCCTTGGAGATCCACCTTCGACCGTTAGACTGGTCGAAGGTATTCCAGGTTCGCCCCTGCTGTTAGATTTTCCCAAAAACGCGTCGAAAACATCCGAAAACATCACGAAACATCATGAGTTACAGCAGTCAAGCATCATTAACATATTCCTATGAAACCCTACCGATTTTACCCCAAAATCTATCCGTTTTTACAAGTTTCCTAAAATAGTAAATTATGGAGATGTCACATCATCATGCATGAAATTATTACCCAATTAGGAAACTTTCTGAATTTAATCAATCATCAGCTCATCATACTTAAATCATCATGAACAAGAAACCCCTATCATAACTCTATCATTACCATCCAAAAACAAGCCCTAAATCTAACTAAAAATTCCTTTAATCGACAAAACACCATCAACAATCAATTGTAACATGTTTCAATCATAACTCTCCATTAATAACAGCCCTAGGTTGTAGTCATGTCATCTACATAGCAAGTAATCATCAAACAATGCGTAATACCACATTAACACATGTTAAATTGTATGAAAACTCATTGTTTATGAATAGGTTTTATTTAGAAAGATATTAGGAAGGTTTTTACCCATAAAACATGTTGATATCAGATCTGGACCCTTGGGGTTTCAATGAAAACAAGTCAAAATTGTTTAAAAAGGATTTAGAATGAAGAACACACCTTAGTCTTCACTTGTAATGATTTAGAGAGTTAGGTTATGAAAAACAAGCTCAAAAACTCCTTCCCTAATGATAATAGTTGATAGAGAGTGTTTAGAGGCGTTTAGGGTTTGTGAAATGATGAAAAATGACTAAGTATGGTATTTATACCAGGTCCAGGTTCGCCCCTTTTATATGGTCGAATGTGGAACTTTTCCACATTCGCCCCTTTGTAATGGTCGAATGTGGAATCTTTCCACATTCGCCCACTTTGTTTCTACATTCGCCCACTTTCTCAAGTTCCATTTCCACATTCGCCCACTTTCCACTTTCAGGTCATCAGCACTTTTTAACACATGTTAACAGCACTTTTTAACACATGTTAACTTTTTCCAGATTTCCAGTTTGTCGTGTTTAACGCATTCTAACACATCTTAACACATAAGCATGCATCCAATAGTCTATACTTAGCATATTTAGGCACGTATAATCATTTGTACATTGTTTAAGCAAGTATAAGTATACAATCCACCACACGACCCATAATCTACACATATACTTAATTAGTTCATGTAATGTCACCAACAACGGAACCCGGTACTAGTGTATTCCCCAAAATGACTCCCAATGATCCTCCAGATCATTGAACCCTGGACAATCCTAATCTGACCCGACTCAACTAACCCAGTTAAGTTTGTTTATAAACGTTTCTCGCTAAGGTAGACTTAGATGTTACTATTATGTTTAAGCCGAACATGCCGGGTGTCACATCATCCCCACGTTGAAAGAATTTTCGTCCCGAAAATTGCACGAAGCCCAAAAATGAAACAGACGAAAGGAAGAAAACGAAAAGAAAAGTTACCGGTTGTCACATCATCCCCACGTTGAAAGGGAATCTCGCCCCGAGATTCACTCTGCTTCAGTAGTAACATGCCTGGACTCGAACGCGCGCTTCGGAAAGAGGTGAGGGTACTTAGCCTTCATCTGGTCTTCTCGTTCCCACGTGAACTCCGGTCCACGATCCGAGTTCCAACGAACTTTAACGATGCGGATTTTACTCCGCCGAAGGCTACGAATCTTGTAATCCAGAATCTCCACGGGTTCCTCCACCATGCGAAGACGATCATCAACCTTGATCTCTTCCAGTGGTACAACAAGAGATTCGTCAGCCAAACACTTCCTTAAGTTAGACACATGGAAGACGTTATGAACATTACCGAGCTCCGTCGGTAAATCAAGTCTGTACGCCACCGGCCCAATCCGTTCCAGGATTGCGAACGGTCCGACGTAACGAGGGTTAAGCTTGCCACGCTTTCCAAAGCGTATGACGCCCTTCCATGGTGAAACTTTCAGAAGCACCTTGTCCCCAACCTGGAACTCTAGTGGTTTGCGACGGCGATCGGCATAGCTCTTCTGACGATCCCGTGCAACTGCCAAACGGTTACGGATCTGTACGATTTTCTCTGAAGTTTCGTACACCAGTTCCGGGCCAGTGAGCTGGCTCTCGCCCACCTCGGCCCAACACAAGGGAGATCGGCATTTCCGTCCATACAGAGCTTCAAACGGAGCTGCCCCGATACTGGAGTGGTAACTGTTGTTGTAGGAGAACTCCGCCAACGGCAGGTGAGTCTCCCAACCCTTGCCAAAATCGATGACACATGCCCGCAGCATGTCCTCCAATGTTTGTATCGTCCGCTCACTATGACCGTCAGTTTGCGGATGATAAGCCGTACTCATATCTAGCTGAGTACCCAAGGCCTTATGAAGAGCTTCCAGAAACGTGAAGCAAAGCGGGAGTCACGATCAGAAATGATAGAAACAGGCACCCCGTGCCGAGAGACCACCTCCTTAAGGTAGAGTCGAGCCAATCGCTCGAGTCCATCCGTTTCCTTATTAGGTATGAAGTGTGCCGATTTCGTCAACCGGTCGACGATCACCCAAATCATGTCACAACCACTAGGTGATCTCGGTAGTTTGGTGACGAAATCCATCGTGATTCGCTCCCACTTCCATTCTGGAATCTCAGGTTGCTGTAGGAGACCAGACGGCTTCTGATACTCCACCTTGACTTTAGCACAGGTCAAGCATTTGCTCACATAGGAGGCTATATCTGTAACATCGCAAAATTTTCCCCAAAATTTTAATATATAAAAAGCCTTTATATATTTTTATTACACCTTTATCATTAATATTATACAAATGTGCCTAAGTCTTTATTTATCCTAACTCACAACTTATATACATACATAAATGTATATAATAATAATAATAATAATATGATTCTAAATTCTTTTTTTTTCACATACAAGATTTTTTTTTTTTTTTTAAATAAAGCCTTGAGTCAAATAGTCAAAGTCCTAGTCAAAGTCTTAGTCAAACAGTCAAAGTCTTAGTCCAATAGTCAATTCATCATAAAACCTTACTTTATGGTGTTGACCAATTTTAATGGCTAATTGAATCCAAAACTAGTATAAAAAACCCACCTATGACCCATTACACTTTGCACCTCTAAATCGATTGTTTCAATTCGATTAAACTCTCCCTCATACCTTTCTTCTAGAGTATATTACTTCTACATTTGAAGCTTTGATTATAAGCTCTTGCAATTGGCGAATTGGAAGCTTGATATTCTTTCTTTTTTCGTTTTCTTCAATTTGGACTAGCTACGTTATTGAGTCTTTGGGATTCGCCTCGCATACATTCACAACACATTATTCTATTTTTTTCACGAGACATAACATTTTGCTAAGGTGAGTTTTACATAGCCCCTTTTCTATTTATCACCATTTTTGGGGTGAAACATGTTACAACATTATATATGCAATTCAATCATCAATGTGTCTATGTGTTTTTCTATGTTGCATTATGTCTTGAACATGACTAGGGTAAGCACAATTCTAGCATAATCATTAACATTGATCAGCCGACGGTATACATTGATAGATCTATTGGACTGACAATCCCACCCGGATACGTGCCTCCTACAAAGGTAGCGTGGGTGTTTGTTATCGCATAACATATTCGAGTGAACCATGAGCGTATGGGATGTACCACATTATAACAGTCACAAGGGTTGATTATGCACTCGATTTACTTCTAGTATGTTTTCACATATGGACTAGACTTGCCATGACACATGAATTGCACAACATTTTTATACCATTATCAAAACCTATGTAATTCTCACCAACTTTTGTTGACCCAAAATATTTTCAAACTTAACATGTTTCAGGATATAGCTTGCTTGAAGATTTGAATTAATGCTTGAAGATGTGTGCATAGTTTTATTCAATTTGATGTACGAATTCTTGTAGAACAATTGTATGTAATTTATTTAAATCATATAATGAAATTTATTATTTACCATGAGCTACTGAACAATCATCAATACGTGACATCCCGATGTTTCCGCCATCGGTTGGGGTGTTACAGATTGGTATCAGAGCCATGGTTATAGGGAATTAGGTTATTAAAAAAAAATAATCTAGTCTATAACCATAGGATTTTAATCAGTACTTGCTCCTTTTACTTGCAACCTTACTTGTTTATATTCTCTATTTTACTTCTTATCCTTACTTTAGTCCCTACAAGAAGATTGCTCTCCATCACTGGATCCACTCTTAGACTAATAAGACAAAATCCTCAGGTTTAACCTGAACCACCTTGAGATCTCGTCGAAGTTCTAGATTTTAATAACGAACACGTGCAATCTGGAAGGGTGAATGCCTGTATTTTGAGTCTTCTGTCTAGGCTGGCATTGCGCATATATCCCAATCAGACGAGGGACCCGGATGCCTACCTGGGAATTCTCGGGATGAGTGTTCACTTATAGGCTAAAGCATGTCTTCACTATGTTATTAGAATCTAGAAGCTTTGATAAGTCAACGTTTTCATTTATTCGTTTTAATTAATGAATAGATGATTACACCCACTTCCCTTAAAACTAAGCTCTAAAATCTCAAAATTTTATAGCTTAAATCAATCTCATATCATAACCATCTATGGATTTCACAATCACACTTCACCTTACCATCTTAGTCACTTTTTAAATATTCAACACCCTACCCAAATCATATTATTTCATTTCTCCACATGTTACTTATTTTTTAAAAACTATAACCTCATACCTTAGCACAAACTAAAGATTTCTAAATCTTGTTGTATTTTCATTACCTAGTAACTTTACAAAGTACATATTTTTGTCAAAAGATATCCTCGAACTTAAATTCAATTGTTTATTTATTGACGTAACAAACAATTTTCTATATAATGCTTTAAACTATTAAAAAACACTTAATAGAACCTTGATCTTCAAAACCTAATGTCATGTTTGAAATCTCCAACTAACGGGAATATTTTAATCAAAGCCCACTTAGCTTGTACTATTTAACAACTTTTGCTTTATGTATAAAACCAATTTTGAAAATAAGATTTTTTTTCCCATAGGAATAATATCTAGTCTCTAAATTCTCCATCGACACTCACTCATTTTCAACTTGTTCAAATTTTTACAATATTTGGCATATACCACAATCATGTTTTCTTATACACTTGATTATAAACTTTGATCCAAACCCAAAAATTTACACTGCTACATAATCTCCTTACTATAAAATAAACTCCTTATCAACCATCTTCACATTCACTATCTCTCGCAACCTTGATTCTGTTTCGAGATTTTTCATCATTCCCCTAAGAACTAAATTCATATCCTTCACCTTCTCAAACATGAGCTAGTTACCCATGATAACCAACTATTGAAACTTGATTGTGTGTTGCATCAAACTTAATCCTTAGTTATACATGAGGATTCGATTATCTACCATATTTGAACATTTGAAACTAGAATTCATGGATTATAAACTATTTACTATAGACACACCTAGAGTCATTAACCTTGTCTAGGGCAACTCTATTACAACTCACATGCTATACTTGATACTTGATTGCTTACATGTACATATTATCAATTTGCAATTTATGTGTGTGTGTAAATTGGTACACTTAATCAAACAACTGATAGAGGATGAAGTACTTGCTCAACAGTTAGTAGAGTACCAAATAACCTACTCAACGATTGGTAGAGGTCATCATGCCTGCTCAACAGTCGGTAGAGGCCCTACAACCTGCTCAACGACTGGTAGAGGCTATCGTACCTGCTCAACAATCGGTAGAGGTTCTTACTCACTGACTGGTAGAAGTCTTTTTCCTGCTCAACAGTTGGACTTATTTTTGGATACATTGTATACAATTCAATCACAAGGTTATTTTGCATTACTTACATGTGTGTTTAGAGTCATAGAAGGACACAAAACCCTAATGTAAGGTAAATTGGTGATTGCGGTCCGGAACGTAATCATGAATTTACAGGTACGTTTAGGTAGTGTGAAATTCTATCAAGGTTTTCGGTAGGTAACCAATTATAAACTCTAGTTACCTGGTAGTTCATTTAGTTTTTCTATAGTCAATCAATTCATGCATTTCTTTTAGGACTCCTAAAACTTAAGGCTTTGCTAGATTCTTACACTCCTTACGATTTCAGACGAACCTAATCCAACCCATAAGACTCACACATATTAAACCTCTTACCCAAATTATTCGAAAACAGATTATTCTATTACCTATAAGTTCATGTCGTCCCTTAACTCAAATTTTACAAACCATAGTTGCCCTAACTTCTACCCAATCACCCTCAACCCTGTCTTATTAATAACTTCGGGACGAAGTTTCCAAAAGTAGGGGAGACTGTAACATCGCAAAATTTTCCCCAAAATTTTAATATATAAAAAGCCTTTATATATTTTTATTACACCTTTATCATTAATATTATACAAATGTGCCTAAGTCTTTATTTATCCTAACTCACAACTTATATACATACATAAATGTATATAAATAATAATAATAATAATATGATTCTAAATTCTTTTTTTTTTTACATACAAGATTTTTTTTTTTTTAAATAAAGCCTTGAGTCAAATAGTCAAAGTCCTAGTCAAAGTCTTAGTCAAACAGTCAAAGTCTTAGTCAAATAGTCAATTCATCATAAAACCTTACTTTATGGTGTTGACCAATTTTAATGGCTAATTGAATCCAAAACTAGTATAAAAAACCCACCTATGACCCATTACACTTTGCACCTCTAAATCGATTGTTTCAATTCGATTAAACTCTCCCTCATACCTTTCTTCTAGAGTATATTACTTCTACATTTGAAGCTTTGATTATAAGCTCTTGCAATTGGCGAATTGGAAGCTTGATATTCTTTCTTTTTTCGTTTTCTTCAATTTGGACTAGCTACGTTATTGAGTCTTTGGGATTCGCCTCGCATACATTCACAACACATTATTCTATTTTTTTCACGAGACATAACATTTTGCTAAGGTGAGTTTTACATAGCCCCTTTTCTATTTATCACCATTTTTGGGGTGAAACATGTTACAACATTATATATGCAATTCAATCATCAATGTGTCTATGTGTTTTTCTATGTTGCATTATGTCTTGAACATGACTAGGGTAAGCACAATTCTAGCATAATCATTAACATTGATCAGCCGACGGTATACATTGATAGATCTATTGGACTGACAATCCCACCCGGATACGTGCCTCCTACAAAGGTAGCATGGGTGTTTGTTATCGCATAACATATTCGAGTGAACCATGAGCGTATGGGATGTACCACATTATAACAGTCACAAGGGTTGATTATGCACTCGATTTACTTCTAGTATGTTTTCACATATGGACTAGACTTGCCATGACACATGAATTGCACAACATTTTATACCATTATCAAAACCTATGTAATTCTCACCAACTTTTGTTGACCCAAAATATTTTCAAACTTAACATGTTTCAGGATATAGCTTGCTTGAAGATTTGAATTAATGCTTGAAGATGTGTGCATAGTTTTATTCAATTTGATGTACGAATTCTTGTAGAACAATTGTATGTAATTTATTTAAATCATATAATGAAATTTATTATTTACCATGAGCTACTGAACAATCATCAATACGTGACATCCCGATGTTTCCGCCATCGGTTGGGGTGTTACAATATCGGCCTTCATGTTCGGCCACCAATAAAGTATCTTCAGATCCTGATACATCTTATCGGAGCCTGGGTGAATAGAATACCGGGATTTGTGAGCCTCGTCAAGGACAAGCTCCCGTAATCCCCCGAGTAAAGGAACCCAAACACGCCCAGCGAAGTAGTGTAGGCCATCAGACCTAAGCTCAAGGTGTTTGTCCGCACTGTGCATCATTTCGGCCTTAAGGTTTTCCTCCTTTAAGGCATCCACCTGAGCCGAACGGATCCGGTCAGGCAAGGAGGAATGAATGGTAAGCTGCAAGGCTCGGACACGCCGAGGCTTTGCCGACTCCTTCCTGCTCAAGGCATCCGCCACAACGTTTGCCTTGCCAGGATGGTATTTGATCGCACAGTCGTAATCGTTCAAGAGTTCAACCCAACGACGCTGCCGCATGTTTAACACCTTCTGGTCGAAAATATGCTGGAGACTCTTGTGATCGGTGTATACTTCACACTTGGTACCGTACAAGTAATGCCTCTAGATTTTCAACGCAAATACTACTGCACCCAGCTCCAAGTCGTGAGTAGTATAGTTCTTCTCGTGAACCTTGAGTTGACGAGAAGCATAAGCGATAACCTTCCCACGTTGCATTAACACGCAACCGAGACCCCGAATCGAAGCATCATAGTACACAACGAAATCATCTGTTCCTTCGGGTAAGGCTAAGATAGGAGCAGAACATAGTTTCAGCTTCAGCATCTGAAATGCTGATTCCTGTGGTTCGTCCCAGTCGAACTTTCGATCCTTCTGGGTGAGAGCGGTGAGGGGTTGAGCGATCTTCGAAAATCCCTCGATAAAACGCCGGTAGTAACCTGCAAGACCTAGGAATTGCCGCACCTCAGATGGCGTCTTTGGTGCTTCCCAGTCTTTAATAGCTTCGATCTTAGCCGGATCGACATGAATTACCAGTTCATTCACCACATGCCCTAGGAATTGAACTTCCCGCAACCAAAAATCACACTTTGAGAACTTAGCATACAACTGCTCCCGTCTCAAAAGTTCCAAGACCAACCGCAGATGTTCCTCATGATCTGCCTTGTTCTTGGAATAAATCAGAATGTCATCAATGAACACGATGACGAACTTATCGAGGTACGGTTTACAAACGCGGTTCATCAAATCCATGAACACCGCCGGTGCATTAGTGAGACCGAAAGGCATGACCAAGAACTCAAAATGGCCATAACGAGTGCGAAAAGCAGTCTTCTGGATGTCAGCTTCCCTGACGCGCAACTGGTGGTAACCGGACCGCAAGTCAATCTTCGAGTAGTAGCTGAGAGCCCTGAAGCTGGTCAAAGAGATCATCAATGCGAGGGAGAGGATAACAATTCTTGATGGTCACTTTGTTCAGCTCACGGTAATCAATACACATACGAAGGCTCCCATCCTTCTTCTTCACAAACAAAATAGGAGCTCCCCACGGGGACGAGCTCGGTCGAATGAAACCCTTTTCCAAGAGTTCCTGTAACTGGCTGGATAACTCTTGCATCTCAGGAGGTGCAAGACGATACGGAGCTCGGGCAATAGGAGCTGCGCCCGGAGCAAGATCAATACCAAACTCAACCTGACGATGGGGAGGAAGACCAGGCAAATCATCAGGAAACACATCAGAAAAGTCACGAACCACCGGAATATCCTCGATCTTCTTCTCATCGTCAGTAGAAACGTTAACAAGTGCCAGAATGGCCGAACAGCCCTTTTCGAAGATACTTACGGGCTTTCATGCTGGAAATGATACTCAGCGGAGCACCGCTTTTCTCGCCGTGGACCGAAAGAATCTCTCCATCGGGGAGAGGGATCCGAATAACCTTGTCAAAGCAAACAATCTCTGCGCGATACAACGATAACCAATCCATGCCCACAACGACATCGAAACTACCCAGAGGTACAGGCATAAGGTCAATGGGGAATGACAGACCCGACAGTTCCAAGTGACACTCCCTAAGGATATGAGTCGCCTCGATGTTCTTACCGTTAGCCAATTCTATCAAGTACTTAGCCTCTAAAGGTGTGGGTACTACATCTAGCAACTGACTAACATACACAGATACGAAGCTCTTATCGGCACCAGAATCAAATAAAACAGAAACATAGCGATTGTTGAGAAGGAACGTACCGGTAACTGTGTCTGGATCCTGCCTAGCCTCCGCAGACCCAATGACGAAAGCACGCGCAGTCCTGCCTCCGCCGCCATTCCCGTTACCGTTCCCGCCCCTCCCGTTATCGCCCTGCTTCAGTTTGGGACAATCACGCTTGAAATGTCCCGTGTCACCACAGTTGTAACACCCCTGCCTCCCCTGAGTCCCCTGAGCAGCAGGAGCAGGAGTAGCCGCAGGAGTCTGGGTTGGGGTGAGCGCCACCTTGCAATCCTTAGCATGGTGCCCCAACTGATGGCACCGATGACAACGAGCCCGATCACAATTCCCAGAATGGTGAAAGCCACACTTGTTACACTTGGGATGCTTCCCAACGTATCCACCTGTCTTCTGCGCTGAAGACGACCCAGATCCATCAAACTTCGTGGCCGGTTGAGACGGCGCCGGCACTGCACTCTTACCCACGTTCTCCCATTTCCTCTTGTTGCCTTCAGAACCCTTCACAGTCGAACCCTTGGGAGGTAAAACACCCTCCAAAATCTTCATGTTGGTCATCTTGTGTGCAGAACGGACGACCTCAGCCAGTGTGGGTAGGTTCCCAGCAGCTACTAACCCAGCAATCTCCGGCACCAACCCAGAGATGTAATGCTCAATCCTACGGTACTCAGGTGTGTGCATGTCAGGACACAACACCGCCAACTCATTGCGTCGCACGGTATACTCCTCAATCTCGGACCCCACCATCTTGTAGTTCCAGACTTCATGCTCCAACTTCTGCACTTCCTCCCTGGGACAGTACTCGCTCTTCAGTAGCCGAACAAAATCCGCCCAAAGCATAGCATGAGCTTCCCCCAAGCCCATGTTCTGCGTAGTAGCATTCCACCATGACAAAGCAGGACCCTCAAATGTCGCAGTGGCATACTTGACCCGGTCCTCAACAGGACAGTTACACATCAAGAAAACAGATTCAACCTTCTCCAACCATCGGAGCAGTCCCACTGCCCCTTCAGTCCCTGCGAAGTTATGGGGCTGGCAGTCCCTAAACTTCTTGTAGGAACACTAGGATGGAGGTGGGTTGACAGCAGCACCTGAAACACGACACAAAGGTAAACCACAAAGGAAACATGACACCCAAGAATGAAACAAGGCAGGTAAGAACCAACTTACCACCCAGAGCATTGTGCCCAGCCTGGAAAGCAGCCAAGGCTATGTTCACTTGCTGTTGAAGCAAGTTGTTCAGCTCTGCCTGGGTCATGTTGATGTTACCACGACCGCCACCACGGCCACCGCCGCCACGGCCACCACCACGACGTCCACCACCACGTGCGCCCGACATGATCTGACAAATCAGAAATCGAGAGATTTAGATTCACTGCTAGTGTCAACCACTAGTAGCTAGAAAAGTCATGTCTAGACCCAATCCAGGACTATGCATCCAAGTTCAGAGTCCACTTGGATTCTCATGCATTTCAGTTTATGATTTCGTGTGCACCCGAAATGATAAACTGCTCTACATGGTCCTCCAGGCTTTCCCGCAGCTTGAACTCAAGTCGCTGAATATCGGCATCTAGCATCATGCTATCACAAGCATAAGTGCACAAGATAATGTGTAAGCAAGTGCGTCTATTGGGGTATGAAAGGGAGATGTCCGAATCCTGGACAGACCCCGAGAGTACGTAAGACTACCCCAACGTACGACACTGCCGTGCAATAACCAACGAGTCAACTCCTTCTCCTTCAAACCCCGAAGAAGAACATAAGAGTGTATAAAGCCAAGAGTAAGATCGGATGATGTAACAGAGAAGTGCGATGATGATGTAAGGACACCCCGACAAAGTTAGTACATGTTTCAAACCGACTCACGTATGTGACCGTCTAGTGTGTGCGACTCGGCTATAGACTAGACTCTAAATGCAGTCCTAGTTCACTATAACCATTGGCTCTGATACCAATCTGTCACACCCTCAAATTCCACTTGCGGGGTTTTACCGCGAGGCGCATGACAAACCAGGATTCAAGTCAACGGTCACAATAAACAACACTATATGCATAACACAATACTCAAAAGATATAGTTATAAAAACATAAACTGTAGCGGAAGCTTTAAATGTTTTACAACCCAAAAGACACAGTTCAAATGTTTAATGAAGACCATGCTCTAAACCCTAGACGCCCGTGCCGACTCGTGCGCCTAGATCCAGTTGTTGCTACCTTAGCGTCCTGAGAAAAACATGCCAAAAAGACGTCAACAAATAATGCTGGTGAGTTCACAGGTTTGTTCAAAATGTTATCCGAGTGTTACCATGTCCATACTATATCAATGCTACCAAGTACGCTAGCTAGGCGTATGTTTTATTACTACTACGATTGGAAACCATTACTGGACACGTTTAGCAATGTTTAGCATGTTTAGCAGCCCGTAATGTTCAGCACGATAATGTTCCTGTTCGAGACAATATGCACCCGCCCGGCCCTCCAAGCCGACGAGTGGGGCAGGTCACGCCCAATAGATCTATCCACATTTCCCCCGTTGTGCAAACCCGCACATTCATGGTTTCCCCCGGGACTTTCCAAAAGATCGTATAGCAATATAAAGTTAAAACCATAGTATGACATATGTTACCAAAACTGTTTAGCGCATGTTTTCTCCCCCAAAAGTTAAAGCAGTAAAAGTGGGGCCGTGAACTCACCTTAGATTGCGTTCTTCAATTATAAGTAAAGATGTTTAGCCCTTGATAATCCCTCTACCGGAGATCTATCAAAATGTTCACATAAGTGTTCCGACTAATAACCATAAGATTATCTAGTCCCCGATTGTCCAGATCATAACCAAGTATGTTTTTAAAACGTGTTTAAATGTTTAACCGACACACTAGACCGACCCGACATCCCGTTGGTGACCCATTACCCTAACTAATCAAGTACACACAGATTACACGCAAGGTTCAAGCATAAAACACTTAGTTCGTATAAAAATCTCATTTTTTGTTATCGTAGGGCCGAACGTGGCTTTGAGTGGTCGAAGGTGGCTTTAAACTCCCACCTTCGCCCCTTTTCTTCCACCTTCGCCCCCTCAGTTCCAGGTTCGACCCTTGGAGATCCACCTTCGACCGTTAGACTGGTCGAAGGTATTCCAGGTTCGCCCCTGCTGTTAGATTTTCCCCAAAAACGCGTCGAAAACATCCGAAAACATCACGAAACATCATGAGTTACAGCAGTCAAGCATCATTAACATATTCCTACGAAACCCTACCGATTTTTACCCCAAAATCTATCCGTTTTTACAAGTTTCCTAAAATAGTAAATTATGGAGATGTCACATCATCATGCATGAAATTATTACCCAATTAGGAAACTTTCTGAATTTAATCAATCATCAGCTCATCATACTTAAATCATCATGAACAAGAAACCCCTATCATAACTCTATCATTACCCTAAATCTAACTAAAAATTCCTTTAATCGACAAAACACCATCAACAATCAATTGTAACATGTTTCAATCATAACTCTCCATTAATAACAGCCCTAGGTTGTAGTCATGTCATCTACATAGCAAGTAATCATCAAACAATGCTTAATACCACATTAACACATGTTAAATTGTATGAAAACTCATTGTTTATGAATAGGTTTTATTTAGAAAGATATTAGGAAGGTTTTTTACCCATAAAACATGTTGATATCAGATCTGGACCCTTGGGGTTTCAATGAAAACAAGTCAAAATTGTTTAAAAAGGATTTAGAATGAAGAACACACCTTAGGTCTTCACTTGTAATGATTTAGAGAGTTAGGTTATGAAAAACAAGCTCAAAAACTCCTTCCCCAATGATAATAGTTGATAGAGAGTGTTTAGAGGCGTTTAGGGTTTGTGAAATGATGAAAAATGACTAAGTATGGTATTTATACCAGGTCCAGGTTCGCCCCTTTTATATGGTCGAATGTGGAACTTTTCCACATTCGCCCCTTTGTAATGGTCGAATGTGGAATCTTTCCATATATCGCCCACTTTGTTTCTACATTCGCCCACTTTCTCAAGTTCCATTTCCACATTCGCCCACTTTCCACTTTCAGGTCATCAGCACTTTTTAACACATGTTAACAGCACTTTTTAACACATGTTAACTTTTTCCAGATTTCCAGTTTGTCGTGTTTAACGCATTCTAACACATCTTAACACATAAGCATGCATCCAATAGTCTATACTTAGCATATTTAGGCACGTATAATCATTTGTACATTGTTTAAGCAAGTATAAGTATACAATCCACCACACGACCCATAATCTACACATATACTTAATTAGTTCATGTAATGTCACCAACAACGGAACCCGGTACTAGTGTATTCTCCAAAATGACTCCCAATGATCCTCCAGATCATTGAACCCTGGACAATCCTAATCTGACCCGACTCAACTAACCCAGTTAAGTTTGTTTATAAACGTTTCTCGCTAAGGTAGACTTAGATGTTACTATTATGTTTAAGCCGAACATGCCGGGTGTCACAGTAGAAACATTCGAGTTTGTACAACTTTCATAAATAATTGTACGTGGTGCTCGGACTATATAGTCGATACCCATATTTTTTTCAAAACACAATTTTTGCATGTCTAATCAATATGCTGGACTTCCGGACTCTGTTTGACGCGTTTCGGAATGTTTAATTGATCGTTGGTGGTTTTCAGAAGTCACATCCGATCAATTAAACGTATCGAAATGCGGAAAACAGAGTCCGGAAGTTCATGATATCAATTATATATGCAAAATATTTTGTTTTAAAGAATTATAAAAAACATTAAAGAAGGACTTGTGCTATTTCTTTTCAAAAAAAAAAAGAAGTTTAACCCAAGAAAAGGAATGATATACGTTAAAATATACATATTTAAATCCCCGATTAAACTCCCAAATTACGCGTTTTCGACCATAATTGCACGAATTCGGTACTTAACCGCTTCATATATTTATTTCAGGTCTTAAACGGCGCCTCGAAGACAAAGTCGAAGAAACCGGGCTAAAAACGGACAAGACGGACAACTTCTACAAAATTGACCAAGTCTGGAAGTTGTGCACGGGAGTGCCAAATATGTGCACTCCCGTGCGGGTCACATCAGCTCGGGAACAAGCCTGCACGGCCAGGCGCACCAGGCAGTGCACTCCCTTGTGCTCGGCAACATCAAGATCAGCACGGCCGTGCGCCCTTTTGGCACTCCCGTGCCAAAAATCAAGATATTTTCAGGAATCACCCAACCACTTGCCCACTTGCACGTCAACTCAAAAAGTGACAGTGCACGGCCGTGCACTTTATACGCACGGCCGTGCCAAAGATCAAAATTTCTATAAAAGCAGAGCAGAACCCACTGATCAAACATTGGGTGTTCTCTGGGCGATTTGGGGCGATTTTCTGGACCTGTGAGCTGCTGGAAAGGCGAGGAACGAGCTCGGGAACGCATCCGGATCATCTATCATCATCCAATCCATCGCATTCGAGTTTTATGGTTTGATCTATTATGCTTTATTTGATTCAAATCAGTTTGTTTAAGCTTGTTTGTGTTGTTTATGTAATACATTATAGTCTAGTAATCATGTTTAGTAATATTTAGTAGAAAAAACAATCGTTTGGCATGTAATCATGTTTTGTATAAATTTGGCGTTTTTCACGTATTAGATCTTGATGATCATAGCGCAACCTTGTTTCATTGTTGATGGATTTGTAGCTGTATTTGAATGACTTTAGCGATTGTCGAATGTGTTAGGCGGATACATGTTGAAAAACCGTCCGTTTAATCGTCCGGTAGTAGACTAGTTAACTTGTTAAATAGTTTATGCCATGAAACTGTAACCGGGTATTGGTTTGGTTAAAGTCAGTCGAATAACGGTTAAAAATGCTTACCGGCACGTAAAAGGGTTTAAAAAGCCTAATGGTGCCGTTACTAGTCTTTGACACGGTTAATGATCTTTGGTAGTTATTTTGGTAAAAATGGCGATCTTAGTAGATCTGGGGTCAAAGTTGGTAAAATGGAATAGGTTGTGAAATGCTCTACTTTATGCTAGTTTAGGTGGCTGTGTTGTGTATTCGGTATCGCTTCCCTAAATTAGTGAGGTTAGAATACTCTTAACGGATGACTAACTTATCTTTAGAAGATCTGCGTGAGATCATATCAGCTGCTCGCTAATGAATGACTTGAAGCGGTTAACGTGTGTATTCGTGTTAGCTTTCTGTATAGTTGTCATGTTAGGATGCCCGAAAGGGACACTAACTGTCGGAAAATGGGAATGTTGATCACGCGCCTATATTACTTATTATATTTAGATAACATGCTAGGATTGGCAAAAATATAGTTTATATAGTTTTATTTTCTATTTGGAGTCGTAGTTAAGTTATTTACATGTTTTAGAATTAATTTAGTTTTAAACAAAACTCAAACTTATCTTTTCCTACTGGTAAATCGGGGACAGAGTTTTAGTACAATTGCTCCGCGCGCGTCCATGGATCGATACTTGGTTCTTATCTGTACTTACTACATATATGACAGGGTACACTTGCCCTAGTGTGTGTGTTTTAATATGAAGGTCGAAACCATTTTTATAAATATTAAAGCAAAAACGTGTGTTAAAATCCATTGTAAAATATGTATAGTTACGCACACGTCAAGTTTTTGGCGCCGTTGCCGGGGACGCGACGAGCTTTAGGAACGAACCGAGTCAACTTTTTACCAGTGTACATGCTTGTGAATACTTGTTTATACTTCTTTGATTCGTTATTTTATTCATTAATTTGCATATATGATTATTTGAATTTTTATTAGATTTATCTGTCTGTTGATATATTGGATTAATTTTAGATTGGTTTATAGGTTGCATATAGATTCGTTCATTTATCTGCTTATAGATTGGTTTGATTTGATTTTTCGTTCATTAGGAAGTTGATAGATTTAATTTATTGAATATTGGATTAATTGGTTTGTCTATGAATTTGATTTGTTCGTTATTTGATTAATTAGATTTATTTGTTCGTATTTGGACTAATTATTAATTTCATTCTTTGTATAGTTTTAGGCTTAGTCTGCTTATTTTTGTTCATTTTATTGATTCTATTTGTTTATATTTGACTTACTTGTATATATTTGCGCTCAGTTATTTTCGCATGAATTTATTGATTCTTTATTTCATTTATTTATTTTTCTGTCTTTTATCGCCTTTTTGGGTCTGTCATATATTCGCCTGTTGCAACTGTATCATTCTTACATGCAGGTTGATGTCCACAAACCCAGGGACTTCTGGTGATCTTTCTGACGAGGAGCTAAGGCGCCTGAGGAGAAGCGAGCGGATTAGACTTCATAAATTGCGTCTTGTTTCTGATATTCTTATTGCTGCTCCTATTGTTGAGGTCCCAATTGAGGAGGCGAGGCACGATCTGGCCGACGACAACGGGTCGGACGCCCACAGCGACATTATCATGGCGGATGACGACATTCCGCTGAATGATAGTGGTCGTCCAGGAGGAGATGGACTCGCGCCGAGTATTGTCCGTCCGGCTATTTTGGCGGACCATTTCGAGATCAAATCTAGTATCGTGAATATGATACAAAACTCGGTGCAATTCGGTGGACTGGAGCACGAGGATCCAGGCCGACATATTGCTGCATTCTTAGAGGTTTTAGCCACCTTTAAGATGACGGGCATCTCCGATGATGCTATCCGTCTCCGACTCTTCCCATTCTCACTGCGGGACAAAGCCCGGACTTGGCTTCTGTCACAACCCGCAGGGTCGATCACGACTTGGGCAGAGTTGTCACAACAATTCATGCAGCAGTATTTTCCTCCTGAAAAGACACAAAAACTGAGGAATCGCATCATGACATTTCGTCAAGATGACGATGAATCATTATACACAGCCTGGGAAAGGTTTAAAGACCTACTCTTGAGTTGCCCGCACCATGAGCTTTCGAAAAGGCATTTGGTGCAAACTTTTTATCAGGGACTCGGGTATGCGTCTCAGGAACGCCTTGATGTATACGCTGGGGGAGACATCGGAACAAAGTCTCCTAGGGAAGCGTGGAGCATTATTGAGAAGGCGTCCCTAAAATCTAAATCCCGGCAGAATGATAGATCTAGGTCTTCATCTGCCAAGGCTGGTGTGCATGCCGTGGATAACTATACGGCGATTTCGGCACAGATAGCGGCTCTGGCTACGAGATTCGATAACTCTCAGCAACACGTAGCGCAGTCCGATTGTTTGTGTGTGGAGTGCGGGGTATCTCACGAGCCTGGCTCGTGTGCTCAGGGGGTGATGTATACAGGCCACGAGGAAGTGGACTACATGGGTAATCAAACGAGACCCCAGAATAACCCTTACAGCAACACTTATAATCCGGGTTGGAGAAATCACCCGAACTTCGGGTGGAGATCTGGTACTTCCAATCAGAACCCTCTCGGATTCCAGCAGAGAGCCGCCGCGCCACAACAGTCCTACCAGTCCCAACAGCCTTTCCAGTCCAACCAACAGTCCTACCAGTCCAACCAACAGTCCTACCAGTCCAACCAACAGCCATACCAGGGTCGTGGTCAATCGTCCCAGCAGAGACCGAACCAATACCAGAACCAGGGCGCCGGGAGCAGCTCCCAGCAGCACGCCCCTCATGGTATTTCTAAGCTGGAGGAGATGATGTCTCAGCTCCTTACCAACACCTCTAATTCCAATCAGATCGCTGAGCAGCGCTACCAGCAGCATGAGGAGCGCTTCACAAATTATGAGGGAGAAATGAGGGGCCAAAAGGCGTCGATGCAGGCCATAGAGAACCAGGTTGGCCAGATGGCAAAGATGATGTCTGAGAGACAGCAGGGTGGTCTCCCAGGCAACACTGAGCCGAACCCAAGAGGGCATGTTAATGCCATTATGACGAGGAGTGGTAAAACCACGGGACCAGACACATCGGGCTCACCACCGATCACTGAGACGGTCCAGACTGAGTCTTCGGACGAGGTGCACGCTAGGCGAGTCCCAGCAAGTACAGCACAGCTACCGAAGCCAGTCACAGACTACACTCCTCCTGTTCCATATCCAGGTAGACTTAGGAAGCAGAAAGACGAGGCGCAATACGGGAAATTTCTCGAGCTGTTCAAGCAGCTACATATAAACATCCCGTTTGTTGAGGCCTTAGCACAGATGCCTAAGTATGCCAAATTCTTGAAGGACATCCTCACAAATAAACAAAAACTTGAGGACCTGTCCTGCGTTCTGTTGAACGAGAACTGCTCTGCAATTCTGCAAAATAGACTGCCCATGAAAATGGGCGATCCTGGTAGCTTTACCATCCCTTGTCTGATAGGTGATATGACTGTCAGTAATGCACTCGCAGACTTGGGGGCCAGCATAAACCTTATGCCTTATAAGGTTTTCGAGAAGTTGGATCTGGGTGAACCTTCACCCACCAGGATGAGTATTCGCCTCGCTGATCGTTCGATCAAGTATCCACGGGGGTTTGTAGAAAATATGCTTGTCAAGATTGACAAATTCGTTTTCCCTGTGGACTTTGTTATCCTAGACATGGATGAGGACTCTAAAGTCCCTTTGATTCTCGGACGTCCTTTCCTTAACACGGCAAGGACGATTGTTGACGTGGCTGCGGGCCAGATCACACTCCGAGTCAATGATGAGCACGTGACTTTTGACATTCAGAGGTCGATGCGCCATCCTGAGAGCCAAGACGATACACTATACTATCTTGATATAGTAGACCAGTGTGTCAGCTCTCATATCAGAGGTGCTTGGGAGAGAGATGTTTCGGACACACATCTGTTGTGTGGGAGCCTAGATGGCATTATGCAGGAGGGCCATATAGATGAGCAGCCGGTCTATCAGATCGGTGATGATGGTTCCCAAAGTCCGGAGCGTTTTGTGGAAATTGAGCGAGAGGAAGAGGAGAAGGCGAAGCCGTCTGTTGAGGATCCACCGTCTTTTGAGCTGAAGGAGCTCCCGCCGCATCTCGAGTATGCATTTCTGGATGAGGAGGGACGTCTACCGGTGATCATATCGTCTTTATTGACTGTGGAAGAAAAGAGCGAGTTGTTGAGGGTTTTAAAACTTCATAAACGGGCAATTGCCTGGAAGATCGTAGACATCAAGGGGATTAATCCCTCTTTCTGTACTCATAAAATCTTGATGGAGGATGTCTACAAGCCTTGTGCGCAGCACCAGAGGCGTCTGAACCCGAACATGCAAGATGTTGTTAAATCCGAGGTGATTAAACTGCTTGATGCTGGATTGATATATCCCATCTCGGATTCTGTTTGGGTTAGTCCTGTGCACGTCGTGCCCAAGAAGGGTGGCATGACGGTGGTCACAAATGATAGGAATGAACTGATTCCTACGAGGACCGTCACGGGGTGGAGAGTTTGCATTGACTATCGCAAGCTCAATGACGCCACCCGCAAGGATCACTTCCCGCTTCCATTCATCGATCAGATGTTGGAACGACTGTCGGGGAAGTTGTATTACTGTTTCCTTGATGGTTTCTCTGGATACTTTCAGATCCCTATCGATCCTGTGGACCAGGATAAGACGACCTTCACATGCCCTTTTGGCACATTCGCCTACAGGCGTATGCCATTTGGGCTGTGCAATGCGCCGGCGACCTTCCAGCGTTGCATGGTTGCCATTTTCCATGACATGATCGAGGACTCCATGGAGGTGTTCATGGATGATTTTTCTGTTTTTGGGAGTTCGTTCGATCATTGTCTGGGGAACCTGGAGCGGATGCTTCAGAGGTGTGAGGAGACCAGTCTTGTGCTGAATTGGGAGAAATGCCACTTCATGGTGAAGGAAGGAATAGTCCTCGGGCACAAGGTCTCCCAAAGTGGGTTGGAGGTTGATCCTGCCAAAGTAGATATCATTTCTAGGCTCCCTCCACCCTCCTCTGTCAGAGCGATCCGCAGCTTTTTGGGTCATGCGGGATTTTACAGGCGATTCATCAAAGACTTTTCAAAAATCGCCCGTCCGATGACCCGATTGTTGGAGAAGGATGCACCGTTTGTGTTTGGTGCAGAGTGTGTGAAGGCATTTGGCCTTCTTAAGCGTTTGCTTGTTGAGGCCCCTATATTGGTAGCACCCGACTGGGAGCTGCCATTCGAGATTATGTGCGACGCGAGTGACTTCGCGATAGGGGCGGTCTTGGGACAGCGGAAGGACAAGCACTTCCACCCGATCTACTACGCGAGTAAGACTCTTCATGATGCTCAGGAGCATTACACCACGACTGAAAAAGAGCTTCTTGCTGTAGTTTTTGCGTTCGACAAGTTTAGATCATATTTGGTGCTGTCTAAGACCATTGTCTATACGGACCATGCAGCGATCCGATACCTATTCAGCAAACAGGACGCGAAACCGCGCCTGATTAGGTGGATCCTGTTGCTGCAGGAGTTCGATATAGAGATTCAGGACAAGAAGGGTGCCCTGAATGTCGCTGCTGATCATCTGTCCAGGCTCGAGCATGATGATGCCGAGAACTCGCGTGGGATACCATTAATGACAATTTTCCCCACGAGTTCTTGATGAGCGTCGAGTCTGTGGAAGATGTATCTCCATGGTTCGCGGATTTTGCGAACTACCTCGCGTGCGGGATCCTTATCAAAGGATTGTCGCACCAGCAAAAGAGGAAGTTCTTCGCGGACCTAAAGCATTACTTCTGGGATGACCCATTTTTGTTCCGGGTCGGGGCGGATCAGCTGATTCGCCGTTGTGTGTTTGGGGTGGAGGCGGCGCAGATCTTGCGCGATTGTCACGAGGGGCCTACCGGAGGTCACCATGGAGCGAATTACACTGCTAAGAAAGTGTTAGACTCCGGGTTTTACTGGCCCACACTCTTTCGTGACGCCCAGATACTGGTTGGTGCTTGTGATTCGTGCCAGAGGGCGACGAACATATCGGCACGCGACCAAATGCCGCAAAACCCGATTCAAGTCTGTGAGGTCTTTGACATTTGGGGCATAGACTTCATGGGACCGTTCCCCTCCTCACGGGGCAATAGATATATACTCGTGGCTGTTGATTACGTATCAAAGTGGGCCGAGGCGCAAGCCTTGCCCACAAATGATGCCCGAGTTGTAGTGAGGTTTGTTAGGAGCTTGTTCTCACGGTTTGGTGCCCCAAAGGCATTGATTAGTGACCGTGGCACGCATTTCTGCAATGCGCAGCTTGATCGCGCGTTAGCACGTTATGGTGTCCACCACAGGTTATCCACCCCGTATCATCCACAGACAAGTGGACAGGTGGAGGTCACTAACCGTGGATTGAAGCGAATCCTTGAGCGGTCGGTTAATCAAAACCGCAAGGATTGGGCGGACAAGCTTGATGACGCGCTGTGGGCCTTTAGGACGGCTTACAAGACGCCTATTGGGACGACTCCCTTTAGGCTTGTCTATGGCAAAGCGTGTCATCTCCCAGTCGAGCTGGAGCATAGGGCATTCTGGGCTCTTAAAACGGCAAATTTGGATCTGAAGACCGGCGGTGAGACCCGTTTCTTGCAGATTCACGAGCTGGAGGAGCTTAGGCAACAAGCCTATGAGAGCTCGATATTGTACAAAGAGCGCACGAAAAAGTTGCACGACAGTCGCCTGAAACACCGAGAAGATTTTCAGGTAGGCGACTTGGTCCTGCTTTACAACTCGCGCCTGCGTCTCTTTCCAGGAAAGTTGAAATCCCGGTGGACAGGACCGTACACTGTTAAGGAAGTATATCCTTACGGGACTGTTTCAATTGAAAATTCGGAGGGTTTGACTTTCAAAGTCAACGGTCATCGCCTCAAAGTTTACATTGATGGACCGGTTGACAAATCCGTGGAGATGATCGATCTCTACGACCCGCGCGCCTAATAAGTGCGGGGAAGTGAGTCTAGCTAGCGACTCGTTAATAAATATAGCACGGCGTGTATGGGCGCGCCAAAGGGTAAATATGTAATTAGTGTATATATTTCTTGCTTTATTTTAATTTTCGTAGTTTAACGTTGTTTCGAGTATTGTGCAGGTTCGTACCGGTTTTGAACAAAGCGGGAAGGAGCAATGGAGCGTGAACAGTCGGCAAACAGGTTAAAATTGGCTAAAATGAGTTTTCGGACAAAGTGGAACCGCTGCGCGCGAAACTGCAGTTGCAGCCTCAAAACTGCAAATCTGCAGGTCGTGCACGGTCAAGCGCACGCCCGTGCAGCTGACCGTGCATGACCCAGTGCACTGGGGTGCACCAGGGGTGCATAAAGGAAGTGCACGGCCATGAGCACGCCCGTGCACCTGACCGTGCGGGCCAAAAAGCCCAGCCCAATTTCATGGGTATTTAAACATCTTAACTCCAAAACCCTAATATTCTTGCACCCCCAACCGCACACTCGTTCCATCTTGCAAAAACAACCCGAAAATCATCATTTTGGCTACAAATCTTCGCTCCTTTCCTTCAAATCCACCGAGGTACGAATCCCTTCATATTATTGCACTTGTATTCGGGATTTTTAGTTTAAATCTGCTTTATTTTCGTATGTTAGGTCTTGATTTGGGGGTTTCTTCATAAAAATTTATAAACCCACTAATCTTGTGTAGTTTTAGTTTGTAATAGTTTAGTTTTTGTTTATTGTTAATAAAACCTTGCACTCGCCACCCCAAATCGTGTTTACATTGTTAATCTTTAAAGAATAGTTGTGATTTGGGGATTTTGGGAGAGAAGGTTGCAAAAATAAACAATTTTCTGCAACTGTGCAGTCGTGCACGGCCAAGCGCACGCCCGTGCAGCTGACCGTGCACGACCCAGACCTGTGCTAGAAATCAAGGCTGCACGGCCAGGTGCACTGCCGTGCACATGACCGTGCACACTCAACAGAATCAGGACAGAACGCACAGAAGTCTGTTTTGGACATCCGGGACTTCTATTTTTCGTATTCTAACAGCTGAATTATCAATTTTTTTGTGCAGATGGCAGCAAGGTTCCTAGACTTTGACAACCGTAAGAGCAGGGACGCCCCGTGCATCCCCGAATTCACTAAGTTATGGGGCCGGAGACGGTCGATTGGGCATCCCCTTCGACTCAACCTGGGACTGCTGGACACAATCAACCAGCGTACCAGGTTTGATATGATGGTTTCACCCCAGATGTTGAACCTCTTGACCATAAACCGACCGATCTACCTTGAGCCTACGATCGAGTTTTTAGCTACCTACAAATATAAGAAACCAGCAGAGGGGGAGCAAAAGACGTTCCATGAGAAGGACATTAAGTTTAGGCTCGGGGAAAGTGGCACAAGATGTCGGTTGCTAGATTGGGAAGATTGTTGGGAATATACAATGAGCTGGAGACGACTCAGAGGATTTCCCAACGACTCATTGCTTTGCTGATAACGATGAGAGGGGTGCTTTTTGGTCGAGGATTGCCGTTGGACCACCATATAACCCACGAAAGTCCAAGGCAACCAAGATCATCGACCCGTTACTTCGTCTGCTTCACCACACCTTCAGTCACACTATATGTGGCCGAAAGGACAGTTCGGGGAACTGTCCTACTCCCGATCTATTATACTTCTATCATCTGGTTGAGGGTGCCCCCTTGAACTTGGCCGCACGAATGGCCGAGTTCTTTCTCACTGCCGGGGGCACCAAAGACGGGAGTGAGATTCACGGTGGTGAATACATCACGGTGATCGGTGAAGCCTTGGACATCTTGACCGACGAGGTCAAAGCTGGACTAGAGCTTGTCACACACGGGTCCTTCATTGATCTGCGCTCGCTGGGGAGGCAGAAGCTATATGTCAGTACACCGGATGGACCACGCCTCATCGCAAATGGGGTGATTTGGGACCCTCTGCCTCCGACACCCCCTGAGGATGAGCACATGGTAGATACTGAGCAGCTGGGAGGAGATCATGAGCATGAGGGAGGCGGAACACCGCCAGGGACGCCACCTCAGACACCACCGCGTCCCGATCAGCAGCAATGGCCTCCTGGCATCCCCTCCTACCCAGAGTTTTATCAGCAGTTCCAGAACATGGACCTGACAGTGCAGCAGATTAGTGCACAGCAGGGGACTTCCCAGCAGGAGCAGCAGTACCTGCGCAGCGGTCTGGAGCAGGTGCAGGATGATACGTGCTGGTTTTGACTATTTATTTTCAGGTTTGGAGAGAGCTCATCCAGGGTACTTCAGGAGTCCTCCCCGGTTCACTCAGAGAGGTGCACCTGGCGACCAGCCAGGAAGCTCCAGTCAGCACCAGTGGGGCTGGGGAAACCAGTAGCCGCCTGAATCTGCTTGAATTCAGTTGTTAGTTTTTGTTTATTTATGCATTTCGTATTCGGGTCTGCGTACCCAAGACTTTTTAGTTTTTGCATTTGAACTATTTACTTTTCTGCACTTTAATTTTCAGTATATTTGCTTTGTTTGAATAATTGTGATGATGTACGGATGTGTTTGATGTCTTTTGGTTTTGTCAAGAATGGTGATAGTGCAGGAAACGGCGAGCACCGGTATGGATGCTCAATGCGATCACCGTACTTTTCGAGTTATCGACTAAAGGGGAGTATTATTCTCCTTTTTCCCACTATAGATAGCTAATTCATAAACGCTTTCTATTGTCACATTGGGGACAATGTGAAGTTCAAGTGTGGGGAGGGATTATAATCGTGTTTGTCCTCTTGTATATATATATATATATGTTAAAAAAAAAAAAAAAAAAAAAAAAAAAACTTTAAAAGTACATATATGTATATATTCTCATATAAACATCAAGCCTAACTAAATTTTGACAAAGATAACTCGAGGCGCGACAAACAGATGAGATACGAGCGTGTTATATTCGTACACTTGCACCCATTTCCTTCCGGTTACGTGAGCGTTCGAGCCTTAGAATAGATAACATTTCTTTGACATGCTTGCGAGTGAGCCGGATGTTTTGTGCAGTTTAGAACTTGTCACTAGTATACTTGTTTAGACCAGATACGTGTGAGATTGTACGAACATGATTGAGGCATTTAGGATACCCTTTTGATTTAGCCTTTTCTTTTCGTTCTATCTGTTTCCCGCACCCATATATTATCCACTAGTTAACCATGTTGAACCTAATCCCGTGTTTTTTCTTATTTACCACACCATTTCACCACTAAACCAAATAGCCTTTTTCTTTTAAACCTTTTTGTGTTAAAGCTCGGTTTAGGTTATTGTTTGACTAGTTTTTACGTTGTAAATAGTTCGTTTCGGGTTTATATATTTAGAACCCGTTTGTTGATTATATTTCAGTTTCAGTTTAGTATATATATATCATAGATATGTAAAAAAAAAAAAAAAAAAAAAAAAAAAAAAAAAAAAACAATCCAGAAAAATAGAACACCCTAAAATAGGGTGAATTAGCAGTGATTCGAGCAGTTTTTAGAGCTTTAAAGTTAAAAGTTTGTGTTTAGCCCGTTTCAAAAGAAAATTCGCCTATATTAGAAATCTTATTGTACAGTTGTAGTTGTTGCTATTAGTTAGACATAACCGCCGGGTTTTAGCCGATTTGTCACTTTAAATATCCATTCCACACCCCTACCTTTGCCTAACATTACAACCCTTACAAGACCTCTTGATTTGTGCTTTTTCACACGTTAGTTGGTGAAGACTAGATCTTTTGACAAGCTTATGATATTGCACGATTCATTGTCTTGGCAATGGAGTGATTTACACATACACATTACACGTATGTATCATAAATAAAACCGAGTGTGTGTGAACATTGTGAGTCGTGTACGGGGTTTGCGTGTTTGTAAATCGGAAGTGAGTCGTTGCTGTTTAGTTATCTTATCACCTGTTTATATACCTTTGTCGGCTTGTCTATTATCGTCTGTACAGGCTATATTTTGTCTTTGTTGCCACTTGGCGAGTTTTTCGTTTATTTCTGTTTAAGTGTTTGCTTGAGGACAAGCAAAGTTCAAGTGTGGGGAGGTTTGATATACGTTAAAATATACATATTTAAATCCCCGATTAAACTCCCAAATTACGCGTTTTCGACCATAATTGCACGAATTCGGTACTTAACCGCTTCATATATTTATTTCAGGTCTTAAACGGCGCCTCGAAGACAAAGTCGAAGAAACCGGGCTAAAAACGGACAAGACGGACAACTTCTACAAAATTGACCAAGTCTGGAAGTTGTGCACGGGAGTGCCAAATATGTGCACTCCCGTGCGGGTCACATCAGCTCGGGAACAAGCCTGCACGGCCAGGCGCACCAGGCAGTGCACTCCCTTGTGCTCGGCAACATCAAGATCAGCACGGCCGTGCGCCCTTTTGGCACTCCCGTGCCAAAAATCAAGATATTTTCAGGAATCACCCAACCACTTGCCCACTTGCACGTCAACTCAAAAAGTGACAGTGCACGGCCGTGCACTTTATACGCACGGCCGTGCCAAAGATCAAAATTTCTATAAAAGCAGAGCAGAACCCACTGATCAAACATTGGGTGTTCTCTGGGCGATTTGGGGCGATTTTCTGGACCTGTGAGCTGCTGGAAAGGCGAGGAACGAGCTCGGGAACGCATCCGGATCATCTATCATCATCCAATCCATCGCATTCGAGTTTTATGGTTTGATCTATTATGCTTTTATTTGATTCAAATCAGTTTGTTTAAGCTTGTTTGTGTTGTTTATGTAATACATTATAGTCTAGTAATCATGTTTAGTAATATTTAGTAGAAAAAACAATCGTTTGGCATGTAATCATGTTTTGTATAAATTTGGCGTTTTTCACGTATTAGATCTTGATGATCATAGCGCAACCTTGTTTCATTGTTGATGGATTTGTAGCTGTATTTGAATGACTTTAGCGATTGTCGAATGTGTTAGGCGGATACATGTTGAAAAACCGTCCGTTTAATCGTCCGGTAGTAGACTAGTTAACTTGTTAAATAGTTTATGCCATGAAACTGTAACCGGGTATTGGTTTGGTTAAAGTCAGTCGAATAACGGTTAAAAATGCTTACCGGCACGTAAAAGGGTTTAAAAAGCCTAATGGTGCCGTTACTAGTCTTTGACACGGTTAATGATCTTTGGTAGTTATTTTGGTAAAAATGGCGATCTTAGTAGATCTGGGGTCAAAGTTGGTAAAATGGAATAGGTTGTGAAATGCTCTACTTTATGCTAGTTTAGGTGGCTGTGTTGTGTATTCGGTATCGCTTCCCTAAATTAGTGAGGTTAGAATACTCTTAACGGATGACTAACTTATCTTTAGAAGATCTGCGTGAGATCATATCAGCTGCTCGCTAATGAATGACTTGAAGCGGTTAACGTGTGTATTCGTGTTAGCTTTCTGTATAGTTGTCATGTTAGGATGCCCGAAAGGGACACTAACTGTCGGAAAATGGGAATGTTGATCACGCGCCTATATTACTTATTATATTTAGATAACATGCTAGGATTGGCAAAAATATAGTTTATATAGTTTTATTTTCTATTTGGAGTCGTAGTTAAGTTATTTACATGTTTTAGAATTAATTTAGTTTTAAACAAAACTCAAACTTATCTTTTCCTACTGGTAAATCGGGGACAGAGTTTTAGTACAATTGCTCCGCGCGCGTCCATGGATCGATACTTGGTTCTTATCTGTACTTACTACATATATGACAGGGTACACTTGCCCTAGTGTGTGTGTTTTAATATGAAGGTCGAAACCATTTTTATAAATATTAAAGCAAAAACGTGTGTTAAAATCCATTGTAAAATATGTATAGTTACGCACACGTCAAGGAACCCTTGTTTGATTATACTCGTGTTCAGACTTTAAACTTCGTTTGTGTTTTTTGGTAGAGAGGAACTAGGTTGCAAATATAATAATAATGTAAATAATAATAATGTAATACGTTATGGTTTCAAAATACAAATTTTGCATGTCTAATTGATCATATGTGTCTTTTGAAAACCAGCAACGAGCACCGGCTTGAGATTTGAGTTTGATTAGCTTAAAATCATATTCAAAACCTGGTTAATGCTCAAAGAAGTCAACATTTGCTGACTCATAGAAGTCTTGAAGACCAAATGACTTTTGCAAGATACTTGAAACAAGGTATGAATATGGAGAACATGGAATGAGATGATTTCGTACAAGATTCCGATACAAAAAACACTCCAATCGGGTACGGAGGAAGTTATTGTTGGAGAGATATCTGTTAACGATGAAGGCAACCTGAAACAACACATAAAACCTGTCTGGATTCTTTCATGGAGAATTCCTATGGAAGTTGCTATAATAGTTAAGCAACTGTTCATGCAAGCAAGTAAAATTCAGTTTTTGGACATCATAAGCAAAAGGTAGACCACACCACTAGACCACTGCTCAATTCCAAAACAACTGTTCATGCAAGTAAGTAAAATTCAGTTGTTGGACATTGTGATCGGGTACGAAGGAAGTTGTTGCGGAGAGATATCTATCATCGATGAAGGCAACCTGAAACAACATATAAAACATGTCTGGATTCTTTCATGGAGAATTCCTATGGAAGTTTCTATAATAGTTAAACAACTGTTAATGCAAGCAAGTAAAATTCAGTTGTTGGACATCATAATCAAAAGGTAGACTACACCACTAGACCACTACTCAATTCCAAAACAACTGTTCATGCAAGCAGGTAATATTCAATTGTTGGACATTGTGATCGGGTACGGAGGAAGTTGTTGTCGGAGAGATATATATCAATGATGAAGGCAACCTGAAACAACATATAAAACCTGTCTTGATTCTTTCATGGAGAATTCCTATTGAAGTTGCTATAATAGTTAAACAACTGTTCATGCAAGCAAGTAATCTTCAGTTGTTGGACATCATAAGCAAAAGGTAGACCACACCACTAGACCACTGCTCAATTCCAAAAAAAAAAAAACTGTTCATGCAAGCAAGTAATATTCAGTTGTTGGACATTGTGATCGGGTACAGAGGAATTTGTTGTTGGAGAGATATCTGTCAACGATGAAGGCAACCTGAAACAACATATAAAACATGTCTGGAACTAGGTGTCGCCGGAAAATTCACCTCTACATATTTGGTCTTGTGGAGATGGTGAGTGGTGGTGTTGAGTTTGGGTTGCCAAGGAAAATAGAGGGTTTTAAAAGCCAATATTTCAAAAGTAGTCAAAGCATGCATTAATTTTTGTAGAATGAGTTCAATTTTCATGAAAATGGATCTCAGGATGGCTGGTAGCTCTAGGTAAGAACATTATGGATAACGATGATGATGATGATGATAACTTCTCTTCAGATTCTGATTGCACCGAATCTAGTCTTCAGGTAATTCCACATGGTTAATCATCTATACATTCCATGGGTTTGTGTCCAATGCAAGGATCTTCGAATGCGGTATGTGCATTAAAGTTGAGAAACTTGATATCCATTGTAAAGTTGAGAAACTTGATTTTAGGTAAGAACATTGTGGATGATGATGATGATGATGATAACTTCTCTTCAGATTCTGATTGCACCGAATCTAGTCTTCAGATTATGATCGTATTGTATGGTGTGTGGGAATGTTATAAACCTGAAACTAATAAGTTACATTATTATTATTATTTACATTATTATTATATAATAACAATGACAAACTCTTTTACTTGAGAAAAAAAATGAGCAATGGTGAAATTGAAATTAGAATTAATGTTAGGAATTGTAGTGGACAAACCGAGGCCTAAGGTGAATCCGTTTTGTGATGCTAAACCTATAGAGGTTTTGCTTCAGGAAAAAGGTGTGGGTTATCAGAAGACTTATTTTAGGAATTGTTTGAGAATATATTTTCTAATCAAAGGATCCATAACTGAACAGTTACTTGAAATGTTCCTGATCATTACAGGAGTGGAACGATCATCCATTGGTATAGAATAATAAAAATATTGTGTGTGTGGGGTGGGTGGTGGTGGTGTGGGTTTTTATAACATGTCTGAATAGTGATGGATGAATGATGAGGATAAACCATTCGGAACAGTAACGATCGCTTTACAATGCCGAAAACGGCTATCATCAATCTGGTTTACGATGAATGGGTTGAAGGTGTGTGTTGTATGTATAGAATGATGAATTATTGTAGTGTGTTTAGGTATATGATGGAAGAGTTTGAAAAGAAATAGCACAAGTTCTTCTTTAATGTTCTTTATAATTCAAAGGAACTAGGTTGCAAAAGGAACTTCAGGTCAGCAAGACGTTTGTCAAAAGAGTTTTATACTATGCATTCTCACACAATGTCTAACAAATGAATTTTACTTGCTTTCATGAACAGTTGTTTGAAATTGTTTGGTGATGTAAAACCATGTCACACCTGTACTAAGTTTAACGTCGGAGAAGAAAAAATTACATACTTGAAATCAATAGGAGGGTAAACAAAATCGTCTAATTTCATCCGTTTGTTAGCGCCGATCCGACTGTTGAATTCTTTCCGCAACCAGTACAACAAACTCTGTATGGGTTGCTTGTTAGCGCCGATCAGATTGTTGATTTTTTTCCATTTTTACAATAATTATATTAAAAAATACCACTTCAAAACAACAACAAAAAAAACCATGATCCAAAGCACCTCGGTTTAATCATAGCGAGACGCTTTGGTCTTACTTTTCAATGTTTTTCTGACCTTGTACTGACGTCATTGAAAAAGAAGCCAAACACCTTGTTTTAATTAAAGCGAGACGCTTTAAAGAGAATGAAAATAAAAGCAAGACGGTTTTATGATAACCACCCTATTTGGAAAGTTTAGGTGGTAGAATATATGATAGTGATGGTAGTCAAATCATACTGTGTGTCTCATGATATAACCCACCCATAGATTGAAAAGCTCCGATTCAAAACTTCATTTCAAGCTCATTCCCCTACCCCACAATAACACACAATTTAGCTCACACTCAACATAATTTTTCAACATAATTTTTCAATGCACAAGGATGAGCAAATCCTCACATCAAACCCCTGCTGATATCGAATTTACCGTACTTAATCATTTTGTATATCAACTTTTTAGCGTTTTTGGAATCTGTATTTTCGGTTCGATACCGGTTCAGTATGATACTGGTAGCAGTGTCCAATTTTAACGATTGTTAGATCGATACTTTCGATACCGATATGTTTGATACAAGTATCAATACGATAATACCGAGCTCATCCTTAGTGCAAACTAGCTTATAAATTCACCTCACACCCCATCCTTGTGGTGGAGTGGCATAGGAAATGATGGGTAGAGCCTAGCGCCCTAGCCTCCTTGAGGTGCCAGGTTCGATTTTTGATCCCACCGGGTTTTACTGAATCTCCACCGTCGTGTCTTCGAGCAGGTGAAGGGTCAGGTTTTGTCCGAAACTAGTGGCTTGGTGGGTTCTGACAACCCAATGTTACATGTGAGTAGGCACTTAAGACGTTATTCACCCAGAGACATATGAGGTGTGTTTTTGTAACAAATTTGTGGGTATCCCAAAGTAATCATTGCATTATTAGCCGTTCAAAAAAAATAAAAAAAATCACCTCACAGTCTCAACTAAAGTACTCTAATTTGCCTACCTGAAATATCACCATTTGAGAAAAACTAAACCTTAACAAACACCTTGATATCATTAAATATACATTTTACCAATCTTACAAAATAATAATAATCATCATCTAAATTCAAGAATCTAAATCCAAAATCTACATTAACCACACCAATCTTCAAATCTCCAAAAAAAAAAAAAAATTAATATTCCGGCATCAAACTGAGTAATCTTTCCTTCCTGTTCAGCAGCCATTTTCCGATCAGTAACTCTCAACCAAATACACACCACCGTAAAAACTCACCATCAAACTCACCAACCCACTCCCTAACCCAATCCCCACTATCGCCACCACCGATAACCCGCTACTCTTCATCGGTCCCAACGGATACCCATACAGATCCTTATTCCCCATAAACGACGTCGCATTAAACCTCGGCAAGTTCCCCGTCCTGTTCCCCAACCCCACCGGTATCATCCCCGACAACTTATTATTCGACACGTCAAATACCGACAGTCTCACCAACGTCCCCAAACTCCCCGGAATTGTCCCAACAAGCTCATTATTATTTAAATCAATAACATTGAGGTAAACACACATAGCAATGGAAGGTGGGATTATTCCTGTCAGATGGTTAGATGATAATTTTAATACTGCCAGGTTGACCAGGTATTGGAATTGTGATGGAATGGGTCCGGTTAATGAGTTGTTGGAGAGGTCTAAGGATTGGAGATTTGTGCAGTTGGATATGTATGGGGAGATTGAGCCGTGAAGGTTAAGGTTAGGTAATGAGAGTTTGTAAATACGGCCGTTGTTGCAGGTGGCTCCGGCGAGGTTGGATAACAGACCGGAACATGGGGTTTGGAAGTTGGGTTGGGTCCAGTTTAGTAAGTTGTGGTTTGGGTCTTGGATGGATTGGAATAAGTTGGAGAGACATGATTGGTCGTTGGGATCTTGGGTTGATAGAGGGAGGATGGCGCATGTTAGCATTAATATTATTGTGAGTTTGGAGTTGTTCATGGTAGAGAGAGTGTAGAGAGAGAGAGGGAATTGGGGGTGAAGAATTATAATTAGAATTAGAATTAGAAAGGTGGAAATGGTGCGCATGTGAAATGGATAATGAGTAAATGTTTTTATAAAAAGTTTGATTTGAATGGAAGAAGAGGGTAAAATGGTCATGTGAAAAGGGGAAGGAGATGACTTAAGGTTTTGGTGAGGTTGCATAGACCAACTTAAGTACTTGATTTTGGAATGATAATGTTTTGCTTTTGTGCATTGGTAAAGCATAGACTAACTTTTTGTTTTAATAATGATATCTTGGCAAAGAGTTGGAGTTGTGTAAATATTGCAATAGAAACTTGTAATTTAAAAAGTAGTTAGGTTTTTTTATTTTTATTAGATTATGGTGTAAGTCAATATCATGAATTCAGTTGCTTTAAATTAATAGCAAAGGTGTTTCTTTTCATCCAGGCCAAACAACACGTAAAAGCTTTTTTAATACTCTTGGAAAACTAAAAGGAGATTTTTTTTTTTCTGTAAGCGTAGATATGGCAAGCATATAAGCTGCAAATCACGTATTTGATCCTGTTGGGATTAAAGGTTGATAGTCCGTTAAATAATCGGCTATAAAAATAATAACAAAAAATTAAAAAAAAAAAGTCATTATAGTAACAACATGAAGGGGTTGGGTACCAAAAATCCCGACGCGGATAGCAAACCCACAAATCAGCAAATACCGCTACGTCCCGTGGAGCATATACGGCGCAGGACTAGCTCCCTGCGCAGAACTCTCAAAACAGCTCGTCTAAATAATCCGCGTGAGAGTCACGTTGCCAAAGCGCCAACGATGCGCCAGATGGCGCTGGCGATGCTCAACTTAGATGCAGCTTCCCTAGTGCTCCCACTTGGCTGCACTGACAACTTTTCAGCCTTTCTGCCACATTATCACATCAGACATCTTCTAGAAGATGTGGCTGACACAGGAAGAAGATAAGAGCATGCAGCCTATCACGTCGCACCACGTGGACCAATGGCAGGGCATTATTCTCTTCTCTCTCCCTAGCATTTATTACGTTTAGTTACAGCTCAACTGGTCCAATCCAATTTTAATTATTGGGCCAAAAGGAGACAGGCCCATAACCTGGGCCCAAGCCCATCGTCGTGGTTATGGGTTAATGATGTTTGGCTCACCTTATGTCCTATAAATAGGAGGATCACCCTCCTTGCAGGACACACAAGAGTCAAAACATATAAACGATTGTACACTTACAACCGTTAGCCAAACCACATTTTTGTATCTGCTATCACGGGTCTTTTCAGACTCTAGGCAGTCGCCTCCTTTCGCTGTGCCCATTCTTATTACCCTTTCAGGTTCGGCTCGAGCTGTACGTGTGGAACAAGGATTATAAACTTGTAGCAAACAAGGTATACAACAACCCCAACACTCCATTATACTTGTATTTAACTTGTATTCATACCTGTTGTAGCCTTTTTTTTCTTCACAACATTATATATTTACATAAAAAAGTATACTGGCTTTTTTATCTTCCGAAACTTCCACCCACGCACGACAAAGAGCTATTTTTCCATCTTTCGTCCACGGCGTCACTTGCCGTTTTCGTGTTGGACATGCATCTTGTTCGGGCAGTTCGCCACCTCTGCCATCACCCCTCGCTGCCGTGCCACCTCTCCTACCACCCCCTCCTTTGCCCTAGCTTTTTTGGGGCTACAACTTGTGTATCCAGAATAACAAAATCTGGAGACGAGGGTGGTATTTGGCTAAGGTTTTCGTCGATTTCGGTATTCGTTCCATACCCGTCTTCATCTAAGAACTCCAACACCGGTGTGTAACATCCTTCCCATTGCGATAGATCCATTTCAGTGTGTAGTTTGAACGCTTGAAGATTGTTGTATTGTTTGTGAATTGTTGTGATTTTGGTGTAAAAATGAATTAAAAATGATTTTTTTTAAAACTTCAAAACCAGCCGTTAGCCAATGGCTAGTTGCTGCCAACGGTCATATTTACCTCGCCATCCCACGCGAGCAGGCTAGCGTGGGCTCACTCACGTCATCGATCACCCGGCTGTGTTGTGGTTCACGCAATCCACGTGGATTCGTTTGTGGCTCACGGCTACTCGCTTGTGGACCACAACACATAGTCTAACTAAAGGAGTAAAGGTTAAGGTTGTGAGTTTAAATTATGTAGAAAGTAAGTTATGACACGTTTATCTTAAAAATCTAGCAGTTGTTGTCAAGAAAAAAGATGATAATAACTTCACACACAAACGGAAATTTGTTAGGGAAAGAGGAAAAAAAAAACTCAAATCCCAATTCACCGTTGCATTCATCAAAGATCATATATATTTTTTTTTGTATCATTTAAAAAAAAATTATATATAACTATATATAATATGAAACTGAAACTCTCATTACTCATAAATATTAAAAAAAAGTTATATATTGGCAGTTATAATGTTCAGTGATAACAAACTTATTATTTATTTCCATATTCATGTATTTTATTTAGATTTCTTTTTGTTTTGATATTTTTTTCATAAACAATGGGTTTTTTTTTTTTTTTTTTTTTTTTAAACCTAAAACAATAAGCAGAGCCATTGGGGTTGGTGGCCCAATGGTAGAAGCAAAGCTTCTAGGAACACCTAAGGGAGAGGTCTTGGGTTCAAATCACACAAGGAGTAAAAATTTGCCGTTCAAAAAAAAAACAATAAGCAGAATTGTATTGGTAAGTAACTGAAACTTGAAAGGGTTATATGCATACACTTCCAGATTACTTGGAACATCAACAACCATGTTATGCTAGTATAGTAAAGTTGTATTTCTTTGAATTTTTTAATGATTTTATAATTCAAACAATGATTATTTAAATAAAGGTAATGCTTTTTTTAATAAAGTTTACTTTTTAAAAAAAATTAAATAAAGGTAATGTGTATCATAGAGTAAAGATCAAATACATATAATTTTTTTGTAAGAACTGTGAGAATCAAAGGGGGTAAAAAAATTATTTTTTTTTTAGAATTTTTTTTCCCATATGCTTAAACATTCTTTCTAGATGAATAATACAAAAAAAAAATTAAAATTTTTTTTAGTGTAATTACGTAATTAAGGTAAATACATTAGTTTACACTAGAGTAATTATATAATTACTCTACACGTAATTACTCTACACCAATTTTTTTTGTTTTTTTTTTTTTTAGTTTTCAATACTATAATACATGTTTAACAATATGGGGAAAAAAAATTTGAAAAAAAAATAAATAAAAAAAAATATCCTCCTTTGATTCTCACAGTTCTTACCAAAAAAACTATTTGTACCGGATCTTTCCCCGTGTATCATATTATCATGCTTATTCATCGTGATAATGTGATCTGTATATAATTTGAAACATTGTTTAGTAATGCGGTATGTGTAATCCTAGTGGGACCCTCCCTTCAGGCTTTGGGGTGTGGGAGCGGTAGGGGGGGATCGGTGGGTGAGGTGGACACCCTTGCCGACGGGGAACACCGCCCCCCCCTGATGTGAGCTCGGTAAAAACGGGGCTTTTCCACCGATGGTGCCGTCCCAAATCCCAAGAAAAATTTGTCCTTTTCCACCAATTAATATATATATTTTTGTCTTTTGTTATTTAAAAAGAATTAAAAAAAGGAAGGGGGAAGGGGAAACCATTTCCCCTAGAAGGGGGAGGGGAAGGGGGAAATGACGTGGCGCTGACGTGAACAAGGGAGAAGGAAGGGGGAAGGGTGGCCACACCCCATAGCCTCACAGCCAACCAAATTAAGTTATTGTGACACGAATGAAACATTGACTATCAGACCAACATGACAAAACATAACCTTAGCAATAGCAAAAGAGGCATATATCTTCCTTGAATTTGTACAAACAAAATTGGATACGTATAGTTTAGTTACTTTAAAAACGAGTGTTCCTAAACGTATCCCCTCTCATAAAACATGATGGGGTTTTCATAGATCACATGAATAAATGTTATCTTTCTCACATGGTGATACGTTTAGTTTAGTTACTCTAAAAAAATCTCACGTGCTCGATCAATACGTGATATCTTGTCACACCCTCAAATTCCACGTGCGGGGTTTTACCGCGAGGCGTGTGACAAATCAGGATCCAAGTCAATGGTCACAATAAACGACAACTAAATGTAAAAGAAATGTAGACCATTCATTTAGTTTTCAAAATGTAACCAACGTCAGCGGAAGCATTAAACATCTATACGTACAACTCAAAAAAGTAAATAACATAAGTTCGACAACGTTTGAAAACCATGCAAGCGAATCCTAGACGCCGTGCGACACCGTGCGCCTATCAACATCTGCTACCTTAGCGACCTGAGAAAACATGCTAAAAACGTCAGCACAAAATGCTGGTGAATTCACATGTTTTAAGTAAAACGTTTCTAAAAGTTTGATCGTTCCATCATGTTATTGCTATGTTGTAAAGATGTGTAACACCCCAACCGATGGCGAAAACATCGAGGTGTCACGTAGTGACGATTGTTCAATAGCACATGGACTACATTGTAAATATTAATAGCAAATAACTTCCATAATTCAAAACGAAATACAAAGAGTCTTAATAGAAATCTCAAACATAAATATTAAATGTTCAACTTTTATTTAAACACTAGGTCCAGCCTAAGCGTGAAAGCTTGAAACATCAAACGTCACCTGAAACATGTACAAAACAATTTTTGTCAACACATATAATGTATTGGTGAGTACATCCGTTTGATATATATAGTAAGGTAAACTTTAGCAATTCGTGTGTTATTTTGCAAGATGGAATAAGTAGTATCCGGGTCAAATCAACCATAAGAGAAGAAAGCAGATATATATAGTATGCGCTAGTAGTAATGTAATACATAGCAATGACGAGGACTCTCAACAGAGTCACAAGGGTATAAACCATAGTACTATTCATTGAAATGTCAGGCCGCCCAGCGGTTAATGATTTGACAGGTCATAGATACACAAAATAACACAAGCAAACACACATAAGAATTGCATTTTAGTAAAAGTAAATATAAACTTGATAGTAAGTACATGAGTCACCCCGAAATGTAAAATAGTAAAAAGGGGAAAGATATACTCACAGTTAGCGAAAGCGATCAAAATCCACTTAAGCGGTCGTGAGCTAAGTAATGAGAATTCCGAAGAATTCAACCTATAATGTGTAAAAATACTAATAAGGGAAAGTCTAAGGTATCTAGGGTCTAAGGCATTAGGGTTTGCTAAGTCGATTTGGGGAATTAGAGATTTTATGATTAGTCGAATAAATGTAAAAGTTGCATATTAAAAATAATATACCAAAGTTTGTAATATGATTTAGGTAATATAATTATTACCGATTAAATATTTAGATAACAATCTGTTTGAATAATCAAGACAAAATAATTTAGTTAGTTACTTTAACTAAATTAAAATAATACGATAACCATAAATATATAAATAAATAATTTTTGTGTTACACCACGATTCAACAAAGAATAATTAAGACATTAAACCATACGAGTATTTCTATTTTATAAGAAAAACATTTATAAAGTAGATGTTAAAATTTGTATAAATAAATAAATGTTTTATTATGTCTAACTAGGCGTAAATAAGATTAATAATACTATACGTGATCCAAAAATATTTATTTTGTAGAAAATGGATGATTTCTGATGTAAACATATTAAAATAATTTTCCCATAATTTATATGAACTTATTTATATTTAAAACTGATTTAATGAGGTTAAATCATGTTTAAATGATTAAAAATGGGAAAATTAATAATAATAAATGGTTTTCTTGACCAATAATTTTTATTTCAGTTGAGAATGGTTAGAAATAATTACTCAAAAAGTTTGAGATTAAAATCATTAAAAATGAATTTTTTATCAATTATTTATGATTAAAACAATTAAATTCAATAAAAATATAAAAATATGACATTTTCCAGAAAATAAAAGTGTAGTAATTTTCTTTATGGTGTCAAGAAGCTACACCTAAATTTTCATAATTTTTGGAGTAAAAATGAATTTTCTATAATTATCATAACATTTATGTGTTTATATATTATTATAATATATTAAAAGAAAGCTGGAAATAAAGGAAAAGAAAAAAAAATAAGAAAAATGCTGGGCTTGGGGTTCGAACCCGGCCCCCTTCCATCTATAACACACACACACACCACTAGGCTATAACCAATTTTGTTGACTTTATTTATCACGTATTTAATTTATATAATTAATATAGGCATCTTCTTCTTCCCCAAATACTAACCTAAGAACCCTAACCCTAAGCTCTTAACAATAACCCGTTTCAAACATGATTAAGCCACAAGATCATAGGGCTTTTAAAGATGATGAATTAAATATCGAAATGGCTTTAAAAACAAAGGCTTACAATGACGTTTGGGGCTCGAAAATTAGAGGTACAAGTTCGGGACTTCTAGGGCCGATTACACGCTTCTGAACGCCTCTCCGGACTGATTTTTGTGTGGGTTTTGTTATGTGAAGGTGCAGAAACGAAATGGCGAGGTTGATTTATATAGAGATCGTGTAAAACACATGGTTTGATTTGTTTTAAAGTTCCGGCGGTTACACACTAAAACCCGGATTAAAACTCACTAAAAATCGCGTTAAAACTCAATTAAATGATGAGAATTCATCAATAATTAAAGGAGAAATGTAAACCCACATAATTAGATGTTAAAACGCCAAGGAATCCAAAGAAACAGATCGCCGGACATAAATTCCGGCCGCCGGAAATTCTTGGCCGGAAAAGCGAGCACAGCAGCAGTATGATGTTTTTTTTTTAAACTTTCAGGATTTGGCAATAATGGTCCCTCACATTTAACCTTAGTTAATTTTATTACATTTTAGTTACTTTTTTTCCTTTATAAAACTTAACCAAGTAACTAAATTAACCTACAATGTTTTTAAAACTTTATAAAACTCTCTAAAACTTGGAATTTTTATAAAATCCATTGCGTTGACGTTCGAGATACGTATTTGACTAAAACTTACACCCGACCCATAATAAATATACATATATATATATATATTTTCAAAAACTAAATTTGAAAACGACGAACTTATAGGGACTATAATGAAAATATTTGAAGTACTAATATTGTAAATTATATGAAAGTCGAGGGTGACGGATGTCACAGGCTCCCCTACTTTAGAAAATTTCGTCTCGAAATTTCTTTCAAGTGAAGGTTTCTGGTGTACGTGTGCATGTTATTGATGAAAAAACAGTTACGAATTGGTCCAAGAAAGGTTTATAAGCTCGGTTCGTAGGGTTCCTAAAAACAGGTATAAGATTAACAGAAAATTTATAATCGTTTAGGTTCTACGTGCATTTACGGAGCATATAAGAATAAGATTTGCCATTAACAACCTCCATAGCAAAAGGATGGGTAAGGTGAGGACAAGTATGAGCAAGTAAAGGTTCAACTTCTAATGAGACAAAACTCCTATCCATACCGATATCAAAATCGAAGCATAAGTTAGTAATAAGAAATGTACCATTGACAACGTCGTTGGTAGCTTGATCTTGGTTAGCGTTGATGTTGAAAGCACGACCACGAGCTGGAGCTGCTTGGATTGCTGGAACTGCTGGAGCTGCTGGAAGTGCTGGGGTTTGCTGACGAGACTGAATGAAAGCAGCTAAATGAGGACACCTATCTTGCCTGTGGTTAGGATCACCACAAGCATAGCAAGCTCTGGGTTGACCAGTCCTCTGGTTTTGAGCATTCCCAGGTTCAGTTTCCCGACAGTGAGAAGCAGTGTGGCCTGCTTTGCCGCAAGTGTCACATTTATAGCAGGGTCGAGTAGTTGGATGGTGAAAGTTGCATGAAATGCATTTAGGGTGTGAACCCGAATAGTTTCCCTGAACCTTTTGAGTTTGAGATGCAGTAGATGTGTTTGCAACAGGAACCTGGTTAAGGGGTGTAACAACAGCATAGTTCTGGTTTCCACCTTTTCGTTTCTTATTGGAACTAGAGGTAGAGACAGAGTTCGCTTGAGACGGTTCAGTAGTAGCAGGGGTTTCAGTAGATCTTTTTGTACCCTTACGAGTTAAAGTACCATCTTTGACATGCTTGTCAGTAAGAGATGCTGCGAGACGAATGGCATCCTCTACAGTAGCAGGCTTGCTTCCCATAACCGAGTCATGGATCTGAGGTGGCAGTCCCTCAATATACTTCTCAATAGCCAAGGATACCGGAGTTACCATACGAGGAATCAGTAAGCTCAACTCGTGGTAACGGTTATTGTAGGGAACATTATTTCCACTATCCTGTTTGAGATGATAGAACTCATCCTCCAATTTCTTCATCTCACTACGAGGACAGAACTCAGTAGTCATGGCGATTTTGAAATCATCCCAAGACATAGCTAATGCAGCTTCCGTCCCTCGAGCATGTTTTTCACCATTCCACCAAGTAAGCGCTCTCTTTTGAAGAACACCCGTGGCATGACGAACACGTAGGTTATCTGGACAGTCGCTATTAATGAACGTATCCTCCATACTTTCGAACCATTCAAGTAACCCAGTGGCTCCCTCAGTGCCATTAAACTTGTTGGGATGACATGAGTTGAAGTGCTTGAAAGTGCACTTATTCTCACTAGCCCCACCATTTCCATTTGTATTCCCGTTAGAGTTCCCATTCGAGCTACCGTTCAGGTTAAGGTTTGGAATAATAGCATTAATGATGTTAGGAACAAGTGTTTCCAACTTGTCATTGAGCATGGTCGCGATACGCTGATCAGATTTCAGTTTAGCCTGACGCTTCGAGGCTCTCTTACGAGATTCGCGATCAGACATCTACAAAAGTGAACAATAATTATGAGATTTGATTCCAAAAATCTTGGAAATGCCATAGTTTATATCAAGACAAGTAACACATAACATGAGATATAGTACTTATAAATTGATATAAGAAAAATTATGAGTATCATAAAGAAAATCATGATAAAACTCCAAATGAAAAACATTACCAAGTATAAAACGAGATATAAGAGTGTTTCTAAAGAAACTGTTGACTGACTAAAGTAATTGAAATATTATTAGTGACTTGTGGGGGCGTACTTTAGCCTATAAGTGAATGCTCATCCTGAGAATTCCCAGGTAGGTAAACGGGTCCCTCGTCTGATTGGGATTTATGCGAATTACCAACCTAGACAGAAAACTCAGAATACAGGCGCTCACCCTTCCAGATTGCACGTGCCCCGTCACAAATAAATTGCAAAACTCTAGCGGAACTTGAGATATGGAAATATATATATCCTTGAGATGTGGATTTCACTCCTAACTCAAAGATATACTTCCAAATAGTAAAAATATGATGGAGTGAAACTGGTCACTAAGATAAGGATATCACTCCTAGCTTAGTGAGTAAGTTTCTTTTGGAGGGATAGATTCCTTGAGATTTGGACGTCTCCTATCTCGAAAGGAAAATACTCCAAGATAAAATAAATAAATAAATAAATAAAACATATAAGGAGTGAAACTATTCACCAAGGTATGGATATCACTCCTAACTTGGTGTTTTCGTTTCATTTGTAGAATAAAATCTTCCTCGAGTATAATGAAAAGTAAAAGGAGAAAAATATATCTAAAGAAATATGAGGATAAAAGAAAGCATATAATGGGTAACTTAGTTATAGTCTAGGTCAAAAGCATTTACTAATAACCTAATTCCCTATAACCATGGCTCTGATACCAATCTGTAACACCCCAACCGATGGCGGAAACATCGAGGTGTCACGTAGTGACGATTGTTCAATAGCACATGGACTAAATTGTAAATATTAATAGCAAATAACTTCCATCATTCAAAACGAAATACAAAGAGTCTTAATAGAAATCTCAAACATAAATATTAAATGTTCAACTTTTATTTAAGCACTAGGTCCAGCCTAAGCGTGAAAGCATGAAACATCAAACGTCACCTGAAACATGTACAAAACAATTTTTGTCAACACATATAATGTATTGGTGAGTAATTCCGTTTGATATATATAGTAAGGTAAACTTTAGCAATTCGTGTGTTATTTTGCAAGATGGAATAAGTAGTATCCGGGTCAAATCAACCCTAAGAGAAGAAAGCAGATATATATAGTATGCGCTAGTAGTAATGTAATACACAGCAATGACGAGGACTCTCAACAGAGTCACAAGGGTATAAACCATAGTACTATTCATTGAAATGCCAGGACGCCCAGCGGTTAATGATTTGACAGGTCATAGATACACAAAATAACACAAGCAAACACACATAAGAATTGCATTTTAGTAAAAGGAAATATAAACTTGATAGTAAGTACATGAGTCACCCCGAAATGTAAAATAGTAAAAAGGGGAAAGATATACTCACAGTTAGCGAAAGCGATCAAAATCCACTTAAGCGGTCGTGAGCTAAGTAATGAGAATTCCGAAGAATTCAACCTATAATGTGTAAAAATACTAATAAGGGAAAGTCTAAGGTATCTAGGGTCTAAGGCATTAGGGTTTGCTAAGTCGATTTGGGGAATTAGAGATTTTATGATTAGTCGAATAAATGTAAAAGTTGCATATTAAAAATAATATACCAAAGTTTGTAATATGATTTAGGTAATATAATTATTACCGATTAAATATTTAGATAACAATCTGTTTGAATAATCAAGACAAAATAATTTAGTTAGTTACTTTAACTAAATTAAAATAATACGATAACCATAAATATATAAATAAATAATTTTTGTGTTACACCACGATTCAGCAAAGAATAATTAAGACATTAAACCATACGAGTATTTCTATTTTATAAGAAAAACATTTATAAAGTAGATGTTAAAATTTGTATAAATAAATAAATGTTTTATTATGTCTAACTAAGCGTAAATAAGATTAATAATACTATACGTGATCCAAAAATATTTATTTTGTAGAAAATGGATGATTTCTGATGTAAACATATTAAAATAATTTTCCCATAATTTATATGAACTTATTTATATTTAAAACTGATTTAATGAGGTTAAATCATGTTTAAATGATTAAAAATGGGAAAATTAATAAAAATAAATGGTTTTCTTGACCAATAATTTTTATTTCAGTTGAGAATGGTTAGAAATAATTACTCAAAAAGTTTGAGATTAAAATCATTAAAAATGAATTTTTTATCAATTATTTATGATTAAAACAATTAAATTCAATAAAAATATAAAAATATGACATTTTCCAGAAAATAAAAGTGTAGTAATTTTCTTTATGGTGTCAAGAAGCTACACCTAAATTTTCATAATTTTTGGAGTAAAAATGAATTTTCTATAATTATTATAACATTTATGTGTTTATATATTATTATAATATATTAAAAGAAAGCTGGAAATAAAGGAAAAGAAAAAAAAAATAAGAAAAACGCTGGGCTTGGGGTTCGAACCCGGCCCCCTTCCATCTATAACACACACACACACCACTAGGCTTTAACCAATTTTGTTGACTTTATTTATCACGTATTTAATTTATATAATTAATATAGGCATCTTCTTCTTCCCCAAATACTAACCTAAGAACCCTAACCCTAAGCTCTTAACAATAACCCGTTTCAAACATGATTAAGCCACAAGATCATAGGGCTTTTAAAGATGATGAATTAAATATCGAAATTGCTTTAAAAACAAAGACTTACAATGACGTTTGGGGCTCGAAAATTAGAGGTACAAGTTCGGGACTTCTAGGGCCGATTACACGCTTCTGAACGCCTCTCCGGACTGATTTTTGTGTGGGTTTTGTTATGTGAAGGTGCAGAAACGAAATGGCGAGGTTGATTTATATAGAGATCGTGTAAAACACATGGTTTGATTTGTTTTAAAGTTCCGGCGGTTACACACTAAAACCCGGATTAAAACTCACTAAAAATCGCGTTAAAACTCAATTAAATGATGAGAATTCATCAATAATTAAAGGAGAAACGTAAACCCACATAATTAGATGTTAAAACGCCAAGGAATCCAAAGAAACAGATCGCCGGACATAAATTCCGGCCGCCGGAAATTCTTGGCCGGAAAAGCGAGCACAGCAGTAGTATGATGTTTTTTTTTAAACTTTCAGGATTTGGCAATAATGGTCCCTCACATTTAACCTTAGTTAATTTTATTACATTTTAGTTACTTTTTTTTCCTTTATAAAACTTAACCAAGTAACTAAATTAACCTACAATGTTTTTAAAAATTTATAAAACTCTCTAAAACTTGGAATTTTTATAAAATCCATTGCGTTGACGTTCGAGATACGTATTTGACTAAAACTTACACCCGACCCATAATAAATATACATATATATATATATATATATATATATATTTTCAAAAACTAAATTTGAAAACGACGAACTTATAGGGACTATAATGAAAATATTTGAAGTACTAATATTGTAAATTAGATGAAAGTCGAGGGTGACGGATGTCACAAGATGCCAACCCAGGCATACGAAATCGCTAATACGATACCAGGCGTGAAACACCCATGTGCAACCGAACTGCCAACCCAGGTCATAACTGAACTACCGATCCACGGTGAACTGAACGGCCGAGCCCAGCCAACCGAACTACCGAACCACGGCTCACTGAACTACCGTCCAACGGTAAAACTGAACTATCGTACAGTAATAACACAAAGTAACACTAGCATAACATGATTAGTATGAAAACAAGTACGTAGCATGTTTCTCCCTCGAAAACATAAACACTAAAAGAGGGGCCGTGAAACTCACCTTAGGTTGCGACTTCAAGTTAATAAGGATCCCGACACGAACTGGTAGTCCCAACTACCGGCAACCTATCATAATGTTTGCATAAGTGTTCCGACTAACAACCCATAGGGTAACTAGTCCCCGATTGTCCAGATCATGACCACGTATGTTTAAAAATGAGTTTAACCGTTAACCCGACACACCAGACAGACCCGACATCCCGTTGGTGACCCGTTACACTAATTGATCAATTATATATAGTTAACACACAAGAATCATGCATAAAACACTTAGTTTGCATCAAAAATTGCATATAAGAAGTCGTGGGGTCGAACGGGTTGGAAGTCATGTTTATTCGACCTTTTTGATGTTCATTCGACCTTTTTAAAGTTCATTCGTTCATTCAACACCTTGAAGGGTCGAATGAGTTTCCTTGGTTCGACCCAATGCTGCAAAATCTCATAAAATGCACCAAATCGCATCTAAACAGTCCGAAAACATCACGAAACGCCACAAATCATAGCAGTTGAACATCATTAACCTATCCCCACAAACCCTACCAATTTTACCTCGAAATCAATCCGTTTTACAAGTTACCCAAAATAGAAAATTATGGAAATGTCACATCATACGCATGCAATCTTTACCCGATATGGAAACTTATCAAAATCATCTATCATTTAGCTCAACATGCTCAGATTATCATGTGTATGAAAACCCCTAATCATTTCATTAACAATAACATCATGAAAAAGCCCTAGATTTAACACAAAATCCCCAAAATTAGCAAAACATCATTAATAACCAATTGTAACCCATATCAATCATAAATCATCATCAATAACAGCCTTAGATCATTGTTATAACATCTAAACAACAATCAATCATCAAACAATTCCATACAAGTTCATAACACATCGCTTAACACCATTAACACATGTATTTTGCATGAAAACTCATTGTTAATGAAAAGGTTTTGTTTAGGAAGATGTTAGAAAGGTTTTATCCATGAAAACATGTTTGAATCAGATCTGGACACTTATGGTTTGATAAAAACGAATTAAAATTGATGAAAATGGTTTTAGATTAAGAACACACCTTCAATCTTCTCTTGTTTGTGATATAGAGGATATGTTTGTGTTAGGATTTCAAAAACAAGATCAAAAACTCCTTTCTACAGGTTTGGGGTTGAGAGAGAGAGAGAGAGAGCACTTAGAGGTGTTTAGGGTTTGTGAAATGATGAAAAGTTGCAAAGTATGGTATTTATACTCCATGTTCGTTTGCACCCTACAAGGGTCGAACGTATTTGAAATGAGGTTCGAATGAGTGACCCAGATGTTGGTTCGAGCCCCCGTGTGGTCGAACCAATATGCTGGTTTCCAATTTTCTATGATTTTGTCTTTTAAACGCGTTTCAACACATGTTAACACATCCTAATACATGAACAAACAATATTAACATATGTTTAACATGTATAATCATATAGACACCATATAAACACGTATTCACACGCTACCCATCATATATGAAGCGATTCAAGTTTATCATTTAATCCAATTATGTAAGTTCACCAACAACAGGACTCAAGACTTGTGTGTGTGCATAAGATGACCCCAATGATCCTCCGAATCATTGAACCCTAGACAATACGTAATGTATCCCGACTTAACTAACCCAGTTAAGTATGTTAAATGGATGTTTTCGCTAAGGTAGATTTATATGTTTGAAAAATGTTACCCTGAGTTTGCCAGGTGTCACATATCGAATGGTGCATACCTCAGGTTTCTCTTACATTGCCTCGTATTGTTAAAGGTCTCCTATTTTGTATTCATTAATAAGCCATAACCCTAGGCCAAAAAAAAAAAAAAAAAAACTACTAAAGTTAGAAGTTTTACATGATCCATTTGATTGGACAATGCAAGGTAGAACAGTCCATCAATCGTGGTTTTCCAATTGCTTGATTCTAGGCCTGTAAATGAATCGAACGTAACGGATGGGCTCGATAGAGTGGAGGGTGTTTCACAATTGTGCGCATGACGGGTTATGTCGTGCGTCTGGTTTGCACGCGCATCGGGACAGTCAACTTAGTCTTCGTCAGTTGACTTGGTCAAACTGACTGTTTCAACTCGTCATGAATAGAATATGAGAGTTACAATCAACCACTTAAATCCATGCTATTTATAATTGTTTATTACAAGATTGATAATCTTGTTAATTACAATATTAATTGCAAGAATGTTTCAATTTTTGTCAACATAAATATGAGTCTTATGCTCATTTTTTTAGAGGATGACAGACACGAGATTCTCATCACAAAATCTTTAGAAACATTTTCTACAAAATGAGAGGAGTACTCTCAAGTTGTTTAACAACTTTCTTTTTCCTCACGTTTCATAAACTCCAAATAACCTGATGTTATCTCTGGCTGAGATCCATCTTCGGCAGTACGAGTACTGTTCTGGTTGTTGTACCCTGGGAGACAGACCGTTTGAGAGGAGGCGCGAAATCTGTTTTAAGGGTCCCGTGTCAAACACGATCCTCAACCAAAACCGTCAATGACAAGTTTGTTATTCTTGCAGCGGAGCGCGCTACACAAGATGGTTTGGTTGAAGTTTACTAAAGTATTCGACTTGGATCAAGATTCGGTTCATGTATTTGGATTTATTTTTCATTTACATTTAGTTTTGTAATCGGTGTTGTACTATTATATTTCCTATGAATAACGGGAGTATCGTTATTATATTTATTTTTATTATTATTTTAATAAAAAAGTGAACCCTATTTCCTACAAATACGACACCAACAAACCCACCCTCATCTAGTGGTATGGTGTCCCCCTTACAAATGTGAGGTTGTAGGTTTAAATCCTTGCAAATGCAAGGTTAGGTGGAAATAAGATGGTATAAAATTTGACAATTACACTATCGCTCCCGATCAAAGTTAGGAATTTTAGCTCTATGTTTACCCAAAAGCAACCCGTTGGACTATTTGATTTTCCAAGTCTTGAACCCAAAATAACTAAAACATGGCCAAAAACATGGTTGGCCAGGTTGGGGAGGTTGAAGGGTAACATGCAGAAATGCCTAGTGCTACCAAACACATTAAATATTATGTCAATTAGATATAGAACATGTCTATACTAACCTACAATAAAGCTCCTTATAATAAGGATCATGGATGATTTGGACCACTTTGTACGGTTGGTGCTCTGGTACCGGTCCATGAAAGCAGGCAGGCATGAGCCTAGCAAGCTAGTAGTAAACTTAGAAATATAATTTTACTAATTTCACCAAACAAGGTAGAAAAAAAAAAGATGATTTGTCATAATATATCAAACAATCGAATAAAAGATGAATATGTTTCTAGTAGTTCTTTTATGGCCCTTTCAATAGTAAAAGTTTGTCCAGAGACACTATATATTGTTTGATTTCAAATAATTATTACTAATTTGCTGAGTGTGAATTGTTTTTGAACTTTGAAAGTAGATATATTTTTGTCTTACAAACATACGATATGTAAAGGGGTAGGGTCCTAATCCCTAGCGCGGAGACGGACCCTGCCCTACAACATCATTCTCACAAGACCTCCGCGGAGAACAAACCATTTGAAATGGCCAATGTGAAGATAACAAATCTCCGCGAAGCCCCCTCCACAGAGTCTCGACCTCCGCGAAGCCCAACTCTTACAAGACCACACGTGGAGTGCAATTCACCCACACGAGACCCTGCGTCCAACTTAGCGATGGTCTCCCTCGGACAAGTCACAGCCTGACGCGTGTCAGGGTTGGCCCGCCACGGCGGCGCGCCAGCAGGGAAGGTGCAGCCTCACTTGCTGCAATGTTCCCCCTGTTGTTAGGCGTCACTTCAAACGATCTTCCAGAAGGAGCAGGTTGGTAGACTGATACCGCCTGACAGAGTCTTTATGTTCTTCTTTATGTTTTATGTTTTATGCTTTAATTAAATTTAAACAATATTAAAACAAATGGTTAAACTAATAAGACAATATTAAACAAACGGTTAAAATAATAAAAAAATATTAAACAAACGGTTAAAAGTAGTACTTTAAATTAAAAAAATACCAAGTTACCAACCCGGTAAAAAGAATCAGAAAACGGTTCACGAGACCACCACTATCATGGGTGGCGGCGGTGTTAAATATTAATGAATTTATGTTTTTATGCTTTAATTAAATTAAAACAATATTAAAACAATATTAAAACAAACGGTTAAAATAATAAAACAATATTAAACAAACGGTTAAAGGTAATATTTTAAATCAAAAAAAAAAAAAAAGTTACCAGCCCGGTAAAAAAAACCAGAAAATGGTTCACGGGTAGGGCTGTTCAAATCGCTCGCCGCTCGTGGATCGCTCGTCGCTCGTTCGGAAAATGCTCGAAAAATGCTCGCTCGTTCTTCCGCTCGGTAGTATATGAGCCGATCGGCTCGGTTCGGTTTGTAAATGAGCCAAGCACGAGCAAAGGTACGCTCGGATCGGTTCGGCTCGAATATATTTTTATTTATTTAATAATAAATATACACACAATTTATAGATAAATTTATGACTTTATATATAAGATTCTATTGGATTTGACTTAGTATATGCAAACAAAATATAACTAGGCCACTTAACACAATAAAAATTAACACTAGATTTAATAGTAAAACAATAAGTCATGAGGTGATAGTCTTGACTTCTTTATGTTAATAGTCGTCCATCGCTAATTGTCACTTGATATTACACCTACGGCACAATGCAACAACTGTTGTCTGACGTATGCTCATCACCTCACCAGCCTCAATCTAAGCCTTATCCTTGGACACTGTGATCTCAATATTAGTGTTAGCATCGGACATTTTGACCTTAGTTGTCACCCGACAATGAAAACATCGAAGGAATCATCCCAATTTTATAATCGTCCATATTATTCTCCGCTCGATTCTCGCTCGGCGCTCGCTCAGAAAATTTGCGCTCGAAGAATGCTCGTTCGGTTTTCGGCTCGATTGTAAACGAGCCGCTCCGCTCGGTTCGGTTTGTAAACGAGCCAAGCACGAGCAAAGCTTCGTTCGGATCGGCTCGGCTCGTGAACAGCCCTATTCACGGACCACTACTAGCATGAGTGGCGGTGATGTTATCATGCTAATAGTGAGGTACCTGCGACCAGTTCTGGTGACACCTCGTTCCCCTTGTAATATAACTGATTGATAAGATAAGGGATACGAAACAATGAAAAAGAAATCTTAAATTTAGTGCAATATCAAGAGCCTAAGATGCTGGGATATGGTCGACAATGTATGCATCAGTCAAGCGTGCATGCTTCTATAATTGCATTAGCATGGTGTCACAATGGCATTCCACAAATTTATACAACACCTTTTCCCAACTTATTTCAACAAATTTTAAAGTTCACTTCTAAATTAAATTATAATTTGCTTTATTAATATAGTGTAATTATAATTATATATACATAATATAATGTATATTCTCTTTCAAATACATTTGAGTAAATTACTATAATTGTCTCTTTGGTTTGGGCCACTATGCCACTCCAGTCCAAATTTTTAAAAATTGCTTGAACAGTCTCCGACTTTTAAAGAAATAGGCCAAAGCAGTCCAAAGACTTAACCCAGTTAAGTCCGCGTCATTAAGTCATGGGCAAATTGGCATTGGTGGAGGTATATTGTTTGGGACGTAGTCCCGGGACAACAGTCTTTTTTCAGTTGTGTATATATAGTTTTTTGAGTGACATCAATGTTTTTTATGGTGACTACATTATACCCAACCCAATTCCAGTTAAATGAGCTTAACTCTAATTTTTTAGTAGATAAAAATATAACCTTTTGCAAGCCCACTCCACTATTTAGCTCATTAGGGGAGAAGAGGCGCTTATAGGATTCACTTTTCACTTAACTGATTTCAACAAATCATGCACTGTCACATCACTTTACTGATACACTTTTTTGGAGGCAGCACTCCAACGATTCTTTTATTTATTTTTATTTAAATTCAAATCTTAATCTTTATTTTTTTTAATTCACGCGGTTTTACCACCAAACGGTCAGATTTCTCATAAACCGTCCTACCAACACGGTCAAAAATAATTATGTGCATTAAAATCGGTTTCATCTAACCGTAATATTGAATTTCACATGCAATACGGTTGAGATTTTTTTGTATATAAACCATTATACCACGGTGGTGAAAACACAGTTCAACATCAACAAAACCCACACCTTCAAAATGACTCGCTGGACCGAAAATGAAGAAATGGCTCTGGTCGTGTGCGTTAAAGACGCACAAAACGACCAACCCTTACAACGCCAACCCCGTAGGGGCTCAGGGGGCTCATAAGACCATCGAATTTATATTATGTGTTTTTTTTTAATTTTTAATGACGATGTTTTTTTATTATTGTATAATATTTTTATTATGTGATCAACCTTACTTGACCCGAACCGTTAAACCGATCCACCCAAAAATATTTATGTCCGGTTCTACAAAATTAGAATGTCTAAAATAGTGACATCATTGGAAAAAAATTTCTAGATCCGCCACTACAAATTGGTCAAGTCAGAGGCAAAGTTATCTTCTTTCTCATCTCATCTGCAACCATTTTATACACCCACACCTGCAGCCACCACATTTTGCAACCCACCTTTACCAAACCCAATCACCACCGACAACCCCCAGTGTCACTGTAACACCCCAAAATCATCCTTTCGCCTAATTACGCCATTAGGCGTGATTAGCAAAATAATAAAATGATACTCGAATAATGAGAACTTGGGTTATGTCCTATTATAGGAATAACACTAGTTTTGCTAAATGAGTTTTAACAACAAAAGACTTTGGAAAAACTTGAGGGGCCATAGTTGCCAATATGATGAAGTGGGGTTTATTAATAAAAATAAAACAAATAAAACATACACAATGTGTGTGTGTGTGTGTTCGTATGATCTTCAGGAGACCCCAAGAAGGGCTCCAACCCTAACTCAGATACCAAGCACAAATCTGCTCAAATCAAGGGGGTTTCTTGATGCATGATGAAATTCTTGTTTATCTAGTGTTCTACACATCACAAGGTATCTTTAGACCCATTTGATTTCACCTAAAACACTTGTATGTGGAAGATGGTAAATTAGGGTTCACATTAAAAACATGAATTCCTAGCTTTTATGGATTTCTATGTGTTTGTAGACATCAAGGAAGCTATAAAACATGATGAATTGTTATATGATGTTGATTCATATGAATTTGTGAATTCTCATTATGTATAAGTAGTGGGTTTTTACCCTAAACATGAATTACCCTACTATGTGGTAAATCTTGCAACTATATATGATTTGTATCATGTATGTATGCTAATTGGTGAATTGATCATGTGCAAATGGTTAGCTAAGCCATGGTGGAATCTAGAAAGTCTTGAACACCTAGAACTAACATGATGAAATTAGTGCATATAAGGTGTTTGATGAAATGCTTGAATGAGAAAATAAATGTGTAGAACATGTATGAACATGAAAACTAGAAATGTAAATGTTGAGCTTGAGGAAAAATGAATACATGATGCCATGGATTATGAAAGAAATCCATATTATGTGTTCTAACAAAAAAAGGGTTTGACATGTCCCAAAGTTAGGTACAAGGACTAGGGAGCAAACGGGTCAAACGGATGCAAGCTCAATGTGTACGGAAGCGAAACGGATATAAGGTAAGTAATACTTACACTACTAGTCTACAAATACAACTCTTGTATTGATATAAGTGTTTAAACTTCGAAGTGGAAAAAAAGGTATGACCTCAAGGGGTGAAACCTACTAATCGAGTGATTGATGCGATTTCATGTCAAAACAAAATTCATAGTCATAAATGAGTCATATGGTGTTGATCAAATGATGGAAATCATCAATTGGGTCAACCAATAAAGCCATATGGTAAACAAGAGTCTAAACTCAGATTTTGGATGAAAATAACATGAATAAGGAAGTTAAGTAATCATGAGTCTTAACGGGTCGAAGGGGTGATTCCCTCACCATTCGAACCCGACATTAAAATCCAGTTATCTAAGCTTTAAGAAACTTGTGGATAACGGGTCAAATGGTAAATGCAATACCATTGAATCCCAAGAGACTAATGTGGTCAATCTAGAGTGTATGCAGGAGAACACTTGGAAAATTGGGCACTCGTTGCCTAAGTAATCCATATGGGTGCAAGGTATGGGTCAACGCCACCTGGTAAGTCCATAGCTAAATAAACGCCTTTGGGCGAAGCAATGTGGGTACTAAAGCTACTCACATAAAGTGTGGGTGTCAACCAAGTAAGTTATTTCCATCACCATGTCTGATGCGCGCTAATGCGCTTAGAATTTACTAAATAAGGTGAAAATCTAAGTCCAGAAGGACTTAGAGGTTTTTAAACAAGTCAATGAGTTAAAAGCAATGGGTTGAATCAAAAGTGTCACCATGGATGGCTAAACTTATGGATTTGGCTATAAAGGGGCATTTTGGGAATTTATAGATTTACTAAAGGTTAAATCTAATAACCAAGTCTTAATGACACAAAACGGAAATGCTTTTAGTTGAACATGTGTCCATTGAGTTGACAATATGATTTCAATGACTTTTGTGTGATTAAAAAGTGTCTTGTAGAGTCCAGGGCCTTAACGGGTCGATTTGGGTAAAAATCGACATAAACATTTAAAACTGGGAACCGGGTCTTAATGACATAACCGGATGATGTTTTTAGTTGAACAAGAGTCCAATAAGTTCACAAAATGATTATTATGCTTTTTGAATGGTCTAATGAGGCTTTGTAAAACCTATGGCCTTAACGAGTCGTGGTCCCCCTTTTTGGATACGATCCAGAACCTAAAAGGGGGATCCAGGACCTAAAAAGGGATCCAGAACCTCAAGAGGATCCAGAACCTAAAAAGGGGATCCAGGACCTAAAAGGGGATCCAGAACCTCAAGAGGATCCAGAACCTAAAAAGGGGATCCAGGACCTAAAAGGGGATCCAAAACCTCAAGAGGATCCAGAACCTAAAAAGGGGATCCAGGACCTAAAAGGGGATCCATAACCTTAAGAGGATCCAGAACCTAAAAGGGGATTAATGCTGGAAATTATAGCAACAAAACTCTTTTTCTTATACTTTCCATCCTACTCGATTCTAGTAACGTTTAATGGGTTAATTAATCGTGTTTAACCCACAGGTACTCGGTTGCACTGGATGGATGATGATCAAGACTTGTTAGAAGAACCGAACACACTCGAGCACTCATCAAGCTTCCGCATTTGAAGTTCCCGATTAAACGCAGGATTTAGTACATGTTTTTAGTAAACCTAATTACAAAAATTTTGTTGGGACCTATAATGTAGAAATCATAATGGGTTGGATTTCACAGATATCAAAGTTTTAAATCGGGAGTGTTATTCAATAAGACCAAAGCCCGTAAGTTTTAAAGTTAATCGCGTGTCTACGGGTTAGGGTCTTACAGTCACCACCGTCCTCAACCACCACTATTCACACCTGCAACCACCAATCACCACCATCCTTAACCAAATCATACAAGATCACTATAAACAATTAAACATACTCTTTTATAAGCTCTACATGCTCCATTGCACGTCTCAATTCCTCAGATTCCTTTGTATACTTAAGCAAAACTGGGTATCAACAAAATTAGGGTCATGGTATTTCAAAATTGAGAATTTTTTAAAAAAGGGCTAATTTTAAATTAAGATTGGAAATTTAATAAAAAGAAGAGGAACCCATTATAGATGAATAAAAAAGTAAGTAACTTGCACCTGAGTCTGATGTATTGGAGTTGGAAGAAGATAAAAAAACATGGATCAAGAATAGAGCTGTGATTAAGTTAAAGAAACAGAGGATGATGGTGACGCTTCTGAAGGAGAATCTTGACATTGCTCTGCCACTCCATTGCTGCAACCTCTCTGTCATCTTCATTGCAGTTGATTGAAAGAAATAGATGATCTTAAAGTTGATTTGATTTGCGAGTGGTGGTTGAGGAGAGTGGTGATTGGTGGTTGTAGGTGTGAACAGTGGTGGTTGACTCGAGACTGTTGAATGTGTCACCAAAAGCTGTACTAAACAAGTCTGAGAGAGAACTGCAATGGCATGTTGATGAAATTTCTTTAAAGGGAAACCCTGTGAGATTAAGAGCAAGGATGCCAGTTGATACCAATGAAGAAGACGGCGGGTATGAGCTTGAGGTTGTTGCTTATGTAAAGTTTTCGCCGAAGGAGACACAGCCGGAGAAGATGACCAGAGCCGGCCATCCTCCTCTCGTAACTCTCTCTCTCTCCCTCTCTCTCTCTCTCTCCCTCTTATTTATCTCTCTTCTCTCCCTTTCTCCCTCTTACGATTTGTGTACAGGAAGTAGTGCAGGAACTTGTGTGAGTGAGTGGGGGAAGAAAACAAAATTATAGGTGACTTGACCAATTTCCCACTGACTTAACGACAGAAAGTTAATTGGGTTAAGTCTTTGGACTGTTTTGGCCTGTTTCTTCAAAAGTCAGAGACTATTCAAACAATTTTTAAAAGTTTGGATTGGAGTAACATAGTAGCCCAAATCACAAAAACGGTTTTGATAATTTACTCAATAAATTATATATTAATACAAATAGCAAGTTAATGATAATTGGTGTCACTTTAACGGTGTTAAGTCTTTCCCATGCCACATCATATCAAGGAACAACTTTCGGTTTCTTTAAACGAGGCAAGACCACCGACATGATGTTTACAATCCACCACGTAACGATCGGAATTCATAACCGCTTCTTTCAATTTAGATGTCGGTTCAACTCTTCTTCACAACGTTTGCTTTTTTTTCTTCCGTTTTCTTTTGCCAAATCCTATGTTGCCAATCTAACTAAAACATAAAGTAAATCTTTTATTTATTCAATGAACGGTTTCAATTCTGATGGATTGTCGTTTCCTTCATATCGCCGCCGGTGCTATTTATTACCGTTTTCTGGCAACATAGGTTCGGGTCCTATTGTGGGCAATACCGGCGAAGCGTCGGACAAGATCCAGTGGCGCATGCATGACAATGGCGGTTTCTGTTGTGAGTTATGTTTGAGGTTTTTATTTGTCCGGAAACCCTATTTGGATTGTGGGAATTAGTTGAGTAGAATACAGCGAGTGGTCATGGTGAAATGGAGTTTCTATGGTATTTTCACTCTTCTCTAATACGTATTAAGCTTTAAGTTTTTACTCAATTTGCGTGTTTGCTGGTATGCATTTTTACTTTGATTTCAAAGATGTTAATTCTTTTGTGGGATCTTTGATGTGCAAAGTGCGTGTTACTACTTTGTAGTTTTTAATTTAACATCATGTTTGGTTGAGTATCAATTTTAACCATTTTAGGTTTCCAAGTTATATTTTGTACATTGGTATCCTTTTGGGCATTTGGATTTTATTTCTTGGTTGCTAAAACAAATGCAGTTACGTAAGGAACCAAATTAACACCGACTAAATTCCCCGGCCCGCACGCCTAACACAAGTAATTCTTAGTTAATATGTCGCCATTTCAGAATTTTGTTTTCGGTCATATTCATTTTTTGTTGATGATATTTATAGATCATTCTTTTGTGTATTGTGATTTTGATTGTTACAGGAAAATAGATACATGGTTTGTACAAATTTGGTGATACTGTGTGTAGATAATTTTATTAGTGGGTCTTTTAATCTTCAGTTTGTAGAAACAATAATTTTTATGATACAAAAATTGATATTAGGTTAACATTTTAAAATATTTAATTTTTAAATTGTTAATAGACTCACACATAATAGCTTGAATAAGAATTTGTTTTTGACCCATTTAAATCATAGATTGAACAAGAATTTGTTTTTTCACGCTGATTACGTTTAGTGGCGGATCTTGAACCAAACACCTGGTAGGGTCGGGTTTAATTTGGGCGGGCCGAACTCAATACATATACAAACTTTCGGTAAAATTTACACTACGAAACGAAAAAACTGGGCGGGCCGAGGCCCGGTCTTAGCTCCACTAAGATCCGCCAATGATTACGTTAGATATGTTATAAAGACATTGAAATTGAGGATTTTTGTTGTTAAATTACGTTTAATTTAACACTTAAAAGCATGTTTTGTAAAATCAAGAATTTTCGTTTCGCATCTTATAGAGTGATACTAAAATAATCTTCCCGCTGCATCGCGCGGGTTGACGTCTACTTGTTTATAAACAAAAAGAAATGTTTAGGTTTTTGCTAACTTGTAAATAATGTGACTAAAACAAACGAATATTTGAGATCTTTTTCATTATAGATTTATAGTTTTCTTACATCATACCCATTACAATCTTACTATTTAACATCGCTACAAGAAATCCAAGCATTAGCAGCGACACCAATACCAGCGACACATAGCAATACCAGCGACATCGTCTCAGTCGCTGCTATTGCTCTATGTCGCTGCTAATGCTCGATCCGTGTGTTGCTCCAAAAGCAGCTCCTGGCCCTTGATAAAAGTTAGATCCAATGGCCAAACAACTCCCCTTCCCCTTCTTATCCTCCTCAAACAAACACATCTTCAACCATTTCCACCTCCTTCTTATCCTCCTCAAATAAACACATCTTCAATTATTTCCACCTCCTTCAAACTCCATTTCGTCATGCTCCGACACTACCATCAACCTCAACAGTACCATCACTGTCAACTTCAATCAGCACCAACATGAAGCTCAACCACCTCCACCGTCAACCTCAACCATGTCCACCGTCAAGCTCCATGTCGTCGAGCTCCGGCCACCGTCATATCACTTGTAACTTTATGTACAAATTTTGTAATGTATGATGGATATTAATGTGAAATTAGTCTTGTTTTGTTTAGTTTTTTAGTTAAATTAATATCTATTAATAATTGGATTTTTTTTTAAGAAATAGAATACAGAAATTAAAAACAATCAAATTCATCTCCTTAAAACATTCAACAATCAAATACACCATCAACCTGTTTTGTTGTAAAAGCTTTGGCTCAAATCTGGACTGCGCACGACGAACTTGCAGGCAAAGTCTCTGACATAGCATTACCAGCGACATGTGTCGCTCATGTCACTGGTATTGGTCATTAGCGACGAGGCATTACCAGCGACATCAATAGCAGCGACAGGTCGTTGCTAATACCTTTAGCAGCGACAAATGGGGTCTTCAGCAGCGACATTTGTTGCTGGTAATGCTCTGAATCTTTGTAGTATATCAAGCACGTATATAATAATTTGTTATGGCATATTATAGCCGTTAACAAACAATTTTCTCTGTAAGAAGAAAAAAACAGATACTTAAGCATATATCCATGAGCCAAAAAAGTTTGTTTATTAATCATCGAATACATAATATTACACGATGTGTTTATGCTTTTAAAGGGGCATGAACTAACACGTGGATCCAACTCCTTTAATCCTCCCTAACCAATTATGCATGAGGTGGTGGTGGCATGGACAGTGACTGGGTAGCCTTCACGTCACCTTGATTTTTTTTTAAATATAATATGAACACATAAACTAACAATTCAAAATAAAAATATTACAATAAAATAAAACATTACATTTAAAATAAAAAACATTCAAGTTTTAAAACATAAATTTAAAACACATAAACTAAAACTTGGATATAATTCGGTCGTAGCATTTGCTACGACGACACGTACTCGAGCTCCTCATCGTACTTAAAATAATAATACACTTGAGTCACCTCTATGACAACTTCTTCAGAGTTTACTGGGGATTCCTCCATGCTGGCCTTGAACATCTCCTCAAAGATCTCGCACTTTGTTTCGATGTCCTTAAACTTGTGATGAAGTTCATCACTATGGCGGTTTATTTGGATCGCATATGAGAACCTGAAACTCCGCCAAGACTTTATCCCAAAAAGGGATTTAACGAAGCGCAGTAGACACTCTAGTGTTCTCTTGGACGTTTAGCCGTTTAGCCACCCCAACGTTAGGGCTAACTCTTCTTCTTCGGCACGGGTTGGCCATTTGCTTGACGGTTTGTTGGTGTAAGATATGGAATCAAATTGTGGGGTAAATTAAATAAAAAGGTTGGGTTGTATATAGGGTAAAAATTAAATGTGGTTGGTATAATTCAAAAAACAATCGTTAAGGGGACCAACGAATATCACTGTGACAGTTACCGAATAGGAACGGTTCACGTTAGACTCTCCATTTGCCCCATGTCGATAGATATTTCCACCATATTTGCTCCACGCTCTCTTTCTCGTCGGCCACGGAGTGATGGCTGGCGTGAAAGGGCTCCACGGCCCATTTTCCCGTCACAACACCTTGTATCCTAACTGCTGCCGGGTGAATAGTTAATTATTAGTGGTTTCTTGATATATAACCACTAGCTGATTACCCCAGGAGGGCATTATTATATATATTAATTAGAAACATTGCGAACAATAGTAATCTTTACGTTTTTGTACTTTGACCACAAAGCTTTTAATATTTACGTATAAACACATGCCAAATGCTTGGCACAACCTGATTTGACCACTTTTGAAGTGCATGCCTTAACCCACTTGTCCCTCCACCTTGATTCTTCCATGTCTTAGCCCCACATGTCCCACCACCTTCTTCTCTGTTACCTAAAATCGGTTCGAGATTCAAGCCCTAACCCCAATCCAAAGGAGTCTCATCGCTACCCCCATGTAAGAAGAGTGCTTTGTATTTTGTTAAGATCCATCAATGCTTTGGTTTACTTTTCATATATCATGGTTAACCAATGGTTTTTGCTTTAAAAGTTGAATTTTAGAGTTTAAATATTTTTGTAAGTGACGGTTTGTTAATAAGGATGATGACTTAATCAATGCCTCTTGACTTGCTATTGACTTCAAATTTTAGAGTTTAAATGTTTTTGTAATTCTTTCATATGCAATTGAAGGCTCCTTTGATCTCTGGCTAAGTTCTGCTCTTTGTGAGATGTGGTTTGTTGTATCTTGGGTATTTGATTAGTTTCCAAAATGGTCCTTAATAGAATTACTTTTACCAACGAGCTATATCCAAGGTAATATATTAGTAACGTTACATGTATTAATGAAATTACTTTTAGCTATATCTAAGGTTATATTAGTTACCTTGACGAAATGAATTGATACCAATTAAATTCCTGCATTAGGTCACGCTGTGTAGCGCGTGGAATTCCCGGCGCAAAGCGCCGGTTTGATACCGCTAGTTGATATAAAAACTAGTTGATTATATTACTTAGCATTACCCATATAATATATCAACTTGGATATAGTGGAAACTAGATTGCGCCCCCCGCGCGTTGCGGCGGGGGAATCTAGCGATCGTGATTTTTTTAATAGGTGAGTGGATAATTATATATCGGCCGTCTACCTGGCAATATAGAATTTGATAATTTGATTACATGCTTCGATATGTAACATTAACATCGTGAGTTATGTGTACAAAAATGGGTCTATCATGACCTAGCTTTACAAAGGAGATTTTGATAGTTTTAGTGAACTTGTCAATATAGCATGCTTCACAGATAAGTCATAACCCAAAACAAAAGATGACAAACCAAAGACCCTATTAACATGTAAGATCTTCTGTCAAGTCTAGTGCAGCAATCGACTTTCATATCTTTGTCAGGTACAAAAGATTTTAATGTAACTAATAATAGTAAAGATAATTTGTTAATCATAATGATAAAACTAAAAACACTATTGTAATACTCAAGTTAGAGATATAACACTAATAACTATAATATATAATGAACTTGGCGAATATCATTTAAAAATCGACTTTCATCCATATCATAAAACTCTAAAAAAAGTCTTCATTTTAGAGGTTACCTTTAACTACGATTTATGCTATAAGGAAAAATTCAGGTCTGTCGCATCAGGCAGACTCGTTCCAGTCCTTTAGACTAAAAGCCCAACCTACAGAATCATCATAAATACAAATAAATAAGAAGCAAACTATATATTGTCATACCACACTCTTAATTAAGTATTTCAAGGATTTGTGCCCAAATGTAAAACCTACGCGAAAATGTTTGACATGTGAAGGCATACCTTTATCTCTACACTTTTGATGAAGCTCAGCCTCCAAAAACCAACAAACAAATAGTTAGAACCAACAACAAACAATCACACACAAACCAAATCACAGAATTCAACAACAAACCCTCAGCATAAATTTCAAATAATCAAGAACAAAAACCAAGACATAGAGATAGAAACAAAACAGTAAACAACCATTAAAACATATTAAACTTTTGGTTAGTAAGAGAAGAAGTAAGATGAGAGCAGATATGGTCGTTATGTGGCTCAGAGTTCACCAAAAACATGGTCCCAAGACGGGTTGCAGGTCTAAACCCACCATCCAACTTCCGTGCACCATCATCCTCATCTATGTTAGGAAACGATTTCGAACTCATCACAGCCAAGCAATTTGTAAAATTAATAATAGTTGACGAAATGGGTTGAATTGCATTCAAAATGCTTACAACCAATTAATGTCTCAAACGGGTCAAATAAAGTCTATTTCGAATGTTTATTGCTAAAAGGGAAACAGGTCAAGCCGGTTGAAAGTCATCTAAAGTTTATTTCTAATGTCCACCTCCTAGATCACAGTATTTAAACAATTAGATTGGTTTTTTATAATCAAAATCAATAAAGGCTGATTATGCAACCTCCATGGCTACATTTAAAGCAACTTTTGTGGTGTGTAGTTCCATTTACATAGACCTAAATCAGTTTGTTGTCAAATCAATATAGCATATCAAACGATTGATCGGTTAGTTTAAAGCTTCAACCATCTTACCTTTTTTTATTAGATAGATTGTCTCCTTACACTCGAAACACTTGTCTTTTGTTCCAAAGAATATACTCGATACTTTATTTGCCATTGGCTCCTAGTAAAGAATCCAACATTCATTAGTTTCAACTCCTAAACAAAACAAAACAAAACATAATCAATTGAGCATATCAAAACGATTGGTCAGCATGTTTAAAGCTTCCACGATCTCACCTTTTCAGTTAGATAGATTGTCTTCATACACTCCAAACACCTATCTTTCATTCCCAAGAACATACTCGAGACTTTATTCGCCATTGGATCATGTTAAACCATCCAAGATTCATTAGTTTCAACTGCAAAAAAAAAACACAAATCAATTAAGCACATAATGACTGATCGGTAAAACAGAATATAAATATGATTAAATAATAGTCGGTGAAATGCGTCAAATTGTATTCAAAATGCTTATAACCAATTGTTGTCTCAAACGGGTCAAATAAAGTTTATTAGTAATGTTTACGGGTCAAGCAGGTTGGGTGTCATCTAAAGATTATTTCTAATGCCCACATCCTAGATCGTCGTAATAAAAAATTTAGATTGCTTTTTTTAATCAAAATCAACATAGGCTGATTGTACAACCTCCATGGTTACATTTAAAGCAACTTTGGTGGTGTGCAGTTGCATTTACATAAACCTTAAATTAGTTTGTTGTCAAATCAATTTAGCATATCAAACGATTGATCGGCACGTTTAAAGCTTCAATGATCTTACCTTTTCTTTTAGATAGATTGGTCTTCTTGCACTCCAATGCATTTGACAACAATAAAAATTGAACGTATTTTTCATTTACTACTCCTTAGCAATTTAATTAAGTCATCAATACTTTGACGTAAAGCAAAACATATTCTTTTCGAGTGAATTAACTTTCACAAACAAAATAATATTATTGTCATTCAAGGAGGAATGAATTTGACAAATTATGGAAAAATATTAATGCAAAAGGAGGAAATAAAAAAAAGACAGCTGACAAAGTTACAGACCTGCAATTTTGTGGAATCAGCTAGCTGGCATGCTGCCAGTGGCGAAGTATCTTTGGAGCCCGAGGGGGCCCCGGCCCCCACCGATTTTTGGCGCAGTGGTGGAATTTTGCGATTTTCGTATGTATATTGAGTCTGGCCCCCACTGATTTGATCTTCCGGCCACTACAGATAGAAAAAAATTGAGTCTGGCCCCCACCGATTCGAGAACCAAACTTCGCCACTGCATGCTGCACCTGTGTCGGTAGTTAAACGGTTGCAAAATTACAACCTTTACTGTCACCGATAATTGCAGCCATAGAACGTTTTTGATGTTCAAAGTATTGGATCACAGCCTGCAGATAATCAATTTCCTAGTAATAATTTGCATACTTAAATGACCTTAGCTTTCTCTAAAAGGAATAAGAAAGATATTACCATCAATAAAGTAACATCATATCTGACTGACTTCATAAAACAAAAATTGAAGATTTAGATAAGAACAATTGGTGAATATGTGATGTTATGATATATGACACTATTGCTTGTGATGAACAATTTAACCGTATTTCAATTACTACAATTTGTGAATTTTAGATGGCAATATCAACTTATGTTATATTTATATCTTACATTTGTATTGTATATTGTTAGCTTCAATGATCTTACCTCTCCTGTAAAACAAAACAGATCATATCAATATCTAGTTAATAGCGTGTGTGTGTGTGTGTGTTCGAATAAAGTTATACCTAGCCATCAATGGATTTATGTGGTTTTATGATCTTTGGTGTGCCTGAAAGATTATTTAGAATTTAAAAAGCAGTGAACTTGATCATGGGTATTGAGTATCAACAAATTTAATGGCGGTTTTACCTTCAAAGCTTTTGTCTAAGCTGCCCGTTTTGTTGAACAACTTATCAAAGTGTGGCCTCTAACCTGAAAGGGGTTGTTACTGAGCTGCAAATCACCAAAATATTAGAACAATTACTTACGATCATGAACTCACAATCATTGAGGCATTACATCAAACACCTTAGAGGAAGATCTTAAAAGCAAAACGAAGAACCGAATTAGGGTGACTACATATACAACTAAACACAACATAGTGATGACTGAAAACACTCTACACCATCACAAACTTCATAAGTCTCAAGAACACGCTGACAAACAACACATCTGATTGCCCAAAGATACCAACAAAGGGTAAAAAACGACAAGCGAAGCGAACGCAAATTACACTTAATTATTTCAGTAAACATGTTACCAGAATATGGAATCAATAAGTTATACAAAAGTCAGAGCAATTAGAGAAAAAAACAATCTGAAAACAGAGTAGAGTGATTACACTGTCATACTACCTTGAGAGAGACTGAGAGCCTCAACCAGTCACCACCATCGCTAGGTAGTCAGAATAGCGGCTGTTAACCCAATAACCCTAGCGACGGTGATATCTCCCTTATCGTCATCACCTGTTGAGCGTGATGACAGAGACTGTGTAGATGATATCTGCCTTGGTCCGGTTGGCGAGAGAAGCCATGGGAGATAGTGTATAGATGGGCTTTCAAAGGCCTGAGAAAAGACGTAGCAGAAGAGGATTTGACCTAGGAGGGAGAGAGAAGTGATGAGTAGATGTCACGTAACTGATACAACCACAACCACAAAACCAGCAAATGGGTTTGACAAAACCACCAGTACAACCCCTCAAACATAAGGTACAACATAGAACTGCACAAAAGCTTTGCTAAATAGAGGTATATAAATTAAAATCAATAAAACATTAAAAAACGTACATCATTTGTTTAGTTATTGAAGTCGTGGTTTTAGGAAAACCACAAATCGAGTCCACTAACATTCTTTTCTAATGAATGATCAATGATGTTGATGGTTTAAATAAGAGAGGTTTTTTTTGCCCCCTCGCACTAGACCAGGGTGGTCTAGAATGTATCAAAATATTTCTAACCATTTAATCTGTTTGTTTGTTTTGTTATGGATGGCTAAAAGACATTGATTTGATTATATGGAATATATTGGAATGAGTGGTACAACAATAGTAAAAACAACTGAGGTACGTGATACTCATGAGAAGATTAATGGTTGTGTTTTGTTTTAATGTGCTTACTTTATTCTCCACTATTTTTTACACCAATATTATTTAAATACTTCCTTGTTTAAGTATTGAATTTGAGACCTCCCTTTTAAGAGACTTGTGCCTATATCAAGTAAGCTACCTCACATTGACAGATTAACGGTTGTGTTAAAAGTTAATTGGGTGATCCTAAACAATTTTTTTTTTAATTTCTAGGTATTTAATAACACAAAGCACAAGACACTATGAAATACATAAAAAGAAAAAAAAAACTTCTCTTGGCCTAACGTGCCGCCTTACTCACGCTTGCCTATTGCAGGGCCCAAGGACGGAGTTTTCGCTCTCCCACCTTGTCCCAAGCCCGGCTTATCCATCCCGCATCTCTCTCTCTCGCCCTTCTCCCTTCTTCACAAAGTTTCTACAATTTGGAATGGGTATTTTGAAGTGGTATTGAAATTGTGGTATCAAAAGCTATGGGGGCATGGGGCATTAATGTTCCCACGTTGTACGCCTTGCAACGTTAACCTCTTCCTTCTTGGATTTCTTCTATATTGTCCAGCCTTATGCACACACCAAAAGTAACTCACAAATACATATAAATATACTTGGAAGTTCGAATACATTGCTCCTATATCATTTGCCATAGACATATGTCGTTTTGCCATGATACAAGTAAAAGCATGTACACATACCTGAAAGGCTGAAACCAAAATATAGAGTACAAGAAAAAAAAAATCGAAAATGCAGTTCACGGTTGCATGAATTCACATGTTCAGGTGTTTAACATTAAAACATATAGTTGTTGATTAATTTTTGTTTTATAAAGGTCACACGTCGTAGCCAACCATGCAGAACCGATGTTCAATACTTGGGATTTTTGTTTTCTTATTCCCACATATAGAGTGAAGTTAGTGTATAAAGAATGTTTTTTTAAGAAGGATAAGTGTTTTTAAATCATTGAAACTAGTGGGGTTCTTTATCGCGCGTTGCGCGATTTTTCGTTCAATTAGGATCAAGTCACCTAATGCACAACTCAAGTCACCAAAAAAAAAAACAAACGAAATTAAACCTAAACCGTTACCTATCTGCAATTTCACATGATAATACAAATTTTTCTTTAATCAAATTAATTAACCACATATTATTATACATCCATTTTAACATCCCATATAATTTACAAATAAAACCATATTTTATCTTTCGTAGATTTATGTAATTTAAGATTTTAAGGTAAGAATGATCTTGTTATCTTTAATCTTAATTCAATTTAACGGAAAGTAAAACACTGGTAATTTTTTTTTGAACGGCCAACTAAAGAATCGCCGGGTACTCTCGTACGCGGCCCCCATTGGCAAAGAAGCCCACAGACTCGGAGTCGAACTCACGAGCCTCGCGACGGCCCAACCCGCATGCACGAGAGCCTCTAGCCCACCCGTGTGCCAGTTCCAGGGAAAACCCGGCCCGCGTACCCGCCTAAAGCCACGATGGTAGCAAACCGGTAAAACCTGGCTGGCTCAGGAGTCGAATCCATGACCACAAAGGTCAAGTGTCTCTCCCTCATCACCTGATACCACTCCACCACAAGGGTGGGTGGTTAAAACACTGGTAATTAATTTCGAGATGCGCCACTAAGATTTACGTGTCGTTGATGTACATTTGTAATATACAAATAAGGCTCTTTAAATATAAAGTTCAATCAAATATATTTTCAAACACTAATTAGAAACAATCACGTAATTTATCTTCTTTTGTCAATATGAAGGTGGATATATATAAACATGTTTCAAAAAGTATTTCCTTTTCTCTCTGTATCTATATGACTATACTCTGTTGAAAGTCACCATTACTGCTACATCACACCTCCATCTTCTCAAGAAAGTCTATTTTCACTTTAAACCCCACCTGTAAAATCGTAACCACCCACCTCTAGTACCATCATCGTTGTGCACCACCATCACTCATCCCCTTCTCATCATCATCGTCTAACTACCTGTCTACAAACACTCTGATTTTTCGCCCTCTCGTCACCACCTCCGCTACCGTACTTACTCTCTCTCCCTCTTTCTCTAATTGTCGCCGCCCTCATCTAAGAAGAGGAAGAATAGATGCAACAAAGGATAAAAATTACGGCTAAAGCAGCCACCTTACCTGGACATATGATTGGTTAAAGAACAGGGGTCAGAGTATTGCCGGCTGGAAAAAGAAAACGAAAAGCCGGCAGAAGAAGCACCAGAAAAGACTGTTACTGTGGTGGTGATTGCATGTCAACGATCTACATATTTCCTAAGCGAATCGGAGCCGGTGTACGAAAAATACCACGGCCACCTGACACCATCACTAATCACGAAGAAGGAGATGGAGGGAGTTTAGAAAGCATCATCGAGACGGGAACAACCGCCACAACGCACCACAGAGCACCCACAACCGGAACCACCAAAGAGGTTGCTGAGGCGGTGGAGAGAAAGCATAGCGGTGGTTTATAATATAAGTGTACCTGCATATATTACTCAACAAAAGAAGTTTAAGATGGTCGGACTATGGCGATGAGGATTTGGTTTTGGTTTAGAGAGAGGAATCTAGAGAGAGTTTGTTTAAGAGAGAGAGACATATAGAGCAAAAGAGATAGAGAGAGAGGTGGTTTAAGAGAAGCAATAAACAGAGATAAACACGTGTAGCAGTCAAGAGGCAAATGAAAGTCAAGAGGCAAATGAAAAAGGTGGAGCATTGTGGCAGGCATGAGTCATCTACATGCCTTTATTCATCAAAGTCGTGGTCGCCGGCAAAGAACACAGAGAGGCAGAGGAGGGATGAGAGGTGAGAGAGGTGGGATGAAGGAAAAGCGTGTATAAGAAGATTAAGACAGCGAAATGACCAGCATGCCCCTAAACACTATACATGGAACTTCTAAAACTAACATATAGGTAATGATTTATGGGATGATTAAGATTAAGCAATGGTAAAATTGTAATTAGTGTTTTATTTTAATCAATTGATTTGACCATCCAGGGGTATTATCGTAATTTTGTGTGTTCCAAATTTTAAAATTCACAAACATGGCATATGTTAGTATTCTCAATAGCTTTCCCATCTCCCATTCAGTTAGAGCATTCCCATCAGCATCCCCATTCCCCATTCCCTCACAACCATATATTACATTAAAAATTATTACAGTTTCTCTCTCCTCCACTCACAACCACTTTCAACAAATATTAAAAAGTAAATACAGTTTTCTGTTTTTCCCAAAAGATTTCCAATTAACCCATATTTTACCGATAAACAGTAGATTCTTCATTTTTCTTCACTCACAATCCCTCAAAACCATCCCATATAATTTGGGGAATACACTCACAAAAAAATGGGAGGCCAAATGTGAATGCTCTTACAACCAATCACAACCACATATTACATTATTAATCATTACAGTTTCCCTCTCCCCTACTCACAACCACTTTCAACAAATATTAAAAAACAAATACAGCTTTCCTGTTTTCTCTAAAAGATTCTCAAAGAACCCAAAATTTACTGATAAACAGTAAATTCCTCATTTTATTCACTCACAACCACTTCCAACCCCTTCCCCATATGACTTTGGTTTCTACTTTTAGTTGACAATAATAATCAAACCAAACGAACCTTGCACACTCTAGGACTGCTTGTGTTTCACGCCGCATCATGCGGGCACTCTGCTACTATTATAATACACATATAAGGACAAAAAAGTAATATTACATGATTCAAAGAGTTTAAATAATACAACTTTAAAACATATTGTTGGCTATAAACCAACTAACCACCACGATTTTAAAATAACCATAACCTTTTTATATGTTAATATTTTTAGAAAAATACATCATTGAAACATGTATTTAATTCTCTTTAAGTTGAGTATCGTATCACTATAGGTTTTTTAACTTCAAAAATTAACATGTTACATGATTACTAGTATCTTTGTCCCCACCCATATAATGCATAGATCCCTAGAGTACATACATACGTACGTACATACATACATAGTATATTAATTAGGAGTAATGGAAAATAATAATTCCAACTATTGCTTTTTGGCCGATAATGGTCCCAACTACGAAAATAACTACTTGCGGTCCCAACTTTCAACATATTGGCCACCAACGGACCCAAACTAACTCAGGCTAACTCTGTTAGTGTGATGCTGACGTGTCATGCTTAGGTGGCAAAATGATCCTACGTGACATCCGACGTGGCATCCTAGGTGGCAAAATGATCCTACGTGGCATCCTAGGTAGCAAAATGATCCTAAGTGGCATCCTACGTTGCATGGCACAACTTTTTATGTAAAACACACAAATTATATTTTTTTCGCATCGTGTTTTAGATTTAATGCTTAAAATAGATTTGATTGTGTTTTAAATTGTTAATTTTATTGTTTTTTTATATAACACAATATCAAAAGAACATAAAAACATTTATTCTAAAATTTAAAACACAATACCCACATAGACTTGTTACACTTCTTAGGAAAAATGGAGTTTTTAGCCAACTCTTTACCGTCTTAAGATATCCAAAAGTTAAGAAGTTTTTTTCTTTAATGAATAAGGGGCTGTTTGGTAGCCTCTGAATGGTTTATAATCTCTTAATGGTTAAGATGAAATATTAAGTATGAATGGTTAAAAAGTAACATCTTAATGGTTGCTTCTTAACCATTCAGAGTTAAGGTTACCTCTTAACCATTAAGAGGTTCTGGTCTATTAAGAGGTAGCATCTGAATGGTTATTAAAAGGCTACCAAACAGCCCCTAAGGTATAACCCTAATATGAGGGTAAATTAGTTTTTCAAAAACTTTTACACTTTAATATGATCATCATAATTGCACTTTAATTCCCCCAACTTTACTAAACTTTTGTTTATTTAAATAATATTTACACATTTTCTCCTTATTTTAAACCAACTACCCCACGATTTTTAAATAACCATATTTTTTCCATAGGTTAATACTTTTCAAAAAAACTTTACAGCATAAAATCAAACATTTGATTCTCTTTAATTTGAGCATATTATTTCTATTATTTTAAAGTTAAAAAAATCGATGTTTTAAGTGATTAACGATATTTAGAGGTGAGCAATAACTTAACAAATGAAAACATAAAAAAGACGACACCAAACCAAATTAATTGAGAACTGAACTAATCAAAAAACCGAATTAACTTAAAACCGTTTTTTTTTTTTTTTTTTTTTTTTTTTTTTTTTTGTACCTATAGTTAGAGGTGTACAAATCGTTTTTTTTTTTTTTGGCCAAATTGGTATCGGTCCTAAACCGGTTCGCTACAGTACCGGTTCCTGGACAAACCGGTTTCGGTTTGAAACCAGTTCGGTTTTGGACCGGTATCGTCGGTTCGTAAGAGCGGTTTTGGTTCAGTTTCGGTCCGTGAATCGATTCTTTCGCGCAATTTTTTTTAAAAAAGGCAACACAAAATTTTATTTTTTTTACATAAAGTTCAACTTTTATTTATTCTTATAATTTTTTAAAGGTGTATGGGTATATATTTGTATGTGTGGAAACTTTTTTGTATAATTTTATTATATATATATATATATATTTAATATAAAATTCATTTTTTTTTAATAAAAATACCGGTTTTTTCATACCGGTTCCAAACCGGTTTTTTGGAACTGGTTCCCAAACCAGTTTGGCTTAAAACCGATTTGGTTCGGTTTTTCTCTTGAAGATGGGAAACCGGTCGGGAAACCTACGGTTTTTTTTTGTCCTCCTAGCACCGGTTTGGGTAAAACGGTTCCTATAGTCGATTCCACCGGTTCCGGTCCTCAAACCGGTTTTTTTGAACACACCTATAGTTAACCGAAATTAATCAGACTGAAACCAAATAATTCATATATTCTTAGTTTTTATACCTTCATTTCATGTACTTCTAAACAAAAAATTTAGCAAAAGTTTGATTTTGGTTATTAACAAATATTAACCGAGCCGAACTAAAAACGACAGTCTTACAAAATAAACAAACCAATTGGTTAATAAGATCGATTAACGGATGACTTTAGTTTCGTTTAAGACTAATAACCAAATTAAACTTAACAATACACACCCTTATAAGTGTCTATGGTCCTTGCGAGATCACGTGGGGACAAAGTTGTTCAATGATAGAACTAAATTTCAAAAGGTTATTGATCATGATTGGTCTTTTGAATAGATGGCCCGGTTCTGCATGGGTTGATTTAGAGAGCAACCCAACATTAAGTGGGCTACGTGAAGCCTTCCTCGAGCTACATCGTGGGTTAACCTAAGCCTGCCTTGTCCAGCACCGCTCTTTATTTCCCTTCTATTAATGGACCTAGTCATTTCCTTTTATTTTCCTTCTTATATTATTGGATCTATTTTGTTATATTTTTTTATTTACCAAAGGACTTAGGATTTAGGAAACAATAACTTACTGCATATTGATACCATAAGGGTATGTTTGGTATGGGGTAATGGAATGAAAGATGGAATGGAATGGAATGGACGAGGTAATGGAATGGACAAGGTAATGGAATGGATCATTACCATTCCATGTCTTGTTTGGTTGCAATGTGGGAATGAAACAAAACATTACTTTGTGTTGTTGGATAGGAATGAAAAGACGAATGAATAAAATTGGTGGTTAGTGGCGGTGGTGGGTGGTGGGTGGTGGTCAGTGGCGGTGATGGTGGCGGTGATATGTGGCGGAAGCGGTGGTAGTGGGTGGCGGCAGCGCGGCGGTGGCGATAGTGGAAAGTGGAGGTGGATGGCCGTGATGGTGGGTGGGCAGCGATGGTGAGTAGTGGCGGTGGTAGGTAGTGGTGGTGGTGATGGTAGGTGGTGGTGTGTGGCGGTAGCGTGGTGGTGGGTGGCGGCAACGGTGGCGACGGGTGGAGGTGGATGGCGGTGATGGTGGGTGGGTGACGATTGTGAGTAGTGGCGGTGGTGGGTGGCGGCAGTAGTGGTAGGTAAAGGAAATTGTGGTGAGTGATGGTGGCGGTGGTGGAGGCGGCGATGGGTGGGTGGTTGATGGTGGTGGGCGGCGGTGGGTGGTGTTGGATGACGGTGGTGGGTGGCGGTGACGGTGGTGGGTAGGTGGGTGAAGGTAGCGGGTGGCGGTGGTTTGTGGCGGCGACGACGGTGGTGGGTGACGGTGGTAGATGGTGGCGACAGCGGTGGTGGGTGGTGGGGACAACGATGGTGGGTGGTGACGATGGTGGTGAGTGGTAGGTGGTGGTGGTGGGTTATGGTGTTGATAGTAAAGGGTTAATGAGGGATGGAATGAAAAAAAACATGGGGGATGGATGGAATGGTTTTGAGGGAATGGAATGCCTTGTGGAATGGGTGATTCCATTCCTTTAACCAACCAAATGCAATATTTTTCATTACCTCGTAATGGTCCATTCCATTCCCCCTTCCTTTCCACAATACCAAACGCTACCTAAGGCTTGTTGGTTAATAAAATTTTTTTAATACTTAATAGGTTTAGACTAGAGTCAGAGAAAGTTACTTTTACTTTTTCTAATTCACTGCTTCCTTCTCAACTTTCAAAGTGATTATTTATTTACTACTTACAAATTGTTAAAAACAAAATTATGCGTGAATTTAAGGTTTTTTTAATTATTTAATAATTACTTTTTACATACTTTTAACAATTTGTCATTTAATTTGATTAGAAAATAGAAATATGTATTCAAAAGAAAACGTAATTATAAAAAATAGAAATATCTACCTAACAAATTCAAAAAAAAAGTTTATTATGAAAATTCTACTACGACCCTCCAGTTGAAAAGTTCTGGTTCCACCACTGAAGCTAAGGCCGAGCTCTTTTAGGCTTAAGCTCGGCTTGTTTAGGGTTTTGGATTGAATAAGATCTAATGTCTAGTTTATTATTATTCTATTTTTTTTCTTTGTAAGTAAACAAATAAAACTCTATTCATTCTTTAAATATGACGAACATAACAACATATTGAACTTTTGATTTATATTTTATTTAATGTTTAAATATTGTCTATTAATTTTGGTATCATTTGATTCTTAAATCCGCTTCAACTTATCCAACCAGTTAACCGGCAAGAGGACCGCTTCAATAATACCAGTGTTTTGAAATACAGACCGGACTAGCGGGCATGACCGAGAACTGGGAGTCAAATCGGTCCGAGTCGGGGTTTTGGACCGGGTGAGCATCAAATCGGGGGTTGGATCAGTGAGCGGCGGTCGGACCGGGAACACTGCCGGTTGAACCGGGTTTTAAGGGGTTGAACAGGATATTTTAATATATATTAAATTTTACCTTATTAATTTTATGACCCCATCCGGTTCTTACATCCGCTCGGACCAGTGCACTGGTAAGGAGACCAGTTTGATGTCTAGTCCAGTTTCGAAAACATTGAGTAATACGACAAATTTTATTGTTAAATTAAGATGGAATGTATCCTGTAGATGATGGTCACACCTTTTAAAAAGGCAGCGGACCATTGGCATTGGCATGCACCCGTGACCCAACTATTATTTTCTGCTGGTTCACTACAAAATTAACTCATTTGGGACCTCATCTGTTGTTATACTTTTGTCGACCTATCCAACTATTTGGATCAAGGTTCACCATCTAACGTTCATGGTCAACTTTGAAAAACAATAATAAGAGTAAATTTATTTAAACTTTTGATCAATAGAAAAGGAGAAGTAACCAAATATTGGGCTGGGCCCAAGAGATCTAGAGGATCATGAATCCTGGTTCTTTAGAGGATTTTGCTCAGCTCACTAACCACAAAGTTGCTTTTACCATCCGAAAGTGCGATGATTTCTGTAACCTTTTCTTTTTTAAACAAACTAACATTTAGGACTTGTGTTTTGCTGCTGAACCACTAAACTGAAACGAAATGTAGACATAAAAACATTGAATGATATACGTGCGTTGCAGCGTATTAACTCGTAAAAATTTAACCGAAACATAAAACATAGAAAAGAATAACTAAATCAACTTAGGATTCATGCACTGTGATGGGGTCGTTAAACCGCCAAAAACATAACCTAAAAACATTGAACCACACACATGCGATGCATCATGTTATCTAGCAAAATTTAGACCGAAATGTAAGATGACAAATTTGTAAGAACATATAAGGGACCAAAGTTGAAAAGTCTAAAAGTTAGGGTAAAAAATGGAGACTCAAGTTTGATCCATACTTGTGTCACTTTTGATGCATTATAGTAATCAAGGATTTGAGCTAGACCTTGTGAGGTTTTCAGTTCGAATCCCGAGCTCACTTAGGTTTTCGTCCCGCCGTATGTTATGCCAAAGAGTTCTACTCTTGTGGCGGCAAAACGATTGTCTAGTGTCAACCGGCAGTACGGTTTTCCGGGGAACGCCCAAGCCAAACTTCAAAGCCAGCGTGGGACTGATTAAGACAATTTAGTCTAGCAAAAGTGGGGCAACTTTGGAGAATGCGATGACCAAACACAAAGAATGTCATTAAAAAAAAATAGATACCAAGTGTGCATAAGAAATGAATTATTACTAATTTGGGCAATGGTTATTTATTTGGGTCTACCATACAAGATCATCCACACCCCTTTCACCTTTTTTACTCTGTAATCAATAATCTATACTACATTATTAATCTATACTACATTATTAAGGAGGAGAGATGTCTACAAATGTAATTTTACATACATTTTAAGATGGCATAGGAAAAGTCTCATGCTTAAAACCAAAATGTCAAGTAATTTTTTCCCTTTCTACCCTTCATGCAAAACCTACTTGAACACATTTTTTTATCATAACCTACAATTTACCATTAATTTATAATATATATTATTATATTATAAAGCAACTAAGAAGGGTATCAAACAAAAGTAAGTAATTACCACAATTTATTAAAAAAATTGCAATTTTATATAAAAACTTTCTATATAACAAAATTATACAAAAATGTTTCCACACATACAAATATATACCTATACACATTAAAAAGATTGTTAGAATCAATAAAAGTCGAACTTTACGTAAAAAAAAATTGTGGGGCCTTTTTCTTAAAAAAATAGTGTGCGCATGAATTGGTTCACGAACCGAAACCGGACTCTAAAACCAATCTTTTAAACCAGCGAAACCGGGACCAAACCGAACCGAAACTGGATCAGACACGAACCAGTTTGGAACCAGTTTGGTTCCTAGAAAAAAAACCACTCTGTGCACGTCTATAGAGTTCTCGGGTTGGGACGTCTTATGTGGAATATTTTCAACTAACCTAACTTCCATTTTCACTTTCCGATGTACCTGATAAAAATTTATGATACATTTAATTAGCAGTTGTATTGCGTTGCTTTTATCATGTGGACAAACTTATGGGTATGCTTCTTTGCATATGTCATGTAATTTTTTTCCCTTTCTACCCTTCATGCAAAACCTACTTGTACACATTCTTTTATCATAACCTACAATTAGCATTAATCTATAATCTATATTATTATATTATAAAGCAATTGACAAGGTATCGAACAAAAGTAAGTAATTACCATATTTTGTTAAAAAAATGAAATTTTATATAAAAAATTTATATATAACAAAATTATACAAAAATGCTTCTACACATACAAATATATACCTATACACATTAAAAAGATTGTTAGAATCAATAAAAATCAAACTTTACGTAAAAAAAATTGTAATGCCTTTTCTTAAAAAATATAGTGTGCGCATGAATTGGTTCACGAACCAAAACTGAACCGAACCGAAACCGTACGCCAAAACCAATCTTTTAAACCTGTGAAACCGTGGCCGAACCGAAATCGGATCGGACACGAACCGGTTTGAGACCGGTTCGGTTCCTAGAAAAAAACCAATCTGTGCACGTCTATAAATTCTCGGGTTGGGACGTCTTATATGGAATATTTTCAACTAACTTACTTTTCATTTTCGCTTTTCGATGCACCTAATAAAAAGTTATGGTGCATTTAATTAGTAGTTGTATTGCATTGCTTTAATCATATGGAAAAACTTATGGAAATGCTTCTTTGCATGTTGATTACATATAAGCCGTTCCAACCTCCTCTTAATGTGGATCTTATAAAGGTCCTTATGGTTTCTTCTCATCGGCAATCTCTCCAAATTTGGCACAACATATTGAGTAGGACTATTAGTATAATAATAGTTACTAATGAGTCAAACTGTTACTTCCAGTTTTTTTTACTGACATGTATGTCAAATTGCATATGGTATATGAAACGTAGCATGCTATCATGTTTCCTTGTAGCCTTTTAAAAATTACCCCACTGCGAGCACAGGTGCTTACACACATAAACATACACCTTATATATTGATTCTTTTAATCGTTTTAAGGTTTGAATTACATTTCGGCTCTATATTGTCGACTCCGCCGCAACGCGCGGGTTCCCTGCTAGTAACTATTAATAAAAGAAACTCATTTGGTGACACTTGACACTCAATGAGGTTCCCACTTTCCTCCGCCACTTTTTCCCCTCCCATTGAGGTTTTTTTTGTGGCGTAAAAATTTCCTTTACTAATTAGCTTTATCAAAGAACCTTAATTTCTCTAATCTCTCCACCTCTTCTCTTTATAATCCAATTCGTATTACTCCATCTTTCTTTCCGATCATTCAATCATCAAACTAATATGGTTAGGATCGTATCATTCTTCGTTTAATCTATTTACAAAATTACAAGCTTTTGATTTTCATGTTTTCTAAATCGACAATACAATTGATGAATACATTAGGGTTAATCAATGTATGATTATTTTTTTATGTTGGATTAATATATTAGACTTATGATTCTTTGATGATTGATTCACTAAACTTCGATTAATTAATAGATTAGGGTTATATATTGCTTACGTATTTTTTAATCGATCTTTCTCCTCCTCCTCCTCCTCCTTGATTAATTTAAACATATGAATTATATCCAAACATTGATCATTTGCTAGCTTAATTCATTTTTACCATTTATGCAAATAAAAATTGCCTTTTTTATTTTGTTTTAGATTGCATTTTAATTATTTATATTTGTTTTGTTCATGATAAATATAAAAAAACATTTAAACAATAAATCATATATCATCAATTCAAATTTAAAGTATCAAACAAAGTCTTAGTACTTAACGTTTAAATTTTGATTTCATATTTAAATTTACTTAAACAAATCACACTACCAAGTCAATAAAAACTTAAATCAATCGATTTACTATAATTCATCTATAATTTAAAATTCAATATATATCATTTGAATTGATTGATTTCAATTAAATATGATCAATATCAAATTTAACTAGGTAACTTAATTTGAAATTCGTGTCTTTAAAATCAAATAAATATCGTAACTTTCAATTGTAGGTTACCCCATTTTAAAGAAATTCAGTTTTTTTGCTAATTTATGCACTAGACATTTTTATTTATTAACAACCACATTTTGATTGCTAACAATTGCTTGAATACATACCTAGTAAAATCATATTTTTCTTCATTCACATAAATCCAACAAGTTATATTTACGTTTGTAACTAAGGGGGTGTTTGGGATTGATTATTCAAAATAGATTATGCGTTTTGGAAAAGCAGGGGTGGAGCTGCTTATGGATTATTGCATTTTGGCAGCCTAAAAAACTGATTATCTGCGTTTTCAAAACGCAATCCCAAACACTAAAAACTGATTATCTGCGTTTTCAAAACGCAATAATCTAAAAATCAAATTCAAAACGAAAAACAAAGGATTATGAATAAACGCTCGTATTAGTTGTCAATTACTTTTGATTGTATTTCAAGAAGAAGGATTAAACATAAAAATTAGGTCAAAAGAAGTTGCAGAAGAAAAATAAGAAGTTGGTGATAACAGAGTGTTTTAAATGCACATTGTAAATGTTTAGACGCACTTGATGTAGAATTTAAACGCACATGCCTTGAAACGCATGTTGTAAATGTTTAGACGCATGTTGTAAATACCCATGTATACATAAACGCATGTTTATAAAATACCCAAATGTTTAGAAGCACGTTTATTGTTTTCACCTTCAGTCCTTATACCAACTTGGGACCTGTAAGAACTGTCTGGCAGTATCAGCGGTCTGACCAGCTGCAATTTCAAGAAACGAAAAGACCATTGTCTGCTGATCGGTCGTAGAAACAACCCCACCACCACCATCCATCTTAGATTATTGTTGTTGCACGATGTGGGATTTGATAATAATTTAAGGTACGAGGATGGTTTTGATAGACGCACATGTATACTTCTTAAACGCACTTACAAAAACAATGACACCAGATACTCATTTAAATAAATGCACGTTGAAAAATGTCTTGATTAACTACAAACACACGTTATGTATCTTCTTCTTCATCATACCATTACTGAGAACTGGAAAAAAAAAAACATAACACGTTATGTATCTTCTTCTTCATCATACGAATGCGACGGTTAGTGGAGTTAGTTTTGCATCTGAAGGTGCTTGTATCTTCAACGAAACAGATGAACTATTTGTAAGATTACACGTCTCATATCTTAATTGAATTATAAAATTCTGCTCTGTTTTTGTTTTTGTTGTTGTTTTCATTTCATGTTTTGGCTCAATTGAATCGATCGTGAATCGAAATAAGTTAATCGATCATGAATTATTCGTGAATTGAATCTGAATTATTGTCGAAACTAATTAATCAATTTTGAATTGAGATTAGGTAACAGATTAACGAAATAATAAAAAGACTGAATTATCATTTTAATCAACCGGGATTAGGTTAAATAAACTTAACTATGGTGGTTTCCTACGATACGTATCGTATACTTTCTCTTAATAAAATATCTAAAATGACCAGTATGGGCATAACTAAAAGCCTGTATGCATGTTTTTTTATGGTAAAATAGGTATTTGTGTCATTTTACTCATTAAAAACTTGTTGCTATTACGAACTTTTTTTTTAAACGCTAGTACTAGTAGCGTTTCAATATAGAGCTTTTTCTCCTAACCTAAAAGCTTCAAGCTCCTTCAACCAAACAAGGTTTTTTATTGAGTATGAACTTCTTTTTAAAAGCTTGAAGCTATAACCTCTTTGTCAAAACATACCCGTTATTTAGTTTTTAGTAATAACTTGTGGGTGAAGTTTATAAAGGAAGTTTGGATTTTTTTTGCTTGCAATTCCGAACTTTATTTCAGACACACATGTGGGTTCTTTAGAAGTTTGAAAATCCAATATAGCACTGAAGGCAATTTGTGAAGATTTATGGAACACCCACTGTCACACCCCGACTTTTCCCTCGTCGGATGCGACGTTTGGTGCCTTTGCCAGCGCAGCGGAAAGATGCATCTAAGACTCTGGTTCCCTGAACGCCAATTCTAAACCTCTAGGATTCCCGATCCCAACTGTCACCTACTCCAACCGTGCCGTTACCAAAGTTTAAACCTGAAAGACATACTTAAAAGTCAACATATAATGCTGGTGAGTTCATAAGTTTTGCAAAATGTTATCAAACATTACCAAGTTCCAAAAGTGTTACCATGTTCACCCTGTCCATACTATAACAAATCGAAAACCAAAGTACGCTAGCTAGGCGTATGTTTTGTTACTACCACGATTGGAAAACCATTACTAACACGCATACCAGTTGTTGTGCCCGAAAAGTAACCCTGTTGTTCCTGTTTGAGACAATATGCACTCGCCCGGCCCTCCAAGCCGACGAGCGGGGTTGGTCACTCCCAATAGCGCTATTCACATTTCCCCGTTGTGCAAACCCGCACATTCATGGTTCCCCCCGGACTTCCAAAGATCGTGTAGTACACAATAGAAACCCATAGTATGACAGTAGTTACCAAATAATCGTTTTAACACATGTTTTCTCCCCGAAAATGTGAAACCAGTTAAAAGAGGGGCCGTAAACTCACGCAACCCGTTTCATTTTCCAAAACTTTGTTTCGTTTTAAGTTCCTCAGTTTTTCATAAAAGAAGCATGTCTTCCACCCCGGAAACATTTATAAAACAGTAAAAAGTGGGGTTATGAACTCACCTTAATTTCCGTGCTAAGCTAGCAAACAAAGCCTGAGACCTCGACCGACTTCCTCGTGCCCTAATTACCAACAAAGGACACCTTAACAGTCTATCACACATAAGCCTAGCTTATTAACCGCTTAAAAGATAGTCTACCCGACTGCCTAGACTCGTGTGTACCAACACGAGTCTCAAAACGTTTCAACTCGACGAACCGATCATGACTTACCTTAATTTATGAGTTACATACAACATAGTACCCAAGTTTCACACTTGTCACTATTTGTGTATAAACCATGTTGGACTAGTACCCCGAAACGTATATTATCCTGAATCGTAGCTCGTCTCGCAAATCATGTAAATGTATTTGTTTTGCGTAATTATATTTTAGAAAATACCCTTTGAGGAAATACAAATTTAGTTATTAAACTGATCAATGACATTTGTTACTTTTTCCCAAATATTGTTTGAAATCATCTTTATTGCTACGAATAAATAGTCCTTAAAAGCAATTCGATTTGTATATAATAATGCATTTGTCCAAAACACTTAGGGAAATTTATTTATAAAAATGGTAGTTCGTTACGCTTTAATTTTATAAAAATTTGGGCAGAGTTTCCTCTGTTTTTGTACAAACCAGACAACACTCGTCGTCTACATCTTTCCCCAAAATCAACTTTCAAACACAATTCATCAAATCCTTTTATCCACATTTCCGATCCACGAGACTATACGTTTCGTCACCTATGTATACTTATTTATATATATAGCAATATATATATATGTGAAATATAGTCCGACAATATAGTCCAATTATATTTAGTCCGAGTTCGAAACCATAAGTCACGTCAAGTTAATCGTTTACCAAATCGTTCGATATTTAATATATATAGTTTCCGTTCATTATCCGGTTCGTTCGCGAGTCAAACGTATTTCATCCATATATTTACAAATATCTAATATTCATAAATATATAATATTTACAAATACACAATATTTATAAATATATATAATATCTACAAATAGTAATAAATACAAATTTAAAGTATACCGAATCACACGCGCGCGTCTCGATCTACGCGTTAACCGGACCAGATCTGACCGAGTTGAAAACCAATCCCGAACACTTGACTCGACCATCAATCAGGGACCCGAACCAACCTCGACTCGTGACCAAAATCCAACAAACCGGACCACCATTAGCACCCATCGGACCCGAACCAAAACCGAGCCAAACCCAAGTCCCCTCCGGACCTGATGTGAACCGGCACCCAAACCCGAAGCCATGACCACCAACACCATCGAGCCAAACCAAACATCCTGATCCAAGCCCACTTGCCTTGAACCTCGTGTGCCGCCCCTTCCCCTCCCCGTCTTCTGCCCGACGTGGCTCTGGACCACCATGCCGCCGCCGCCTTCAGCAACCAACCCAAACTGAACTGAACCAACCACTATTGGCAACCTAATCGGACCATCCCCTCCAAACCCGTCACCTACAACCCAACGAACTACCACCCTGAGACCACCACAATCGCGACCATCACCATCGGACCACAAACCCACCAAAACCACCCTTCTGCTGCTGTTTCTGCGCGTTTTTTTCGAGCCACAGGCCTGCGCCGCCTTGAACCACAGAGGGAACCACCACTCTGCCCACTCCGGGCTTAAATCATCGCACCGCCACCACCGATCAGAACTGGTGGTGGTCGGCCATCACATGAGGAGAGTGAGGGAGGACAGAGGGAGTTGAGAGGAGTGAGGGTTGAGAGAGAGAAGGAGAGCAGGTTTTAGAGAGAGAGAAAAAGTCTAGAGAGAGAGTGAGAGGGGTTAGCGGCTGCAACAAATGAGGAAGAAGAAAATTATTATGCCTTTTATACTTAGGGTTAGGTTAGATGGGTTATTACCGCGTATCGAACCCATTTTAAACGTAAACGTCTCGGTTTCTATTTAGGCTCCGTAATTAATTATATAAAGTAGTCGGTTTTGTTCGAAATACAAAACCGAGCATAAATATAAATATCTTCGATGTCCGACGCGTGTTTTTAGAACACGCATTTAAATCGCGTTAATTAAATCTGTCGCAGTTTCGATCGTAAAAACGGTCAGTAAACTTCCGAAGCTTGATAATTAGCAATATCTGAAATAAATATTTAATTTTAATCATAAAAATCACGTCAGTGTTGATCGGAAGTTGTCGGGTGTCACACCCACGTTACAGATAAATGTGGATGCTCATATAGAATGTGTTTTAAAAAGTTGATGTCTAAAGACATGGTGCATATGATTATTACGTTCCCTCAATCCTAACAAAGACATGGCTAATTCAATTCTTAGAGCATTGTCATCTCGTTCAGCATCACAACCCCATTAATTTATATGATTTAAGGAAACATATATGGTTTTCACATACATTGACACCGCATCCCATCACCTCAAATGGTGACTGAAATTAGGAGTTCACTTCCCATTCATAATATTTCTAGACTCGTTATTCATTCATAGTATGTTTGTGAGTGAATATAAATAAAAGAATGACAAAAAAAAAAAAAAAAAACATAAAAGTAAAGAAATATTATTTAACTAAACAGAGATAAATATTAGAGCATTCACAACCCGTCCCCCATCCCCAACCATATAATTTAAGAAAAAATCATAGTTTTCTAAATTTGCCACTCACTTTTGCAAATTTTCTCACATCCCATTCCCCATTTATATCCCCTAAAAGCTTTTTTTATTATTATTTTATTTCTTTACAACCAACATTAATTCACTCCACCTTTCATTTGTATTATTTTATTATTATTAAATGATATGGGGGAAGGATGGAAGACCCCATATATGGGGGCTCAACATAGGTTTTTTGTAAATTTTAGAAATGGGGTATGGGGAAAGGGGTTGGGATGGAGTGAGTTTTTGTGGGATTTTCTTAAATTTTAAGAAAGGGGGAGGGAATGGGGGATGGGTTGTGAATGCTCTTAGAAATGAAACATCAGAAGTTCCTAAATGTTGAACAAAGTTTGACACACTTAATTTTTAATTAAATTGACACATTTAGTTTTTAGCTAAAATATATGAATGAAGATCGATAACTCAAAATAAATGCTTTAACATCATTAACATATCTTCTTTTACTTTTAGGTTTGAGATATCTTCTAATTGTTAATTATTAAAAAAAAAAAAAAATAAGAAGGGTTGGTCTAATGTCTTTATATCTTAAAGATTAAAGTGCATCCCCTCCCTTATCACTTATCAAAGCTGTCTGTATACAGATCATAACTAAATAGGGACCTTTATATTGCTTTTACAAATTAATATCTTCTTTACTCTTTGGTACAAGGAGAAATATATATTTAACGAATAGGGGTCGTAAACAAGTTGAGTTATTCATGAATTGGGATCTGCAGTATAAGCTGACACTATAACAGAGGAGGGTTTTAGCCAAGCGACTTGGCTTTACCGACGACAAGACTATTGGCGGCGACTGTTGCCGTTAATAGTCTCATCTGAAAAAATTTGTGGCTAATACCTGAAGTCGCCGCTAATTAGTCGCCCCTGATGCCTATAAAGGTCTTTTTTTTTTCTTCCTCGCTTTCCTAATCAGATTTAATACGCTTTGTCCACAAACGCCCAATCAAGCAAAATAACAAGAAAACTAATTAACCAAACATACCAACATTTACATACATATTATACGCCTTCAAACATACCAACAAAACTAAGCACATACCAATATTTACATTCAAGCATAAATATTATAAATTTTACTATTCTTACAAAAACGCCTAAACATCTTCGTTTTCATCTTCGTCTTCGTCATGATCGCCACTATTGCCGCTACCGCCTTGATTTCCAAAGTTTTGTGACTAGAAGAATTGACTACACATTAGGAACATTTGCGCTTGGAATTGATGGATCTGTCGTAGGTGCTACTAGATCTATGAGTGAAGCTGGTGGTTTGTATAGTTTTTTTATTTATAAAATTGGCACGTTAGGTGATTAACAGTGTTTATGGTTGATCAATAAATAACTGAATCGTTAATTGAAAACAAACAAAACCAAATAAAAATCAACCAAAATTGAATTAACCAAAAATTGGTAATCGGGTTTTTTTGTAGCATGTTTACTCAAAATTAATCGAACCATTCATATTTTCATATATTTCTAATTTTTATAACTCCTCTTCATGAAGTTCATATTGTATACCTCAATTTCATGTATTTATACTTTCATTCTGTGTATTTCTGCCCTAGTTTCATGTATTTCGAAGCAAAATTTTATACCTGAGTTTTGGCTATTAGCTAAAACTAAACAAATCAAACAAAAAATCGTCAATCTAACAAAATAAATCCAACTGATTAACCAAAAACAATTAGTTAATAAAACAGGCTTACCGATTACTTCGGTTTCGACTTCGGTTGAAGACTATAACCGCACCGATGAAACCATGCACACCCTGATAGTGTCTGTATTTCTCGCCGCATCACATGTACACCCTTCTAGTTAGGACTCATTGCTTAAAACAAGCTTTTGTTATTCCATAACTCTGTGTATGTGTGTGTGTGTGTGTGTGTTTATATGCATGCATTTTTGTATGCATTACGACACATACAAATGTACATAACATATATATACTCATGAAAAATACATTCACATATGCATGTACATACAATGCACATTTATATAAGCGAATACCAATCAAATAAAGCTCGTGGCTGGGAAATTGTCGGTAATTACCGATGATTTACCGACAACACATTTTATTTTTTTATATAATGTAATAATAAATTAATCAAATAAGTACACCATTATGTTCCGAACATTTTGCGACAAACGCTTAATTTTTTAAACATTTCTGACCAATTTTTTTTTCCTTTTTTGTTGGAAAATGGTCTGTAATTACCGACGATTTTCCGACAACAAATTACATTTTTTTATATAATATAATAATAAATGAATCAAACAAGTATACCTTTATGTTCCGACCATTTTCCGACAAAACGCTTATTTTATTTTATATTTTAAACATTTCTGACAATTTTCCGACCAAATTTCTTTTTTGGTTTTTCCTTATTCTTTTTTGTCGGAAAATCGTCGGAAATTTCCGCCAATTTTCCGTCGAGAATTATTTTGGTTGGTACTTTGTCGGAAAATTGTTACTAAATTCAGAGTTCTTTTTTGGTCGGTACTTGGTCGGAGTTACCGACCAATTTTATTTTGTAGGAAAATTTGGTCATAATTTGACAGTTTTCTAGTAGCGTAGAACATTATTAGTTGGTTTCGATTGCGATAGAAACGGAATGCAAGAAAGTCCATTGAACAAGTTTACCACCTAGGAGGGTTCTTGCCCACGTGTTGGAGCATGCCCGACAAAGACAAAGACAATGTAATCTAGTTGTGTGGGAAGGGGATCGAACTGGAGACCAGGGAGAGGGAGGGGGTCCTATTGTACCGCTATGTTAGCCGTACAAAAAAAGGTCCCTCAAATCGTCTCTTTGATGTTTCTATGTATTTAAAATTTATTTTTATCAATTTAACTTGACCCATAAAAAATAGTTTTTAATGTCATCCATCTAGAACGTAGACATTTTAAAATCGTATTAGACACATGCATAGTTGCATACTGCCCTTGAATATGTATACTATCAAAAACGACACTTCATGTACCCAAACGACAAATATAATTAGGCGTAAGCTAGCAAAAGAAATAAAAATTTAAAGGAAGAAAATAAGGGGTAGAGGTCGATCACTCGTTACATTATAAAATGCATTCCCATTCGCACTCGATGGGTTTTTTAAACTAAACGATCGTTAATAATTGGTTAGAAAATAAGAGGTGGAGGTCGATCGCTCTATATATTTATATGTCTATTTGCATGCCAAACATAATTAAATATCGTTAGAAAATGAGATGTTTGTTTGCATGTGGGCTTTTTAAATTTGTTAGTTTTTGCTTTAGTTAACCAACTTAACTCCGTTTTTCCCCTTGGTTGTTCATATACAAATAATTTGGAGTAATACAAAGAAAATATTTTTTGAAACCATATATAGAAAACCATTTTAATAAATGTCGTGGTGTTTTTCTTCGCTTTCACCAATATATGGGTCAAACCGACCACCTCTCACACTAAGTTCAAACTATGCTGATTTGCGTAACAAGATAACACTATTTCACATGCTCTACAATGAGGTCATCAATGGCTAGTGTGACCCAACTGAAAGCGTTGCTATTGAAGTGGTTATAATCGAGTACAAACATACGTACAACGTACCATGACTTGAATCATGTTTCGACTTGTCAAGTTCTAAGGCTAACCATAACGAATGGTGAAAGTGGTTTGTGTATTTGATTTTAAATATGTATTTCTTTTAATTTGATTTATGTATTTATTATGTTTTTAATTTTTAAAATTTTAATATGCATGTACATGTTATTTTTAAAATAAATAAAACAAAAGAAGAGAAAAAAATAAAAACTAATAGAGTACCTTAGGATGGATAAATATGTTGAACGACACCGCTCAATGTGAAATTGGTCAAAACTGAGAAAAACTGAGAAAAACTGATGTGTCATGTTGGGAAAACATGGAGTTTAAGGACGACTCCTTAATTAGAGTGGGCGGTGTCGTGGACGGGTACCCATTAGCCAATCAGCTACACCACCCTATGGTGGTCGGATAGGGTGGATCTGGTAGTTGTGGCAGGTGGTGGAAACCGAAGTTGTTAAGTGGAGTAAATTGTGTAACGTTCATTTTTTTACCGTTAGATTTGTGCCCTAAAACTGTACTAGATGAAAATTAAACTTAACAAGTATGCTTTCCTCTTTTAACTTTGAGTTATATTTGACCTTTTATTAATTATAATCTTATTAACATCTCGATTTAACCAGTGAATTAATGTGATTGATGCTGCATATATAAATAATATATTAACGTCATTTTACCCTCTTATGGATTTTCTTCTTCATTTTTGTTTGAACTTTCCTTTGATTATACATTGAAGTATTGAACGAACCATTATGCGCACGATGGCCTATAGAACGTAATTTGTTTGTGCGAAAGGCATCCATATTAATGTGAAGCTACACATGTCAACATAAATTCAGAAAATTGATTAATAAACTATAGCTAGTTTGATGGTCTTCTAATTCACATAACCAGCACATATCGCACTACTAGAAAATTGGGCTTTTGTCATCATATTTTCAGTCACAAAACGGTAGAAAATTTAAAGAAATTACGCAAGCACACACATACATATAATCGAAAATAAGAAATATATATACATTGGAATAGAATTTACATCAAAATATTTAATTAAACAATAGAAAATTTAAAGAAATAGGCAATCATAGATACATGACACCAAGGTAATCCAAACTAACTTTTCACATAATTAGCCAAACACTACGTAGTGAAACTTTACAAATTGACAACTCGGGTTTAATTTGACAAAAGCACCCACCGCTCTACTAACACCTTCAATTCTCGAACATCAACTTATAATATTACCATTACTTACCTTAATTCCTCACACTACTACAGAGAGATATATATGCAAATGTTTTCATGCACGTAAGTTATAACTTAATTTAGTGATATATAAAGCTCAATCTATATATTCAATGACGGTTGGTTTTGTTCTTGCTAGAGGCCTCATTATTATTAATATTGCATGGCCATGCAGACGATGATAACTCGTTTGGGATCTGTGAGGCGCGTATTACTTGATGTAAGTCCCATAACTTTTGCCGGAGCATCACCGATTCGGACTGAAGCCGCTCGTTTTCTTGCTTAAGAGCATGTCCATGGTAGAGTGCAAGCAGTAGCCGGTTCATTAGCTCCCGGTTCCCTGACTTATGCCGGTTCAACAGGTTGATCAGGTTCTCCAAGTGCTTTTGTTTTCTCATGCGTGATCGCCTTGCTGACTCCCGGTTTGATATCATGCGTCTCCTCTTCCGATCGTCAATCGGGTCATCATCGGAGCCCGAATTGGAGCTATTGATTTTTGGGGTGGAGTCATCTGAACCCGAAAAGGATAGGTCGGGTTCTTGAGTTAAGTAAATTAAGGGATTTTCATGGGCTTCATTGTCCCAAGGAACAAAAGTTGTTTCAGAAATACAGTGGGAAGGGTTGTGGTTGACGGCGGTTGTGAAAACCGATGACAACATTGTTGGAAAGGGTTTTATACGCCGGAGGGAGGTCAAAGGAGGAAAGGGAATAAACGATGGGTTGGAGATTGGTATTTAAGGGCAAAACGTACGTATTATCGGGGTCCATCTAAGGGAATTATTGTTATGAAAATATATTTTTTTGTAATGTAAGTTTTTTAATTAGGGCATGACATCTTTGGCTTTATAATTTATGAGATATAAACAAAAAGTGGTTAAAGTTTAACAATGCTCAAAAGATTAAATTAATTAAGTGTAAGACCAATTAAAATTAGTTAATCAAATGCTTTTTGAGTCGGTTGGCACTCAAGGTTGGCTTTAGAAAAGAGAGTGACATCAGCAATGTGGGTCCCATGGTGTTGATGTTTATGGCTTAGTAACGAAGAAACAAAAGGGGTGACAATCAATGTCGGACAGCTGTCACTGCCCCATGTGTGACTTTGTGGAAGCCAATAGGATGGATAATAAGTTGCATACGTGGAAACACGTAGGTGGCTCGGCTAAATTGGGTCGACGCACCAAGCCAACTTATGGCTTAATTAGTGAAAGTGTAACTAACACCATTAATCAAATGACTACCACTCACATCCACAATACTTTACATAACCGTTTACAACAACCACATCGTACACACGGTACACCATCGCTCATATCCTATAAGCCAACCGTGAACAACCCTATCACCTCAATTGTCAACCATCCATCTCTACCCACACCTCTCTATACCATATGTAAAAAAAAAAAAACACAACTAAACCGAAGTACTTAAACATACAAGATAGTTGGATGCCCTTAGTTTTGGTTCCACAATATGGAGGGAATTGCGAACTAGCTAGTGTAATAACTTAGTCGCATCAAAAGCCACAACTAGGGTAGAGGGGGCACCCCACGACACCATGAGTTCATCATGCGGGTTAGGTAGGGTACACCGCTGCAACTATCAAGGGTTTACCAGTCAACTTAACTTCCTAGTTTATGAAGCCACTCGTGATTTATTTATTCTTTGACTTATTTAGCTTTTATCAGTTTAATAAGTTTACGCCATGCATCACAAATGGGAGTATTGAAGTGGGTTCCAAGATGGGTACCTCCTCCAACCTTGAAGAGATAGGGAACCGCGCAAGCGCACGGGCCCACATCTCCACATATGCCAACACAGCAAGCCTACGTGGGCTTCTAGAAAGCGGCGCGGGGTACCTCGTAGTGTGACAGCTAATAACCGACAGGAAAGGGACGTCCAGCCAATAAGAGACGTCCATTCCCTGCTCCACGATCGCCTGCAGGTACGAGGTACAGAATAGTACAAGAAAGGACAGACAAGGACACGTGGACCAATAGCGAAGGAACAGCGCAACGAATGACAACGGCCTAATCGTACAGCCAGCTGTCATTCTCCCCTCGACCAATCATAGAAGACCTCAGGTGGCCTATAAATACCCTATGAGGTCAGACGAAGAAAAGGATGAACAATCAGAGAGAGAGAATCATAGTTACGAGAATTAGATTATAGTCGAAGCGCTGTAACAGTAGCAATCATAGTCCTGTAATAATCATTGAATCATTAATGAGAATAACGTCCTTACTTGTGCTATCGTTTTAATAAACTGTTATATTGGTGTTTCTTCATTGGCGCCATCCGTCTATTTGAGCATACAAGAACGTTAAAAACTTCTATTTCTCAAAAACAGTAACTATGTCTCTCATACCACCGTTACCAAACTTCACGAATGCTAACCCCGACACCGACGTTGCCCAGGGAGGCACCGGCCAGTCGGGAAACACAGCAGATGTTCAGCAACAAACAACAAACACGGGTCCAGCCGTCACCCCATCTTCAGGGACAAGGCAGACCCCCTCCTTCCAGTTTATTACCGAAACGAATCAGGTTTCCCCAGCTGAGAATACCGCGCCGATGGTTAGTCCGGAGGTATGGTATACTCAGCAAAAGGAAGCCCTGAAACGTGTATACCTCCAAAAACTGAGGGACCAACAACTCAGAGAGGCTGCCCGCGCGCTTTCCTACAGCGAGGGACCGTCCAACACAGCAAGAAACAACGGCGGGAGCAACCATGAAACTGACCCCACATGGAGAGAAGACTCAGACGAGTCCCAAAGTCGTTTCACGCGTGACATAAGCCAGCCCTTAAGCAACACCGCTGCGCGAGGGCACTTTATGACTGGTGATGACGACCTAACCAAACCATATTATCCTCCATCGTTCATGGAAAAGTCAAAATTCACCCCGCGCATTGCGCTGGCACCCCTGCCACCCAAAACAAAAATCCCGAGTACGCTGGGTAAATTTGATGGAACAGGGGACCCAGACGACCACCTGAGAACATTCGAGGTCGCAGGAAAATGTGCGCAATGGAGTTTGCCAGCATGGTGTCACATGTTCGCGCAGACGCTCACGGGAGCTGCGCGAGTATGGTTTGACAGCCTACCAAATGGGAAAATTGATAACATCAAAGAACTGACAGACAAGTTTGCAGACCACTTCAGTCACAACAAACGAATTGAGCGCGACTCAACTGACATCCTGCAAGTCAAGCGACGAGACAATGAGTCAATCGAAGACTACATCACCCGTTTCAATAGGGAAGCTCTGCAGATCGGGCCCATCGGTTTCGAGCTTATGAAAGCAGCCTTCACTCAGGGAGTGCGATGCGACTCCCTCATCCGCACACTAGCAGGCTGTACCGGAATGCCCAACACATGGGATGAAATCATGAAGGGGGCTAAAACATATGCAAAAACAGAACGAGAACTGTCTGTCTGGAACCGAGTACAAGCACCTCAATACACGGACGCGCAAGCGCAGGCTGCGCGCTCCAGGCATGGTCGACAGGACAGAAGGGGAAGAGGCTCTGTTTGGAACCGGCTCCAAGGGGGCGCCCAAACAGATACCAAACCCATTGAGGTCCAAGACCACAAGGGAAACACACAGAATGACCACAGGTCAGGAAGAAGGAGTCACAACAATTGGACCCCACTCACGAAAACCCCAGCGCAGGTGTTAGCAACGGAAAACGTAGCTTTCCCAGAACCCAGGGTGATCAAAAGACGGGATAACTTGGATCCAGGAAAGTTCTGCGCCTATCACCAAGACATCGGGCACGACACAGACAAATGCTATCAGCTGAAGCAAGCAATCGAAGAGGCCCTAAAATCCGGTAAACTTGGGCATTTGCTAAGAAATGTCGAACGCAAGCAACAAGAGGGGCCACCGCAAAAGAAGATCAAAAATGTTAGCCTGATGATCCACTCTGACAAAAGAAAGCAAGCGAAAAGAAAGCCTGACCAAGTGGCAGAATGGAAAGAACAACAAGTACGTTTCCCAACAGTCAAGGGCGGACCTTCATCCACCCGAGCACTCGTCATCACAGCCATTTTCGATCACTATCGAACCACTCGCGCGCTGGTGGATACAGGGAGCAACTCTGACATAATGTACGAGCAATGCTTCAACCTCCTAGACGAGGAAGACAAGCAGCGCCTGCGCCCAGTCAACTCCCCCATCATGGGTTTCTCAAATGAAGTCATATCACCTCTAGGGGAAATTTCCTTCCGTCTAACGATGGGGGACAAAGCGCATTCAAGAACAGAAGATGTCACCTTCCTCGTTGTGCCAACGAAGTCCACCTACGACATCATTTTGGGGCGAGAAGCAATGGCTGCCTACAACATGGTGCCGTCGACGATACATGGAGCCATTGGGTTCCCAACACCAACGGGCGTAGCAATCATATGGGCCAACAGAGAGTGCGTTATGACGGAAGAACCACATCCCGCCAAAATGTTAAAGGCCACCCCGCGCACTGAGCCGGAAAAGTGGATCCTCAATACCAAGTTCCCAGAACAGACGGTAACACTGGGGGTCGCCATCTCGGAGAACACACGGGAACGCCTGAAGCAGCTCCTGCGAAAGAACTTAGACGTTTTCGCGTGGCAACCATCAGACATGGTGGGGGTCCCGCGAGAGCTCGCCCAACATAAGCTTAACACATACCGTTCGGTTGAGCCAATCGCACAAAAGCGCAGGAGCATGGGCGTTGAAAAGGCCAAAGCAATGAACGAGCAAGTCAATGAGCTACTGAAGGCAGGGATCCTGCGTGAAACCAGATACCAGACCTGGGTCGCAAACCCGGTCATGGTCAAGAAAAGCAATGGAAGCTGGAGAATGTGTGTGGATTACACTGACCTCAACAAAGCTTGCCCAAAGGATTGCTACCCCTTGCCGGAAATAGACTTGAAAATCGACTCCCTCGCGCCATTCAGATTCAAATGCTTTTTGGACGCCTACAAAGGCTATCACCAAATCCAAATGGCGCCCGAGGACGAGGACAAAACTGCTTTTCGAACAGACAAAGGCGTCTTTTGCTACACAAAAATGCCATTTGGGCTAAAGAATGCCGGAGCCACCTACCAACGGCTGATGGACCGCGCATTCGCACTACAAATCGGCAGAAACCTCGAAGTCTATGTAGATGACTTAGTCATCAAAAGCAAAGAAGAGGATCAGATGTTGAAAGACATTGAAGAGACCTTCAAGCACTTGAAAGAGATCCACATGAAACTCAACCCGAGCAAGTGCGCATTCGGAATGGAGGAGGGAAAGTTTCTGGGGGTAATCGTCACCAAAGACGGCTTTCGACCGAACCCAGAAAAAATCCAAGCCATAGCACAGATGCCATCTCCATCAACGCTGAAGGACGTCCAAACTCTGAACGGACGCTTGGTCGCCATCAACAGGTTCCTCTCCAACCACGCAACCAAATCCATCCCGTTCATTGAAACATTAAAAAGCTGCCTGAAAAAGAATCAATTCAAATGGACCAGCGAGGCGGAGAAGGCTTTTCAAGACATGAAGGCCTGCCTAATGGATCTCCCAACGCTTACCGCGCCCCTACCACGAGAACCTTTGACAATGTACCTATGCGCCACAGAAAAAGCGGTAAGCGCAGTGCTCATGGTGGATCGCAAACTAGTCCAAACCCCAATTTATTACATCAGCAGAGTCCTGACAGATGCAGAAACCAGGTACACAACGATGGAAAAACTGGTACTAGCCTTAGTGCATGCATCGCGCAGACTACGCCGATACTTCCAAGGACACCCAATCAATGTGCTCAGCGACTACAAGTTGAACAACGTGCTCTCCAAACCAGAACTGTCCGGGAGATTGGCAAAGTAGGCAATTGAGTTAGGCGAGCATACCATCTTCTATAAGTCCAGACCAGCAATCAAGGGACAAATCCTGGCGGATTTCATAGCCGAGGTACCACAAGAAAAAATAGAAGAGTGCAAGGCTGAGCAAGGCCCACAGCAACAATGCGAGGAAAAGGCAATTTGGAACTTGTACACGGACGAAGCCTCAAACGACGATGGCGCAGGTGCGGGAGTCAGGCTCGTCCACCCCGACGGGGCCGAATTCACCTACGCAATCCGCCTAGAATTCAAAACAACGAACAACGAGGCCGAGTACGAAGCTTTCCTCGCAGGCCTGCGCATCGCGCAAAAACTGGGCGCCAAGCACGTTTTCGCGCATGTAGACTCCATGTTGGTGGCAGGACAAATTACCGGGAAGTATGATGCCAAAGACCCATCCATGGCAACATACCTTCGGTACGCGAAGGAATTAATGGCCACTTTCTCAAGCTGCACCATCGACCACATCAGTCGCAGTCAAAATAAACCAGCGGACGCTCTAAGCAAAATGGCATCCACAAACTTTGGCCATTTAGCAAAAGAGGTCCGCGTGGAAGTGCTAGCCGAACCTTCAGTACCACCCAAAGAGGTCCACGTAATTCAAGTAGGTATTGACAGCTGGATGACCCCCATCGTCTCTTACCTCACTACAGGCACACTGCCAAGTCAGCGCGCAGAGGCAAGAAAGATACAACACAAAGCGTTGCAGTACCAAATGCAAGATGGAGTGTTGTATCGAAAATCTTACTTGGGGCCATTGCTGAAGTGTGTCGATGGAACAGACGCAGACTACCTTGTCAGGGAAATCCACGAAGGGATATGTGGTATACATGCGGGGCCGCGCATGGTTGTGGCAAAGATCATGAACGCCGGCTACTACTGGCCTGGCATGCATCTGGACGCGCTGGAAATCATACGACGATGCGACTCTTGCCAACGCCATGCGCCGAATACCATGCGCCCCAAAAACGACTTGATACCAGTAACATCCGCATGGCCATTTCAAAAATGGGCCATCGACCTGGTAGGGCCGTTCCCCATGACCACAGGCAAGCGGCGATACTTGATCGTTGCAATTGATTACTTCACGAAATGGATAGAAGCCAAACCGTTAGCAGAGATCAACGCAAACCAAGTAAAGAAATTCATTTGGGAATTCCTCATTTGCCGTTTCGGTCTACCCATGGAGATTGTCACAGACAACGGAACACAGTTCGCGGATAGAGGACTCCTAAAGTGGTACACAGAGCTGCACATCAAGCCCATCTTTACATCAGTCGCTCACCCACAGGGCAATGGCCAGGTTGAGCGCGCCAACAGGAGCATCGTCGAAGGCATCAAAGCACGCCTAGGGACGAAAGGGAAAGCCTGGGCGGAGGAATTGCCGAGCGTGCTATGGGCTAATCGAACCCTAACAAAAACGAGCACCGGCGAAACCCCGTTCAGCCTCACCTATGGCTCCGAAGCAGTCATCCCGGCCGAGATAGGGTGCCCCTCTGCAAGAGTCCTGTCTGCACGCCACACCGACAACGAAAAAGAGCTGCGCACCAACTTGGATTTGCTGGAGGAACGTCGAGACTTGGCAGCGATAAAAGAAGCCAACTACAAAAAGCAGTTGGAAAAGTACTACAACGCCAAGGTCAAACTGAACACCCTCAAAGTCGGCGACTTTGTCCTAAGAAACAACGAAGCCAGCGGAGCGCTTCTAGCAGGCAAGCTCACCCCCACTTGGGAGGGTCCATACCGCATCACCGAAGTGCTAGGGAAAGGAGCATATAAGCTCTCAACACTAGAGGACAAGCTGATCCCACGCACGTGGAATGCAGCGCAACTAAGAAAATGTTATATGTAATCACCACTCGTATTGTAATTAAGGCTGTTTAGCCATTTAATATGACAGTCGTTTTTCTTTCCCTAATCCAAACTCCTATTCTGTTACCCATCATATCGTTACATATACCAACTTGTAAATTCTAAAACAGGCGCGCCATATGGCTAAGATATCGCGCGCCTCCTAAACATTGTATGGCTAAGATACAATGTCAAACTAAAAATTGCGAGACAACTTGCAAATTCTAAACAGGCGCGCCATATGGCTAAGATACCGCGCGCCACCTAAACATTGTATGGCTAAGATACAATGTCAAATTAAAAATTGCAAGATAACTTGCAAACTCTAAAACAAGCGCGCCATATGGCTAAGATATCGCGCGCCATCTAAACATTGTATGGCTAAGATACAATGTCAAATTAAAAATTGCAAGATAACTTGCAAATTCTAAACAGGCGCGCCATATGGCTAAGATATCGCGCGCCACCTAAACATTGTATGGCTAAGATACAATGTCAAATTAAAAATTGCAAGATAACTTGCAAACTCTAAAACAAGCGCGCCATATGGCTAAGATATCGCGCGCCATCTAAACATTGTATGGCTAAGATACAATGTCAAACTAAAAATTGCAAGATAACTTGCAAACTCTAAAACAAGCGCGCCATATGGCTATGATATCGCGCGCCATCTAAACATTGTATGGCTAAGATACAATGTCAAATTAAAAATTGCAAGATAACTTGCAAACTCTAAAACAAGCGCGCCATAATGCTAAGATATCGCGCGCCATCTAAACATTGTATGGCTAAGATACACTGTCAAATCAAAAATTGCAAGGCAACTGGCAAACTCTAAAACAGGCGCGCCATATGGCTAAGATATCGCGCGCCACTAAAATATTGCATGACTAAGATGCAATGTCTAAATTTAAAAGATGTACAAATCGCACAGCAAAACAGTACAGAAAATTAAAATTCTTACTAACATTCAAACCCGCAAACATATCGTTCATTAAGTCATTACATATCGTTGAAACAGACCAAAAGTGGAGCTACAAACACAGGCAAGGTTTATACAAAGGCAAAATATTCAACTTCATTTCTTGGACGAGGAGGATGTGTCACTAAGATCATCATCGTCTGAACCGGACAAGCTCAACCGTTCACCACCCTCCGCCTGAATCTCAGCCGCTAAGTCACTCGCCTTGAGCTTCGCGTACTCATGACGCGTGTGCACCAAGCCAGCCTTGTCAAATGATTCCTTGAGTTCAAAGCAGCTGGGACGATCACGGTGGCTTACAACGAAGTCCACCAGCTCATACTTCAAATCATCAAACTCTGCGGCCTTCTTTGCAAACACAGCATCCAAGTCTTGTTTGTACAAGGGAAATTGCTCCAAAGGTCTCCCATCCTGCGCATGCTGGTACCCTTCAATGAAGCCAGCCTTGCGACCCACAAGCTTCGCAGCTGCGTTCACTGCGGCCACCGCTTGACGCGTCTGCGCGCAATTTTTCACATGATGGGCGACCTGCACGGTATTCAAGATATATTGTTAGTGCAAACAAACACAAAATAGTGGGAAGACAAATGCAAAATAGCGAGGAACATACCTCAGGGACACAACATCCCAGGACCCAAGCGCGGTCCTCCTCTGCCACATCCTTATCACTTTGGGCCTCTAACAATTGCCCCTCAAGCTCAAGTACTTTTCGGTGAAGGGACAAGTTTTCCTTGTCCAACCCATCATGACCTTCACGCAGGTCAGCGATCAACTGATCCTTCTCCTTGAAAAGCTCGCGGGCCTCAATCAATTTGTCTTTATGCTGCTGCACCAGCCGTCGCTGCACTTCCAACTCTTTGCAGGTCTCATCCCTCTGAGCTTCAATCTCACTGAGGCGCTTCTTGGTTGCCTCCATCTTCGCGTTATCCTTCGCGCAAGCAACCCTCCATTGCTCTTCCCTCTCAGAGATGTGCTCACGGAGCTTGTCACGCTCCTCGCGAAAAGTAACAGCGTCCCATTTAGCACACTTAAGCTCCGCTTGCACGCGGTCACGATCCTCTGTCACGCGCTGTAAATCTTGATGAAACCTATGACGGTCATGCGCCATGGACCCCCACTCCCGCACTATCTCAGCGGAAGTAGACAACATGTTGGCCACACTCAAAATGTGGTCATCCATAAGGTCCCCGCGAGGACGTGTGGCCTGGTGCTCGCGCTCACCAGGAGGGATAACATTCGCCAAAAATTGACGACATTCCTCCACATTCAAAAAACGAGCGGCCGGAGTCAACGTCCAGTTAGGCACAAAAATGCCACTAGACGACTCCTCGCCCTCAGCCGGGCGCGCACCTGAAGGACCAGGATTCGGCTCCGTGGTCACCTGTTTCTCGTTCTCCTCATCATCAACGGTCATATCAACTCCATGACCATACCCCTCACTAATGTCTGTGGGTGACACCCTTCCCTCATCACCTTCCGGGTCATTCCGCGGAGGAGTAGGGAGTCGCACAGGCGACGGCGATTGCGGCGGAGTTGGAAGACGCGGGGGAGTCGATCCTTGCACAGGAGAAGGCTGGCGATGGGGAGATGGCGGATCCGCCAACATAGAAGTAACCAGCACATTATCCTGCACATCAGTACGCGCAGACTCCTCAACCCGCTTTTCAGGGGACGCCGGCCTGATGGGCCCAGTCTCAAACTCCTTGTTAATGGGAGCAACAGTCACATCCTCTGGCGCGGCCGTGCCCAACAACGAAGCTATAGAAAACACAAGGTCATTAGCCAATAAAAAAGAAAAGAAGGGAGAAACAGGTAACAAACTCACCTAACAAGTCTTCCTCCACAGACCGGACGAGTGTGTCCAGCTTCACTCTCTTCTCAGCGGGCGATGTCAACTCCCCGCTGATTCTCCTCTCCCTACTTGACCGCCTAGATCGCTTTTTGTGGCGAGGCGCGTCAACCGGAATGTCCCCACCCTTAGGCGACTCCGCGATGACAGGTTTCGTCAATGCAGCGCTTCGAACCTCTTCAGTCAACTTCATCACAGACTCCCCTTGAACGAACGCATCTGAAAGTTCAACGTAGCTCCGTTCAAAAGGCTGGTAATTTTCAAAGTACCTATTAACCACTTCGTGGTTTAAAACAAAAAAATAGTCTTCACCTCTGGTCACATTCGTCTGCGGATTGGAGAGGTGACGCACAAGGGGGTCTTCGTCGACAGTTTCCTCGCTGTCATCGTCCGCGCGCGCAGGTGGTTGTTGCACATCTTGCCTCCCTGCAGACCACGCAATTGGCGAAAGCAAAGACGAGTCAGAAGACTCATCACTAGATATCACAAGTAAAGGTAAGCCCGTCCGCACAAACATGTTGACGGGCGAAGGGTTCTCATAAGGTGGCGAGGACTCACCGGCTTCAGTAATGAGTAACGGCGCAGTCGTAGCCTCCTGCGACGCGCTATCCAGTTTGGGACGGACAAGTGTGTCCCAAGCTTTCTCCAATATATACAGCTCACCCTCCGCGAGCTCTCTGAAGGCGAAACCCATATTATCACCACCCAACAGCACACTATGTAAACTCTCCACATCTGCAAAAGAACAAAACAAGTCAATACAAACGTAAAGCAAACACACTGAAGAACGTACCCCGAGAGACAAACCTTTGCCATCCTCAGTCAGATAAGGATTACGCCCCTGAATATTATATTTCAGGCTCATCCCTGCCATCACCAGTGCCATCTCAGGGATTTTGCACAAATCCACCGGGTGCGCAGTAAGAGTTTGAAACCAATCTTGGTCTTTGTAGTCAATCAACACCGCCTTTGGCGCACCATCATCCGGGTCTAACCGACCCATCACAACAGGGATAACACCCTCGTTGATCCAGAAAAACTTAGGCTTCCAATCACGAAAGCTCTTCACTCCTGCCTTAGCACAGGGAGCCACTCCTGCGCGTGGCCTACAAGACAGCCAACTCTCTACAAAACAGAGAGAATAGAAGACATAAAACATGTCAACCAACGGCTCGATCTTCTGAGAGTGACAGCAAAACTCAAAGAACATCAGCCGCGACATCAAGCCGGGATGAATCTGGTTAACATGTACACCTACAGTCTGAATGAACGTCTTCAAAAAACAGGTCACCGGAACCCTAAAATTACAATCCTTGAAGTACGCAGCGTACAACCCAATCTTGCCAACTGGAGGCTCCAAGATGGTTTTATCGGGGGCAGGAGCCTCAACACCATAGCTAGAAGGAAACGCATGTTCCTTCCTAAACTTACGAAACTCTCCTTTCGCCCACACTGCCGTAACTTCGCCGGCGTGTGGTGGCCCTTTTTTAGAACCATCGTCTCTCCTTTTCGAGCCACCACGTTTCTTCTTGGGAATCTGAACAACGTTCTCCATTATAAAAGGGTAAAAGTTCTTCGAAAAGGGGAACTCAACTCTTGAAGAATGCAGAAAGAACTTTCTTTTGCTAAGGTTCGAAATATGTAAGTGTGAGAATAGAGGAGAAGAAGGAACGACCTTTTATATGCAAGTCACGTGCCACACAGACGGTTACAGTCGTGTGGCACGACCGACCGATAAGAACGTGACACGTCAGGAGAGAGAAGGACAGGGAGCATGCGAAGCGACAGGTCGGGCCCACCTGTCCCTGCAGCAGTACAACTGTCAGAAACTTTTCGGCTACCAACCTGTCCCATCCGCCCCGCGCCCTGACACATTTGATGTGTGCATTAATTACTGACGTGCGCAGGAAACCCACTTGGAATGTCGCTGCACAACGCGCAGCCGCATTTAAACAAAATAAACAACTTAACAAAAACACAACAATTTCCTTTTTCTTTTCTTTCCTTTTAGTGCAGCGCCCTGCATGCAACGCATACAGCACACTACACTGGGGGGACTTGAAGAGATAGGGAACCGCGCAAGCGCACGGGCCCACATCTCCACATATGCCAACACAGCAAGCCTACGTGGGCTTCTAGAAAGCGGCGCGGGGTACCTCGTAGTGTGACAGCTAATAACCGACAGGAAAGGGACGTCCAGCCAATAAGAGACGTCCATTCCCTGCTCCACGATCGCCTGCAGGTACGAGGTACAGAATAGTACAAGAAAGGACAGACAAGGACACGTGGACCAATAGCGAAGGAACAGCGCAACGAATGACAACGGCCTAATCGTACAGCCAGCTGTCATTCTCCCCTCGACCAATCATAGAAGACCTCAGGTGGCCTATAAATACCCTATGAGGTCAGACGAAGAAAAGGATGAACAATCAGAGAGAGAGAATCATAGTTACGAGAATTAGATTATAGTCGAAGCGCTGTAACAGTAGCAATCATAGTCCTGTAATAATCATTGAATCATTAATGAGAATAACGTCCTTACTTGTGCTATCGTTTTAATAAACTGTTATATTGGTGTTTCTTCAAACCTATATGCAAATTTAAAGGTGTCCAACCTATATGCAAATTTATACGTCATATGCTATTAATATCATGGCTGCGATGTGGTCAATTTGAAAAGCAAGAAATGCAAGGATTTTCAACAATAAAAGATGCAATGTCAATAAAATGGCGGAAGAAATAAAAGTTAACTTGTGTTGTTAATATGTAATTCGGTAATTGTACATTGTTAACTTGTGTTGTTTTTTGGTGTTTCGATCTAGCTCCTTGCTAGGTCTTTAGTATCAATGAAATTTTGAAGCGATTCATAGAAAGACAACATAGTCAATTTTGGTTTCTTTGAGCAGATATTGGACTTGCACGCCTAGACAGATATCAAAATACATGCATGTATTCATGTAACACATGTGCACACACAAGAGCAATTTTTATCTACCCATCATTTTATAAACACTCCTTGACATTTCCCGCTTCTAAAAAACTCAACACTAAAACCATATATGAAGCAATGTGTGCATACCAAAGTTTATAGATGTTTAACTTTGTATTGTTTTTATATTGTCACAAAACATTATAAGAGTGACTAATTAACTTACAAGGATGAACCCGTGTTAAATTCAAACTTAATACTTATGGTCCAAGTATTCGATAAATGGAATGTATGGTAATAAGTGTACCATGTACGTTTAATCGATCAGTCATGACGAACTTCATCTTTTGCACTAACTAGTGTAACACTCCTGTATTTTTCATTTAATTTTACATTTTAGTGTAATTTAATATGAAATTCATGGTTATTCATTTTTGCATTTTCTTTTATATCAATCAATACGTGTTCATGAAATTATGTTCAAAGCACACTTAAAAAATATTCATTTATAAAAGTTATATTTTTATAAAAAAAAAAAAGAAATATTTAATTACAACATTTTATAAATAGATTATTATGATATTAAATTTGTATATGCATGCATGTGTGCATACATATGCAAGTGGGAAGACTTTAACAAAATGGTTAGATCCATTTGCAAGTTAAAAAGCATGATGAGGTTTTATTAGAATAAAATACTACATATGCAATTATTGAGTGAAATCTTTCATACGGCCAAACTCATGTAACCATTTGAAACTTTTTACCTATATTTAGCAACCCAAATATTTCATTTTCATCACCTCATATCACACTCATTTCTTACGACTCTAAATCTTGCGTGTTGATTTGGGTAAAGAAAAAACCCGCTTTCGACTTCTATAACTATAACTAAATGGCAAAATCAACCACAAATGTATTTTCAAAACTTAGTATTTATATCTTTACATAATAATGAACTCTTGCTAAGCTTTTAAACTAGTTCTAAACTCAATTCAAGTTCTATAAATTGTTTCATAAGTTTAGTAAACTAAATTAAAGTGTTTAAACTAGTTCTAAATGAATTCAAATGACTTCTAATAAGTTCTAAATTAGTTCAGATGACTTCTAATAAGTTCTAAATCAGTTCATATGCCTTTTTGTTGAGTTCTAATGAGTTTGGATTACTTTTGTTGAGTTATAACTGAACTGGTGACTTTCAAACTAAAATTTGAAGTGTTAAAGTACTTCAGTTAACTTCTGAACTAAAATCTAAATTGTTAAAGTACTTCAGTTGATTTCTAAACTAAATCTAAAGTCTTAAAGTACTTCAGTTGACTTCTGAACTAAAATCTGGAATGTTAAATGTCACACCCTCAAATTTCACGTACAGAGTTTTACCGCGAGGCGCGTGACAAATCAGGATCCAAGTCAACGGTCACAATAGACAACAACTATATGAAAGATACGGAGACTCAAACATAAACTTTAATATCTCAAAACTGTAGCGGAAGCAAATTCAAGTACAACCCATGTGACAAAAGTAGTTTCACATGATTATTCAAAAAAACATGAACTAAAGCCCTAGACGCCATGCCGACCCGTGCGCCTAGTCCGTGTGTTGCTACCTTAGCGACCTGAGAAAAACACGCCAAAGGTGTCAACATATAAAGCTGGTGAGTTCACAGGTTTTCATAAAACGTTACCAAGTGTTACCAAATGTTACCAAAATGTTCCAAGTTCAAAACCTGTCGATACTATGTCACGTGTAAGCCAAAGTACGCTAGCTAGGCATAAGTTTTGCTACTACTACGATTGGAAAATCATTACTGGACATGTTTAGCAAGTTTAGCATATGTTTAAGCCGCCCAAATAATGTTTAGAAAGTTCAGCATAGTTCGAGACAACATGCACCCGTCCGACCTCCAGTCGACGAGTGGGGCAGGTCACGCCCAATAGATATATCCATATTTCCCCCGTTGTGCAACCCCGCACATTCATGGTTCTCCCCGGAACTTCCAAAGATCGTATAGCAACTCAAAAGTACCCCATAGTATGACATATGTTCACAAAATATAAGTTTAGCGCATGTTTTCTCCCCCAAAAGCAAAACCAATAAAAGTGGGGCCATGAAACTCACCTTAGGTTGCGTTCTTCAATTAAAGAATAAAAGCTAAGTCCTTGATAATCCCAACTACCGGAGATCTATCATAAAAGTTCACATAAGTGTTTTGACTAAAAACCATAAGGTTATCTAGTCCCCGATTGTCCAGATCGTGACCAAGTATGTTTAAAAAATGTGTTTGACCGTTAACTCGACACACTAGCCTGACCTGACATCCCGTTGGTGACCCATTACATAAACTAATTAATTACACATAGATTACACATAAGGTTCAAGCATAAAACACTTGGTTTGCATCAAAAACCACACATTTTAAGTCGTAGGGTCGAATCAGGAGGTTTCTGGGTTGGTTCGACCCCTGTGAAGTTTATTCGACCCATATACAAGTTCAATCGGCCTAAATATGTTCCTTCGACCTTAACACATGTTCCTTCGACCTTAACATGTGTTAATTCGACCTAAATCATGTTCGTTCGACCAAAATAAGTCTGGTTCAACCCCAGTGACCCTCCTTCTACCCCACGACAGGTCAAATAAGGCACTGGTTCGACCCTGTCTGCTGATAACACTCTAAAACGCATCAAATCGCATCAAACCCATCCAAAAACATCACGAAACATCATGAAACACAGCAGTCAAGTATGAAGAACATATCCCTACGAAACCCTACCAATTTTACTCCAAAATCAGTCCGTTTTAACACTTATCCAAAATGGTAAAAATTATGAAAACGTCACATCATGCATGAAAACTTTACCCAATTTGGAAACTTGTTGAAATCCTTTCACAATCATCTTAAAGCACTCTGATTAATGTGTTTATGAAAACCCCAAATCATTTTACCAATAATAGCAACATGCATCAAGCCCTAGATTTATCAAAAATCCCCAAACTATACATAATACCAACATTCATCCAATTGTAACCTAAAACAACCATAAACCAACACCAATATCAGCCCTAGATCATATTTCTATCATTTAGACAGCAGTTAATCATTAAACAACACATAACATCACATAAAACACAACTAACACATGTTTATTGATGTGAAAACTCATGTTTAATGATATGATTTTGTTTAGAAAGATGTTTGAAAGGTTTTTAATCATAAAAACAGCCTTAGAACAGATCTGGACATTTGGGGCTAAATGAAAACGAATAAAAATGCTTCAAAAAGGGTTTTAGATCAAGAACACACCTTAGATCTTTTCCTAGATGATGTTTGTAGGTTAGATTATGAAAAACGAGAGCAAAAACTCCTTCCTCGGTGATTAAAGTCGAGAGAGAGTGTTTAGATGCGACTAGGGTTTGTAAAATGATGAAAAATGACAAAGTGTGATATTTATACTAAAGCTTCATTCGACCTCATGCATGGGTCGAATGAGACCTCCCATGGTCGAATGACCTTTCCCCTATTTCACATGCCTAGTTCGACCCCCTTTAAGGTCGAACCAGTCCTTATGTTTTCCAGTTTTTCCAATTTTGTCGTTTTAAGCATATAGAATCACGTATAATCATGTTTACACCCTTGAAACACGCATTTGCACATTATATCACATGTATGTATCAATCTACGTATAACACTTAATTCAATTTATGTAATTTCACCAACACGGGACTCAAGACTAGTGTATTTACAAAACAACTCCCAATGATCCTCCCGATCATTGAACCCTGGACAATCCTAACCTGACTCGACTCAACTGACCCAATTAAGTTCGTTTATAAATGTTTTTCGCTAAGATAGACTTATGTTTTACCAAAATGTTTAAGCTGAACATGTCGGGTGTCACATTAAAGTATTTCAGTTAACTTCTGAACTAAAATCTGGAAAGTTCAAAGTACTTTTGTTGACTTCTGGACTGAACTAAATTCTTTTGAACTAAATATGGAACTCATCCCAGAAATCTAGAACTCGTCCCAGAAAATCTAGAAATCATCCCAGAGGTCTTTCTGAACTAGTTTAATAGTACACGTTATATATGACCAATTCTTTAGATTGAGATGTCAACGGGCAATTTTGAAAAGTTTAGATTATTAAAATCCAATTTCCCTAAAATAAAAGTTAATGCTTAGACTATTGATATAGTTTAACTAAAAACTATTAAATTGTTTATCACGCCAGTATCATGTAGGCAATGAAAGTGGGACTTTAGCTAACCCACAATTTTACAATGATGTAGTGATTAACTAAATAATTAAAAAATATAAAAAGTTGGTGATTGGTTACAATATTGGTTGTGCCTATCTCACCTTCAACATTCATGTCCTTACGGGCATAACCAAAATGGTGATGGCACCCCATTTTAGCTACCCCATAATGGTGTTTAACGCCTTGACTTGTTGAGGTGGAGTGGGATTGGCGCCCACTACACCGAGCCTCGTAAACGTGTGAATATATAATCAGCAGAGATTATAAATATTTAAGATACAGTAAATTTATCCAAGTTTTTTGGAGTTTCAGTTTAGATAATTTGTTATTTAGGTTCTTAAGCATAGATTTCAGGTTTTTTTTTCTTTTAAATTTGAAAGTCTGAGAAACTAAAAAGCTATGTTTATAAATGTTGGAGTTGTAAAAAGAAAAAAAAAATCTATCTATCTATACATATAATAAAACAAAACCATTTTAATGACATGATATTCAAAGAGGCATTCTCTTCTTCAAGTGTGTCATGTGTCATCCCATGTGGCATTGAGATATTTTAGGAAAAAAAATTATAAAATAAAATTGGATTTTTCTCTCTTATCTCTTATGTTTCCTCTCATAATTTTTAAACGTTAATATCTTTTATATACGAGATTTTTTAAAGAAAAAAATTACGCCAAATTAACGAGCGTTTTATTATCTTTCCAACGAGTACCATAGTGTTATATAAAAAACGGAGAAAAAAGACTATTTTTTTGTAGGGTTCTGTTTATACAGGAAAAAAAACACAAAGTGTTCAAATAAATCATTAATCATGTATAGACAAGTCACTAATTATGTTTCGGTAAATATGAATTATATTTTCAACATGCGTTAGGATTGGAGTTATACATTGTTTTAGGTTAGATATTAATATTAGAGTTATACATTGTTTAAGGTTAGGCGTTAACATTGGAGATATATTTTTAATTGTTTTAGGTTAGGTGCTACCCGAAGCTTTCCTGCATGTAACTGTAAAGCGCATCATTCTATTTTATATGTAAGATATTTTATATGTAAGATTAATATGTCATATTAGATTTCTCAACCCCGGGAGGTTCCCAGGGTATAATCTAGTATCTATATATAACTCATGATACATCGTTTTCTTGTATGTTTATAAATATTTGTGACTGATTTATTGTAAAAATTGACGAATTTTAATATATTTTGCTCTTATGATTTAACTCTTGTATATATATAGTAGTTTCTTTCCTATATATATTTTACTACAAATAGATTATTTACATCCATCTTTAAGGTGAAATTAAGAAAGTTGAGTAAAGTAACATGATAATAAGAAGATAATGTTATTAATATTGTAAAGAATGAAACATGATGCTTGGATGCATGAGGCCGACCATATGTTAAAGTATTCATAAAGTTACAAAGTTGCTATTTTCCATCTGTGAGTGATCGGGAGCAATTTATGTAACAATGATAAAGAAACTTAATTTGTTTTAGAAGGTAGCTAAGCAAGTTAGTTGAACTCCAAATCCAAAAAATAAAATATAAAAGTAGGGTTTATATATAAAGAATTAACTATTTAAAGGTGAGGGAAAAAAAGCACTTATAACGTGGTTAGTGGTTTGGTGGAATTGGTTCCTTAATTGTTGCAGCTTACAACTATGATTACTGAATTTTTGTACAAGAAAGAAGATGAAAGTTGCTTTGCAAAAGCCGATTCCTCGGCTAATTTGAGGTGTTTATTTTTTCAAAAAAAAGTGTGAGTTCGAGTCCAACAAAGTGGGCAATGGGTGGATTTAGGAGTAGATTTTAAAGAATGTATGAGTTCGCCGTTCAATAACATAAAAAAATTTAGTAAAACCCTACACAAGTCTTCACCTACTTGTTTTCATCCTTACGGTTTGAGCCTTTGAGGGGCTTGGAAATTGTTTATCCATGTTTGCAACTAAACTAAAATGTGTTGCATTGTGATAGCCGACTAAGGTGGTGTTTGTTTTTCTCCCAGAAGCACTTCTGACCTCTTTTGTCTGCGTCGCGCAGACGCGGGCAGACGTTTGGGGCGGGCAGACTGTTTGTTTTCGGAAGACATTTCACTCCAAAAGCTCTTCCTGACCTCTTCTTGGTGCAGACTTGGACCAAAGTCTTCTAAGGTCTTCAAAGATCTTCTCCTCTTCTCTTCTCCTCACCCACCACCACCACCCACTACTACCACCACCACCACCTACCACCGTCCACCCACCCACCACCACCACCACCTAGCATCGTCCACCACCACCGTCCATCACCACCACCACCCACCACCACCACCCACCACCTACCACCCACCACCCACCACCACCACCACGGTCCAACACCACCACCTACCACCGTCCACCCACCACCACTACCACCACCCACCACCGTCCACCACCACCCACCACCGTCCACCACCACTACCACCCACCACCGTCCACCACCACTACCACCACCACGGTCCACCACCACCACCTACGACCGTCCACCACCACTACCACCACCCACCACCCACCACCACCACGGTCCACCACCACCACCCACCATCGTCCACCACCCACCACCACCTACCACCGTCCACCCACCACCACCCACCACTGTCCACCACCACTACCACCACCCACCACCCACCACCACCATCACCCACCACCACCACGGTCCACCACCATCACCACCACCCACCACGGTCCATCACCACCACCACCCACCACTGTCCACCACCACCGTCCACCACCACCACTACCACCACCCACCACCACCACCGTCCACCACCACTACCACCACCACGGTCCACCACCACCACCATCTACCACCAGGCTACTTTAAAAACTCAGTTTGTTTAAATTTAAGTTTATTTCAGCAGCCTGCAGACGTTAACAAACAAACAGTCTTCTTCTTGCAGACTGCAGACCTTTGGTCCACCTCTTCTCCTGCAGATGTCTGCAGATGTGGTCCGCAGACTGCAGACCTTTTCCTGCCGAAAAAACAAACAGCACCTAAATGTATCTTGAAAGAATCAAGCACGTTAATGTGCTCGTATCACTTCATTCATGGGGTCATATCTAAGGAGTTATGCATGAAAGATATATTTGTTTGATCAATAAACAGGCAAATACGATTACTAAACCAGTTCCAAAAAACAAGTTCGAATATTGTTTGGACTACTTGATGGTCATTCACAACTCTTTATGTGATGAGTTATTGGGACTTGTAAGTAAGAAGCAGAGATTGAAAAATTGATGGCAAAAAGTGAATGTCCATCATTGAGGAGACTTGTTGGATCTTGATCAAATAAATGAAACCTCATGTGCTACACTACGGCTGAGTTCCTATATATGTATTCCTAACTATTATTAATTTTTGTAGATATATACCAAGTATGAAACACGATCAAGCAAGTCTTGAACCTGAGACCTCATGTAGGATAAATGCTACTCAAACCACTACACCACCTAGCCAAGTTGTAAAAAACTGTTTGCTGTTGAAGGGAATCGAACCCGGGTCTGACCCGGTCCAAAGCATTATCACAAGTGTGGCCACCACTAGGCCACACCCTAAGCTCAAACCATCACGGGAAATTTTTTTTTTTTTTTTTTTTGCCTTTCAAAAATATACCAAGTATGAGGATGAAGGTTAGTGGAACCAACTCAATTTTTTTACGTTCTTTTTCTAATATTACTCCTTTTTTTTTTACCAACTCAAAATGAATTCCTAAATTTGTTCATCCCACACTCCACAGGCCACATCGATTGATAAGCAAACTGTAAGTGAGCAAACCCATTATAAATGGACAAAGCCCTATGGACTTAACAATAAGGTCCCATCACGTTTAAACTCAAGCCCAATTTTTTGTTGATGAACCAAACACAGAATTGAATTGGTAAAACCTAAAATGTGAGGGCCCAGATTTATGATTTGGTTAATGGAACCACAACTGAACCGGACCACCATCAAATCAATTATCGATTAACAACCTATCGGTTTTTAAAATTGTTTAATGTAAGTCAATGGTATTGATTGTATTGATCGAATACTCTTGTACAATGTCCCTCTTCTTATAGGGATGAATATGCGAGATACAGGAAGAGAAATATGGGTAACATATGAAGACCTAGCAAAGACCATTGACTCTCCTAATCAACCTAATAAAGATCATTGACTCTTATAATATTTTACATTTAATTTAATATTCTAATAGTTAATCAAAGTTTTCGGTTATGTTTTTGGTAAAGGCTCAAAATTCAAACCATCACATATGCACACTTCTAAAATAAAACATACCATAACATGGCATGCTTCATGGCAAACACCTTCCAATACCGCTGCCTTAGGGCCTCCCTAGCTTCTCGTGTGAGCAAGTGCACCATCAAGAGCAGTGTTATACCTCGCCTCTCATTAACACGTGGCCTTTCACTAGCAAACTAATGGTCTATCTCTTCTCTTGCCAATATGCGACCCTTGTTCGCTAATAAGTAATAACATATCCTAACAAGACCCAAAAATTTTAAACATGTCATCCGTTTGACCATAAATGCTTATAATAGGTTTAATAACTTGAAAGATTGTCATATTGTATTGTCATTAACCATTATAAGTAGCGATACATAATGAAAATATATGATGTTTGACTTGGACTCACATATGTAATGAACGTTTGTCAGCTAAATGTCATTAATGGGACGTATGATGATGTTGCGTCGACGTCAATACACAAGTGATAAACTTATGTGATATAATTGTAGTCACGTATCACATGCATTTAAACCAGTTTTTATGGAAGGAAATTTCGATAGAGTAAAAACCGAGACATAACTATTTAGTCGTATTTAGTCGTGCATCATATGAATATTGGAATAATAATGAAATTTACATCCGTGGCTATGATTTCTTTATAATTTTCTCTTAAGAAATATTCAAAACTTCGAGAATTACACGGTTCTAGAAGAGTCCATTTTTCAGCTTGTAAATGGGAATACGTATCCGACATAAACAACTCATGTGCTTGGACTATGTTTTTTCTCTTCATAATTATCGTCTTTTGTTTTTTAGAGGGAGGGGCACTCCTAGCAAAATTTTTCTATTTTACTGATTTCAATTAATAATGCATTGCGATATTATCTCACTGATTCATTTTACTGAATTACTTCACTGATTCACTTCACTAAAACATTATTTAGATGGCAACACTTCACTGAATTTTTTTTCTATTTTTTGTTAAATAAACATTAATTAAACATATTATTCAACTAATAAAATAAACTTACAATATTAAAACTAAATAAAACATAGAAATTCATTCAAACACACATAAATTAAAAATAAGATAGATAAAGAAAAACTATTCGGAATCCATTAAACGAATATTGCCTCTCTTGCGATCATGTGGCACACATATTATTTTAGATGTTGTTGTGTCTTTCTTCGGCTCGCTTGTCAAGATCCATGAAAAATTCAAGGCTACTATCGGTTGAGTTTAAATCGGGTGCACTTTGAGTGGGGAATGCAAATTTGATTTTCTTCAACGTCACTCTTTTTTTTAAGTACGAAGAAAAAATAAAGTAAAATATGATGTATTTTAGAAATATATGAAGGTTGAGAGAATTTGTGTTTTTTTCATCTTAAAGTCTTAAACTGTGGCCTTTTTATATATATACATTTGTGTTTGAATTCATCGATAAAAAAACGGTCAAAAAAATATGACCGTTGCATTTAAAACATATGTTTTGAACGGTCAAAATTGGACCGTTGCATTTAATAATCAAATGTTCACGCCCGTTAGTTATAACCAGCAAAAGGTCCACGGGACCCCTACCATCACCACCGGCAGCGGTGTTACTGTGGTGGTAGTGGAGTGCCCGTGAACAATTCTGATTGTGCTCCATCCCCCTTTATTTAGTTTTACGTCAACTCTGACTAGACCGTTTCTGTCGTTTTCTTCATCATTTGGTGAAGCAATAGCATACTTCAAATCAATTTAGGCACGGGTCTATGTTCTCGATTGCAATCGTAATCATCTCCTTACTTAAACTCGATTTCAATCGTAATCAATTCAGGCACGGGTCCATGTTCTAGATTTATATGATGACGTTTCTTCTTATTAAATTACATGTATGGATTCCAAAACGTTTAGTTTATGGCAAATTAACGATAGTGATCAATTACATATTTGATATATAATATTTGAGATGAGTTCAAAACTTCACCTAATAATTTGTTTCTAAGTTCTTGCATTTACACTGGTTTAATTAATTAACTAGTGGGTTTACCCGCGCGTCGCATCGGGATTCACAAATGGGTTGTAATACAACATTACGATATTCAGATTTTTTGTCGCAAGTTACGTAAAAAGAATAAAAATGTGCACACTATGTTTTAACAAGTATTCGTAGAAAAAAATGTGCACCGCCACTTACAACTAATTGCAGTTTACCACAAAAACCATGTACTCATTATTAAACAAATTTTAATAAACCAAAGGTATGTTACTGTAAAAGACCAATATGAAAAGATTAGATTTCCAACCATAGTTACGTTGAAAGGGTTTAAGAAGAAAAAAGAGTACAATTGAAATATTTGCATGCAAGAAAGTCAAACATGGTTTCAATAGCATACGGTTTTTTGTGCATTATATTACACTTGCTACATAGTTACTGTAGCTTCAGAATCGTTGGTATCATTTATTCAGAAAAGGTAATTACTCTTGTTTTAAATATTGTAGAAGAAAATCCAAGTCTTTTCAACTGAACCAATGAACGATTCAATAGGTTTATTTGCATATTCGATGAAGATATGGGAACCGATGAGTATGTTTTTACTATATGTAATAACATTAACACGGTTTAGTTCCATAAAATATTGTAAGCAATAATGATGCATCGAATATTTTTAAGAAAATAAACTCTACAATTATCTCTACAAATTTATGTTTTCTATTGGGAACCGATATGAATGCTAGAATCAGTGGTATGAAATTAAAGTAATTTGATTCCTAAAGTTGGTGGTTTTGCTTCTAAAATGGCGAGTTGGCGACATAGACGTGTAGTTCAGTGCACTGCAAGGGAAAAAAAGTAAAAGGAAAAGGACTGTTGAAACTTTTTAGATTTGGTATGTATTGCAATTGCAAAAGTCCGTTAGCTGCATTAATAACTTATACCACTAGCTTTGGAGTTTGTAAGTAGGGGTATAAAAGGAAGAAAGTGGGTAAAATTTAGTGATTTATACTTGTGCCTTTCAAATGTCATCTTAACTTTGACATTTTGGACATATTTGCCCATGTCTCCCCCTTTATAATGTAGTATAGATATAGATATAGATCATAGATAATACATCATTACATGTTTAATAACTTCACCTAATTTGTCCTAATGTGGATTGTGTGTGCAATCTTGGGGCAACACGGCCCAATGCAACAAGCTTGTAGGTCGTCGAGAGCATATATTTGAAGCCAAAAGAAAATGATGAAGAAAATGAGTTGTGACGTAGATGATGAAAGGGGGACTTGAAATACATGGAAGGGATCCGCATATACCACGTGCATGAAAGGCGTGAGCATAATACCACCATAAGACTACGTCCTAGCGAAGCATAAGTAAGGCGCAATCATAGAGGGAACTGATAAACGATTTGTCATGGACTGAGTTAACTAAAAGTAGTTATCGAAGACCATATCCTATAATCTCACGCCCAATTACACATTGGACTTTTAGCGAATGTTCGGCCTTGCCCTCTTAACATAGCCCCAGCCTAGCTAATTTTATGGGTGTGAGGCCCTTCACTTCACGTTGTAAAACAAAAAGAAAGCCTGGCAACATGTGAGGCTTATATTTATACTAGCAGGGAATCCGCACGTTGCGGCGGAGTTGACAATACAGGGCGGAAACGTAATCCAAACCTTAAAACATAGGTGTTAAAAGAATCAATATGTAAGGTGTATATTTGTGTGTGTAAGCACCTGCGCTTCGCATTGGGGTAATTTTTTAAAGACTACAAGGAGACATGATAGGATGCTACGTTCTTTATACCATATGCAATTTGACCTACATGCCGATAAAAAAAATGGAAGTAGCTGTTTGACTCAATAGCAACTTTTAGTCCATTATACTAATAGTCCATTAGTCCTACTCAATATGTTACAAGTTCCAAATCTGGAGATATTGTCGAGGAAAAGAAAATCATAGGGGCCTATATAAGATCCACATTAAGATGAAGTTGTAACGGCTCATATGTAATCAACCAGCAAAGAAGCATACTCATAACATTTTTCACATGATAAAAGCAATGCAATACAACTACTAATCAAGTGCACCATAAATTTCTACCAGTTGTATCGGAAAGTGAAATTGGAAGTTAGGTTCGTTGAAATATTCCACATAAGACATCCCAACCTGAAAACTTTATAGACGTGCATAGATTGGTTTTTTTCTAGGAACTGAACCGGTTCCAAACCAGTTTTTTTTGGTGTCATTTCGTGTCCGAACCAGTTTCGTTTCGGTTCGACCGTTTCAAACACAAATGTATATAAAAAAAAGTCATGGTTTAAAATGATATTTGTAGACATTTTTCTTCCTTTATAATGTAGTATAGAGAGGTGCAAGCGCGATGCGGCAGGGACGCAACACGATGATGGTTCCACATAATGGTGACGATGACATCAGTTCCACGTAAATAACGGTTCTTGACCAAAATTGTAAAATTTAAATAAGATTTCAAAATGAAAGAAATGGTAAGATGAAACTAAATAGTTTGACTTATAATATAATATAAAAAGACACAACAAACAATATTTATGTCGTTAAATAGAGATTGAATGTAGTGGCTTGTCAAAAGACGCAGGACAACAATGTACTGTACACGCTATTATGCATAAAATATTTATACTAAATGCATAAAACCTTTTGTAGAGCATCCTAAATTGATTGAAAATTAACATAATGTCTTAAAAATGAATTTTGTAGTAGTATAGATATAGATTAATTTGGTTGAAACCATCGTAATGGAGTTGAAATTATTTAAATCAATTATACTAAAAGGCTAAAGAAATATTGTATAATTATTAGTTGTACATATTGATTTGAGGCAATTGAATTAGACCATCGTATAAGAAAGAAGTAGAATTTGCGTTTCTTTTTAAATTATAATTGGTCACATGATACTAAGAATCGTAGTAATCTAAAGATATGTTTACATGAGATCAAATTTCATGAAATGTTGTGTTTTACGCGTTTTCTGTATTCAAAATCCTTGTGATTTTCATGCTCCAAATAATTGAGTTCAAATCTTTATTATAAAAAAAAAAGATCAAATGCGATCCTTCATAACTTGGTAAAACTCAAATATATTTACGTCTAACAAAAGCTAAGTTGGAAATCTATGTAGCAGGTCAATACACTTATATAATTCCATAATCCAAGTTTAGAAAAGGAATTTAAGTTTGAGGTTGGTTTATTTCTTAGTGCTACATTAAATTCTCAAGTCAGTTGTAACTGTATTGATTTATTCCTTTATAAGATCCACATTAAGATGAAGTTGTAACGGCTCATATGTAATCAACCTGCAAAGAAGCATACTCATAACATTTTTCACATGATAAAAGCAATGCAATACAACTACTAATCAAGTGCACCATAAATTTCTACCAGTGGTATCGGAAAGTGAAATTGGAAGTTAGGTTCGTTGAAATATTCCACATAAGACATCCCAACCTGAAAACATTATAGACGTGCATAGATTGGTTTTTTTCTAGGAACTGAACCGGTTCCAAACCAGTTTTTTTGGTGTCGTTTCGTGTCCGAACCAGTTTCGTTTCGGTTCAACCGTTTCAAACACAAATGTATATAAAAAAAGTCATGGTTTAAAATGATATTTGTAGACATTTTTCTTCCTTTATAATGTAGTATAGAGAGGTGCAAGCGCGATGCAGTAGGGACGCAACATGATGATGGTTTCACATAATGGTGACGATGACATCAGTTCCACGTAAATAACGGTTCTTGACCAAAATTGTAAAATTTAAATAAGATTTCAAAATGAAAGAAATGGTAAGATAAAACTAAATAGTTTGACTTATAATATTATATAAAAAGACACAACAAACAATATTTATGTCGTTAAATAGAGATTGAATGTTGTGGCTTGTCAAAAGACGCAGGACAACAATGTACTGTACACGCTATTATGCATAAAATATTTATAATAAATGCATAATACCTTTTGTAGAGCATCCTAAATTGATTGAAAATTAGAATAATGTCTTAAAAAATAATTTTGTAATAGTATAGATATAGATTAATTTGGTTGAAACCATCGTAATGGAGTTGAAATTATTTAAATCAATTATACTAAAAGGCTAAAGAAATATTGTATAATTATTAGTTGTACATATTGATTTGAGGCAATTGAATTAGACCATCGTATAAGAAAGAAGTAGAATTTGCGTTTCTTTTTAAATTATAATTGGTCACATGATACTAAGAATCGTAGTAATCTAAAGATATGTTTACATGAGATCAAATTTCATGAAATGTTGTGTTTTACGCGTTTTCTGTATTCAAAATCCTTGTGATTTTCATGCTCCAAATAATTGAGTTCAAATCTTTATTATAAAAAAGATCAAATGCGATCCTTCATAACTTGGTAAAACTCAAATATATTTACGTCTAACAAAAGCTAAGTTGGAAATCTATGTAGCAGGTCAATACACTTATATAATTCCATAATCCAAGTTTAGAAAAGGAATTTAAGTTTGAGGTTGGTTTATTTCTTAGTGCTACTTTAAATTCTCAAATCAGTTGTAACTGTATTGGTTTATTCCTTTATAAGATCCACATTAAGATGAAGTTGTAACGGCTCATATGTAATCAACCTGCAAAGAAGCATACTCATAACATTTTTTACATGATAAAAGCAATGCAATACAACTACTAATCAAGTGCACCATAAATTTCTACCAGTGGTATTGGAAAGTGAAATTTGAAGTTAGGTTCGTTGAAATATTTCACATAAGACATCTCAACCTGAAAACTTTATAGACGTGCATAGATTGGTTTTTTTCTAGGAACTGAACCGGTTCCAAACCAGTTTTTTTTTTTGAGTCGTTTCGTGTCCGAACCTATTTCGTTTCGGTTCGACCGTTTCAAACACAAATGTATATAAAAAAAAAAGTCATGGTTTAAAATTATATTTGTAGACATTTTTCTTCCTTTATAATGTAGTATAGAGAGGTGCATGCACGATGCTGCAGGGACGCAACACGATGATGGTTCCACATAATGGTGACGATGACATCAGTTCCACGTAAATAACGGTTCTTGACCAAAATTGTAAAATTTAAATAAGATTTCAAAATGAAACAAATGGTAAGATAAAACTAAATAGTTTGACTTATAATATAATATAAAAAGACACAACAAACAATATTTATGTCGTTAAATAGAGATTGAATGTAGTGGCTTGTCAAAAGACGCAGGACAACAATGTACTGTACACGCTATTATGCATAAAATATTTATACTAAATGCATAAAACCTTTTGTAGAGCATCCTAAATTGATTGAAAATTAGCATAATGTCTTAAAAATGAATTTTGTAGTAGTATAGATATAGATTAATTTGGTTGAAACCATCGTAATGGAGTTGAAATTATTTAAATCAATTATACTAAAAGGCTAAAGAAATATTGTATAATTATTAGTTGTACATATTGATTTGAGGCAATTGAATTAGACCATCGTATAAGAAAGAAGTAGAATTTGCGTTTCTTTTTAAATTATAATTGGTCACATGATACTAAGAATCGTAGTAATCTAAAGATATGTTTACATGAGATCAAATTTCATGAAATGTTGTGTTTTACGCGTTTTCTGTATTCAAAATCCTTGTGATTTTCATGCTCCAAATAATTGAGTTCAAATCTTTATTATAAAAAAAAAGATCAAATGCGATCCTTCATAACTTGGTAAAACTCAAATATATTTACGTCTAACAAAAGCTAAGTTGGAAATCTATGTAGCAGGTCAATACACTTATATAATTCCATAATCCAAGTTTAGAAAAGGAATTTAAGTTTGAGGTTGGTTTATTTCTTAGTGCTACTTTAAATTCTCAAGTCAGTTGTAACTGTATTGGTTTATTCCTTTATAAGATCCACATTAAGATGAAGTTGTAACGGCTCATATGTAATCAACCTGCAAAGAAGCATACTCATAACATTTTTCACATGATAAAAGCAATGCAATACAACAACTAATCAAGTGCACCATAAATTTCTACCAGTGGTATCGGAAAGTGAAATTGGAAGTTAGGTTCGTTGAAATATTCACATAAGACATCCCAACCTGAAAACATTATAGATGTGCATAGATTGGTTTTTTTCTAGGAACTGAACCGGTTCCAAACCAGTTTTTTTGGTGTCGTTTCGTGTCCGAACCAGTTTCGTTTCGGTTCGACCGTTTCAAACACAAATTTATATAAAAAAAAGTCATGGTTTAAAATGATATTTGTAGACATTTTTCTTCCTTATAATGTAGTATAGAGAGGTGCAAGCGCGATGCAGTCGGGACGCAACATGATGATGGTTTCACATAATGGTGACGATGACATCAGTTCCACGTAAATAACGGTTCTTGACCAAAATTGTAAAATTTAAATAAGATTTCAAAATGAAAGAAATGGTAAGATAAAACTAAATAGTTTGACTTATAATATAATATAAAAAGACACAACAAACAATATTTATGTCGTTAAATAGAGATTGAATGTTGTGGCTTGTCAAAAGACGCAGGACAACAATGTACTGTACACGCTATTATGCATAAAATATTTATAATAAATGCATAATACCTTTTGTAGAGCATCCTAAATTGATTGAAAATTAGAATAATGTCTTAAAAAATAATTTTGTAATAGTATTGATATAGATTAATTTGGTTGAAACCATCGTAATGGAGTTGAAATTATTTAAATCAATTATACTAAAAGGCTAAAGAAATATTGTATAATTATTAGTTGTACATATTGATTTGAGGCAATTGAATTAGACCATCGTATAAGAAAGAAGTAGAATTTGCGTTTCTTTTTAAATTATAATTGGTCACATGATACTAAGAATCGTAGTAATCTAAAGATATGTTTACATGAGATCAAATTTCATGAAATGTTGTGTTTTACGCGTTTTCTGTATTCAAAATCCTTGTGATTTTCATGCTCCAAATAATTGAGTTCAAATCTTTATTATAAAAAAAAAAAAAAAAAGATCAAATGCGATCCTTCATAACTTGGTAAAACTCAAATATATTTACGTCTAACAAAAGCTAAATTGGAAATCTATGTAGCAGGTCAATACACTTATATAATTCCATAATCCAAGTTTAGAAAAGTTTTTAGTTTGAGGTTGGTTTATTTCTTAGTGCTACTTTAAATTCTCAAGTCAGTTGTAACTGTATTGGTTAAATGCACACTACCTCTTTAATAAATCGCTTCATGTTGACAGTCGAACCACCATATCATCTGTGTTTCTATTAGTTGATAGACCCTCCACTGGATCATTAGTCTGACCGGTCCAACAAACCGGCAAAACATTCTAAAAAATTTCCAACAAAATTATAAAATTTCCGGTCTGACCCCCTTTTTACCTGGTCCGACCACCGGGGTCACTACATGCTCGGTTCAACCCTTGACCCGGACCGGTCCAGGTCTGAAAACACTAGGATTTTTAGTATACCTTTACAAGGAGCAACACAAAAACCCCTTTATCACCAAACAATAAGAATGAAATATCATAATTTCTCAAAACTTAGGCTCATGTAATTTCTTAACAGGCACTCTTTTTCACATTCTATAACTTGTATATATATATTATATATATATATACACACACACACACAAATTCAAACCGTTACAAAAATTTACTATGCTTTTCTCCAACCTCTAAATGATAAGACTATTATAGGCTAGAAACCAAATGAAGCGACAAAACCAACAGTTATGCCACATGTAATATTTATCACATCTACACCACTCACCATATACAGCCCATTAATTGCCTCCATGTATCCGACTCCACTATATACATAATGCTATTTGTGCTAATTTACTATATTTCTTATTCAAATCTTACACCATCCGATCATATATTACGTATTATCAACATGTTTGTATAATGTACAACACCAACAAGGTGAATGACCAAATGGAACCGCCAAACACCGTGAAGCTCCACCGCAACGCGCGGGTTCCTGCTAGTTATACTAAAAGGCTAAAGAAATATCGTATAGTTATTAGTTGTACATAATGATTTGAGGCAATTGAATTAGACCATCATTTGAGAAAGAAGTTAGATTCGCACATGACCGTAAATCATCACCTATAGAACTTGGTAACAGTAGTGTAAACCTAGTTAAAACCCAAATCAATTTTACCTAACTACAATGAATAAACGTTTATTTTTTTATTTTAGCCGTTAAGGTTACAAACTATTAAATCATGTTACAATAAAAGGAATAACCAAAATTATATATTTTAGACATTAAATGACTAACCTAAATTTACTTTAGTTCACCAAGTGAAAACAAATCTCTTTAATTTTAAAAACTTTCATCATACATTTGCCAAATATTTAAGGTTAACCTTATTATCTTTCCCCAAAATAAATTAAAAACATGTAGCAATTGTTTCCACTAAACTACCTTTGCACCTATAATTTACAAAACTTGAAGATAACTACAAGAAATTCATGGTTGAAAGTTGAAAATGTTCATGTGGCATAAAATAAATGATAGAAGTTCATTAGTACAAAAATAACAGTTCAAAGCAAAAATCATCATCATCATCATCATCATCATACTCAGTTAATCCCACCTATAGCAAAAATCTCACATTTAAGTCATTGGATTGCATTGGGTGACAAAGATCATAAATCTAATTACAAAAACCTACCATTCCCATTATTATAACAGTGTAGAGTTTTAGATTTCTGGTAAGCACCTTGGTTTTGATAAAGAGGTTGTCATGATGTGTCATTATTCCTAAAGCTTTCTGAGCTAGTCATGTATATTTCTAAGCAATAAACAAAGATGGGAAAGCATAAAAGAAAAGTTAGACTTGACTGCAAGATGGCCGATAATGCGTAGATGTTCACAACGGTAACATAACTTACTGTGGTGGAGTGGCTTGGATACGACGGTGTTTTCCGGGAAGTTGCCAAACGACGGTGAAGGTGGATCACGATTTTGTTGACAACAACGAGTGGTGCTATATGTAAGACTTATTGATTCCAATTGCTTAATATTAACCTGATTATCAGTTACAACACAAAAGCAATCATGCGAGAATTAATTCATACGGGTTACAAGAACTCGAATAGCTGGAAACCTAAAGAGTTCCAATTGTTTAAAGAGTTATTTATTAATGTATTTTTATTCTATTTTTTTATATGAGTGTCTTGAACTTTAAGGTAAATTATAATAATATCCTCCTCAAATGAAGTTAAATTACTATGTTACCCGTCTAGAATGCATTATATAGTGGTATAGGTATAGATATAGATATAGATAATTGGTAGGCAAAAACCTTAAAACGGAGTCATAAGGAGTCACGTGTTATTGTAAGAGATGCGCCAATATCCATAGTGTGAAAAATCAATTACATGGTGATAATAAAAATTATTGTAGCGTAGATCTAAGGTAACGTTTGTTTTCATGGATTGCAAAGGAATAGGAATAGGAATAGGAATTGGTATTCACGCGAGAACCATAATTTGTTTTGGAATTTTGATGTGTTTGTTTCATAAAATAGAATGAAGTCTCGATAAAATTGAAATGTGGATTTCATTCCATATGTTGTTGAATTACAATTCCTTCTTTTGTTGTAACGAACAACATAAGAAGTCAAATACAGATTCCAATTTCTTCCGAATTCCATTTCATTCCCGTGAAACGAACGCTACCTAAGAGCATTCGTAATGGTAACTTTTAGACGGGTTTGGAATTCCAAACTTCAAATTTCAAACTTGTTCACCATTATAGGAGATGGTTTGAAATTCCAAACCATGTGTGTGGTCAGGAATACTAGATAGGTTTGGAATTAAAATGATGTGCACCACATACACATACAATATTTTATTACTTGTTTGTATAAAGTGGAGTGTAAGTTTCAGGTTTGAAATTATTTATATTTGCAGAAAAAAGTAAGTTTAGAATGATATGGCAGGTTTGGAATTTTAGACGGGTTTAGCATTACGAATGCTCAAAGATAAGCCGGCTAAAAACTTTCAATTCCATAGTTTACATAAACTATGTGTGTAATTTACCGTCTTTGTTTTCGATAGATCGTCAATATTTTTTTAATGACTAATAAACAACCATAAAACTTTGTCAATGTTCTTATTAAAACTTAAACTCATAACCATTAGATACAAATTTTGTTATTTATTTAAAAGCAATACAGAATATATTCGCTTTCAACATTTTTTATCATCCACAAACTTCCAACTTGCACATTCCCTTTATTAGCCGACAGGTTAAAAAAACACAACGCGCTTTATTAGACTAAGAGGTGTGGGTGGGGAAAAGGATCGGGAAGGGTGATGTGGCTTCTTTCCCCAAGGGGAACACCGCCCCCCTCATCTTCCCTTCGGTGTGATCGGGACTTTTCTCCCGTCTTCCCCGAACCATTTTTCCATAATTGTTTTTTGTCTTTTCTTGTATTAATATTATATATAAATATATTTTGTCTTTTTAAAATATTAAAATAAAAAAATATTAAAATAAAGGAAAGGGGAAGGGGAAAGAAGGGGGAACCATTTCCCCTAGAAGGGGAAGATAATGTGGCGCTGATGTGGACAAGGGGAAAGAAGGGGGAAGGGGAACCACACCCCATAGTCTTATAGATTTGATCATTTCAAGTTCTGAATAATCAAATTTTTTTTAATTGTCTTTCTGGTTTGTCGGTCATGTCTCGGATTTTTGTTTTCGCTAATGTCTCACTAGCATGTTATGGAATAAAAAGGTTTTGTTGGCCGTTCAAAAAAAATAGGTTTGATTATTTCAAGTTCTGAATAATCAAAATTTTTTTAATTGTTTTTATGTATAAACAGAACACGATTAACCCTGGTCAAACGAAGATTCATGAACCGATATCTAGACCCAAAATTTAGTTAATTAGACATAATCAGTTAAAATTAGACGCACACCAAGTGTTTGACAAAATGCCATAACAACCGAATCTTTGGCCAAATTTCTTATTAGCTCACAACCAACCACTTATGCACATCACATGTCACTGTGTTGACCATGATCAGAACACCACAGCCTTCACGGGTGCAACGCTGCAGGTTAATTAATTTGTCTACATGCCAACTTTTTTGGCTGACCTGCCGGTCATATTCCATTGTCCTCTTTATTTATCCTTTTAATCAAATCATTTCACACTGACCCATCCTTTAATAACATATAATGGTTCTAGATTCGGGTTTACTTCATTATAATAAATTTAATAATATTTGCATCCTAAAGTCTTACCATTCACACCAAACTTATTGGTTCCTATAAATTCATGTATTCATGCATCTCTCCATGTACCACCCTAACACCATAACACATAATAGCCATGTCTAGGCCCATCACCCTCTTGCTCATTCTAGCCCTTCTCCTCTGCTCAAACCCGTCTTACGCTGCGCGCCCCGCCCCCACCGCCATCACAAAACATCAAAATAAGGTAACACTAATTTAGTAATTTTTAAGTTTCTTTAATTTTGTTTCAAGTTCTAAATATATTGCAACTTTCTTTGTAGGGCGGTGTCGAAACCGCTGAAATTGAAGAAGGATGTGAAGAGATCAATGAAGACGAGTGCTTGATGAGAAGAACATTAGTAGCTCACTTAGATTATATCTATACACAAAAGAAAAAACCCATGAAAAATATTCTATCTTTATTTATGTATATTGTTATTTCGCTATTCTTTAACAATAACAACATATATACATGATTGAACACAAACACTAACCTTAATGCTAGACTGACATCAAACTCCAAGGTCCACTAAACATATGCAAATACAATGAAATCCATACAGTCATAACAACCAAAGACTTTGCATTTAGATACCTATAAGCCTCAACAAACCTTGTCTTCACACCCTCGAATAATCGACTTAACAAAAATGTTATAAAAGATGTGACAGTTACAAGTGTCAACCTTCCTGTTAAGCTAATAATATTTCCTGGCTTGAGTTTACTCAACACGCCTTCTTGCATATAGAAAACTTTACTAATAGTAGACGAACTTTGCCTTATCAGATACGAAGAATTCGCATTTGAACCCGAATTACGACTTGAATTTGTCAAAACTTGATGTGAAGTCCTTACAAATGTCTCAATAGCCCCATTGCAAACCAAACTCATTAAAGTCTTAACTTGTTCTCCATGTTTAGGGTCAGTCAAACTAGACAAAATCTCATCATATGTATTAATATCCATTGTTTTATCAAGGTAAACCGTCACCATACTAGTCACAAACTGTTGTACACAATCCCAATCAACTTCCTTACCTTATCATCAGATACCACATCAACCCATTTTGTTACCGGGTCAGTACCCGACCCGGTAACAACCTTCCTATTAGCATATATCCCCATAACCATATTCCTAGAAAAACTACCAACAACTAAAGCAGCAAAACCGGTTCCATCTGGAGAAAACAGCTTATCCAAAGCCTTGTCTGCAAAACTTGGGCCTAAATGGGCTTTTTCCGGCCCATTAAGATTATACCCATGTGTAATCCCAACAGTTAAAGCAGTTGTAACCTTAATAACAGACTCAGTAAACTCATCAGATGTTGTAATCTTAAACACCTGTTTCAAACTACATGGGATTTGGTCAGAATCTGACTGGATAAAATCTTTTAAATCGTTTGAGATTACGGTTAAGGTTTCAGCTGAGTTGCCAAGAAATTCTGTGACGGAAGCTAACGCCGTTAAGACCTTGATTGCTTTGTTTCGGTTGTTGATGATGCATGGTGAGTTGTAAACTTTGTAAGCAGTATAAGATGAAAAGCCTAAGGCTTCAAGAAGAAGAATAAGTTTCTTTCTTTTCATGATGTGATTGAAACCTTTGTTTATTGTGTTTGGATTCATGGGATAGGTTTTGAACGGTGGTGTTTGATGGTGCTTGACGTAGGGTTAATTGGTGTTGCAATCATGGGTGAATAGATAAAGTGCTCGAATCGATGTATGGATTGCTAAAATCGATGAATATGTACACGACAACCATGAAAACGGTGGATAGTGTTTCTTTTCATCACCATAAATAATGATGATGATAATACGTTTGTCGTTTACTGTCTGAAATACTACGTATGTGATTTTCTTGTCGTATTTGAAGCTTAGCATTATTAAGATGAATCATCATTCATGCCCATGGTTTTCTTGCTGTCGTTCATAGATCCGGCCCGTTACGTATTACTAGATGGTCGATTAAGATAAGGTGGCAGGTAAAGGGCAATGAGTTGTGTTGTAACTCTATTGGTTAACAAAATTGATTTTACTAAAAGCAAAGTTTTGGGTCGTATATGTTGAAAAGTTATGCACGACCTGATGAACTTTGTTTAGAAACTTCATAGTCTCTGGAGCTCTGAAATCAAATGTATCAAAAGCAAAAAGGATAAACTCATGTTGACACATCAGCATGAAGAGAATTTATCATAACTGTATAGACGTTGCAACATTGTAACAAGGCTCGATATAAAAAGTTTGTGTGATATAGCTGCAACACGTGAAGCAAACGATACTTTGTTTAATTGTTTCTTCCCATAATTTTGAAAATCCCTCAAAAACGTTAAACTTCAAAGGAGTCGGGGGCGAAGCTGTTAAGGGGCCATTGGTCCCCCATCCTCTCTTTCTTTTGCTTAGTGGTGTTAATTTATGTGTATTTCATCAGGAAATTTTGTGTGTGTTGAGCCTCCCCCCCCCCCCCCCCCCCCCCCCCCCCATCTTTATTTCAGGCCCCTTATCAGGGCCATCCATGGAAATTCGGGTGCCCGGACCTAGCTGCGAAAAAGGTGTCCCTTAGCCTTAAGCCTTAGCGAAATAAATAACGTAAACTATTTTTTTAAAAGCTGGTTAAAGTAATATCAAATTGATGGTCAAATATTCACGGTTTATATTATCCAACATTTCATTCTCAATAGCTATCATCGTCAATCGACAAAGTTTTTTTTTTTTTTTTTAACTTAAGTGAGCTAGAGCTTCATGGGTATTGGCTAATGGACTAATGATTAAGTATGGACTAATAGCCTATATGGACTATCTATGGTATGTTTGGTATGCGTAGTGTCTTTTATGTGTCGTAACTATATATATGTTTACATGTTTTGCTATACGGAGTGTCTATGGTATGTTGGTGTACGTAGTGTCCAACTATATATATGTTTACATGTTTTGCTATATGGATCTAAAAATCTATATCCTTTACGACTGTTTCCCAAGTTTCATTTTTTATATAAAAAAAAGGCTATCTGTCCACTTAGCATTATATATGCTCGGGGGTGTTTTTGGTGCTCATGTACATCAGGTTAGTGGGACAATCTAGGAATATATGGAGTGATGAAGAGTTGAAAAATCTATATACAGATAAATGTATATGAAAAAGTTGTAATTTTTTTTCAGCTTAAGTATCGTCATAGTTGTTGTTGCCGGTGGTGGTGGTGTTGCTATTGTTTTGTTGTTGGTGTTGTTGTTGGCTGTTATTTTTTATTGTTGTTGATGATATTAACAGTATTTTATAATGTTAAATACTTGTCTAGACATTATATAGTAGGCATTTTACTCGCTACCAACTCGTTTAACAATATTTAATATAAGTTTCATATATTTTTTGTTTAGTCCATAAAATGTGACTTGCATAATAAAATATGGGCATGATTCATTATGAAGATTTCTAAATAAATTCTCCTTTTATTTTTTGGCATGTAATCCTTGAAACATCACTTGAAAACTCAGATATCAAATGGCAAATGACAAATAACCTTAACGCTATGGAGTATGGACCTCACCGATCACTGGCGCAGCTTAGTTGGGCCGGCGGGGGCGGCCGACCCCCCCCCCCCCGAATTTTTGCGTAGAAGTTCCGATTATATAGTATTCGTATAGAAAATTTTGAAAATATAGGGTTTCGACCCCCCGAAACTGGTCTTCGATCCCCCGAAACTAGTGACTTCTGACCCCCCGAACCTTCGGGTCAAGCTTCGCCACTGTCACCGATGCGTTTTTTCTACAAACTTAACTAAAGACAATACCTTTGAAATTTGCCCAAGCCTGATTCCAACTTTTCCTTTGTGGGCCTAGCTGTGCACGGTCCAAAGAAATTCGGCCCATAACATTTTTTATAACCTCAACTCCTCAAGTCCTTAACCATTAAAAACTGTTAATAGGTTTATTTCTTTAATAAGATCCTCATGGACCTCATGTCATGACTAAGAGGGTGTTTGGGATTGAGTTTGGAAATATAAAAGTGATTTTGGTCAAAAGTGCTTATTGGCTTATGACTTTTTGAAAATGAGTTTTAAAAAAAGTGTTTGGAATAACTTTTGGGATGAGAAACGTCAAAAGTCAATAGATTGTCTTTTTTAAAGTGTTTCGCTTAACTTATTGTGAATATTGGTTGTCTGGGTGGTAAATTTGTAATTTTTTTCCAAAAGCCAAAAGTCAAAAGACAAAAGCCAGGATTTCTAACTTTTCAAAAACAGTTTTTCCACCTTTAAAAGTCAAAACAGAAAGTGATTTTACGTTACACAAACAACTTATTGACTTATTGGCTTCTTAAAAAAGCCAATAAGTCAATAAGTTATTTTGAAACTCAATTCCAAACACCCTCTAAACCCAATTAAACATCAAACAGTACAATGTGGTATCAATAATGAGAGGTGAAATCAGTATTTATATATACCTTGCATAATTTGTTTTCCAATTCTAATAAATTTTTGCAATGTATGTTTTCTTCTTTAGGGCTAGAATCAATACAGCGAAAGAAAAATAGGAAGTCGTTGAAACGATATCAAACGGATTCCGATTGAACTCATTTAAGCGGCATTGAAACCGTTTCATTGAACCCTACGATCTTAGTTTTTAGATTTTTGTTTGTTTTTTTTTTTTTTTTTTTGGATTTTCAGCTTATAGTTTTTAGAATTTACGTTATATCATTGTGTCTTTTACGTGGCATTGTGTATTTTTCTTATTTTCATCATTTTGTCATTTTTGCAATTCATTTTGTCTTTTTCATTAGCATTGTGTTATATTTTTTGGCATTGTATTATATTTCGTGATATATTGTGTTTTTTGTATCATTCTTATCTCTCGTTTTTGTTACATTATTGTGTAGGATAATTTGAATTTCTTTATTATGTTGGATAATAAAAGTGAGATGAAAAACAAATAAATAAGATAATAGATGAAAGGTCGTTGGTAAATCAAAGAACTCGGAACAAACATTTCACATCAAGTGTTGAAGGAATGGGCGACAAGCTGTCCTCACTCTTCCTTCTGGATCACAAGTGTGGTCTCAATCTAAAGTAACTTCCAAAACTGCATCATTTTATTTCTCTATTGTAATAACTTATTGCCGATTTATTTTTTACATATAGATAGGCATTTCATTTCACTGTAATTTACTTATCCCTCATGAATAAGGATAGTGAAATTTGTGTAATTATGACTTACCTTTAATAATGTGGTTACGATACTTTAAGAGTTACAACTTAATATAAGTGTAACTGATAAAGAGTTACGACTAATATTAAAGCATAGTATAATTGCAATTCAACCGTTTTTACTCTGTATTTGAGTGATTGTCATTAATTCACGTTACATTACCCTTCTATTAATCATATAGACAAGAATGTTAGTTTATGACTTGGTTTGTGTGTAAATAAGCTCTACAAAACTTTGAGCTCGAGTTTATTTAACTTGAGAGAGCTCGACTTCGAGCTCGACTCGTTTCATATTCAAGCTTAGCTCATGAGTAATCTTCATCTACGACGACTTATGCTTGATAATTATTTATCATATTACGTTAACTAAAACTTATTAAATTTAATTTATATAAATTATATATTAATTTAGAGCTGTTTGGTAGCCTCTTAATGACCTATTTATATGCCTTTTAATGGTTCATAACCTCTAAATGATTATGGAGCTCCAGTTCAAGCTCATTATTTATTGAGCTCCGATGTTGACTTGACTTCATGATCGATTCAAGATTCTAGGCAACCAATCGTGTATAGATCATAAGCGGCTTAGCTCGTTTACCCTAAACGTAAACTGAACTTGTAACTCTGAAAAACCATTGTTGCTGCGTAACCCAGAAATCATCAAGACTTTTTGTAACATGATAACATTAAACTGAAACCTCAGCCTCAGTCAACTATCTTTTTACTTCAAATACATCATTGGTTTGAAGATGGAGTTTTTTATGGGTCCAGACATCATCATCATCGTATACAGATTGTCAAAAACAAAATGACCCTCTTCATTCATGCTCATTCCACATATAATGTATTTGACCCACCACAGATTATATTATAGTCACATGTACACACAAACACAATTGTTCACTGAACTTTGTCAAACAACACATCAACACAATGCTCAAGAACTTATCCAAATCAATTGTAGACTAAAGAAATATATTTATATTCCAAAATTGAAAACTGAATAATATTTGAAAGAAAAAAATGAACAAAAACTGATCTTTACCCTTTGGTAATTCCACAAAGCCAAACTATATACAATCATTCTTCAAGGCTTTTGGTGATTTTGTTGGTCAATCAAGATTCAATAACCCTTGCTGTTTTCACCTTATGGTTCTTGTTAACTTGCATTTGGAAATAAAGATTGAATCTGTGTAATTCAAGCTGCATAGCTTCAACAGTTCAGCGGATCGCTGTTTCAGCAATGGATCACAACCGCTTTGGATCACAAGCAGAAGTTTCGCTGCAAGACCGACATCTACAGCGATCGACGAATATTCTTCGGGCGAAAGCTTGCAAATTGACCATAGGATTGATAAAGCAAGCTGTGTACAGCTTTCAGATACCCTCATTAAGATTCTTACCATATTTGGTATGGTGTTTGCACAACTGCTTAATGCTTGTTTACCTTCTTTTACATTTGAAACAGCGTCTAAAACGAACAACGCTAGCTCCAAACATTCGGGATTCATTCCAGAAAGTAATTCCACCAATTGAGGAACAGCTCCTACGTTAACAATCAAGACTCTCACTTGTTTATGCACGCATACGGATTTAAGCAGCTGTAAACCTAACATATGCCCACTCGGGTGTCGCTTATCTCTAACCAGCCTCATTAAACCAACCAACAAACTGTGGCTGGAAACGAATTGCTCGAAATCGTCTTCTTCCATCAACGATTGGATCAGTTTGGTGCAATTGATCTTTGTTTCAATACAACCTTCATTTAACATGTCTACAACCAATGACACTTTAGCAGGCTGCATCAGATGCAACCTTGAAGCCGAATCAAGACTCAAATTAACAAGAATTGAAACCACCTCGGAACCAATGGCATGTGAAGTGTATGGACCTAATAAGGATGACAAAAGAGTAACTCCTCCTTTATCAACCACCGCCTTCCTAGCGGTAGCATGATTCGTTACAATCCGCCGCAGTTCTTTCAGCGATTGCACACGCGCTTGACCTTTAACCTTTTTAAGTGTGTCTAAAATCTCTGATGCATTCCCTTGTACATCTTCAGATTTCTTCTTCATCTGCAAATACTTCTGTGAAAACCAGGTGTGAATCAACTGATGCAGAGTCTTGTTTGGTGTGACAGAGTCATCCCAAAGCTCCTGCATAGTAGTGGGGCAAGTGAAATGACCCAAACTAAACCATTTCAAGATGTTTGACCGCTCATACGTTTGACCAGTACAAAGAGTAACAGGATCTTTCATTGGTTCAAGAGATATTGGACAAATGAACACAGATGGGACATCAGGCAGATCCAATTCTTCAATCATCTTATTAATATCCAATTTCTCAGCAAACCCACCTCCAAATCCAACTCCACCACCCAAAACCCCATCTTTTACAGCAGTTTCTAGATCCAAAACCTGCCCATCAACCCCTTCTCTTCTTTGACGCATTTTCACAAACACTTGGTGTGCAAATTCAATAACAGCACATTACATCAAAAAAAAGTCATCTTTCATTCACAAGATTGTTGCTTTCTCTCTCTTTGAAACTGGGTATAGTTTAGTTTAACTGATTTGTATACCTTTTTTGATGGGTCAAAAGAATTATGACCATTCATAGAAAAAATGATAAGAGAGGATAATAAATAATGAATAAGGTAAAATCGAAGTGTTTGACGTCGTATTCAAGGTTTAAAAGGTTTGAATGATGAACCCAATTGCAGGAACAAACAAACAGTCAATGGAAAAATAATTAGACCACATAAAGATCCCCATATGCTTTATTAAAGTAATGGTGAAAAAACTAAAGAATGGAAAAGAAGATTTCCCAATTAATAATAGTAATAATAATGGAATAGAAAGAGACCAGATTTGAACAAGTTGTAGAGCTTTGAGTGTTGATACATCAACAATTAAAGAAAAGGAAAAATGTGATGACAGAGAGAGAGAGAATAGTGATTCAATCAATGCTTTTTGAGGCAATCGTTGAATGGATTCAACACACACATATTCAAATCAAGATTGGATTTTTTTTTTATTTATTTATAAAAGTTTTGGGGTTTGGCTGACCGGAAAGGAAGATGAATGGGACCGGTAAATATGCCATTTAGGACGCTCTGCACGTGTTAATGTTACCACGCGTGATATGATGTTTCCGTTTTTTTTTAACCCACACGTTTTGGTATCCCTACTTTTAATACCGATGTTATATTGGAACTGGAAACTACCCGTTTTGTGACTAGGGTCCAACAATTTTTTATAGTAATATTTTGGCTTCGAGTGAGGTTACGTTTTTAGTAGATTAGGGTTTACCATTCAGAAAGGGGTGGCGACACAGTTTATTGCCCGCCTGCCTGATATCATAACGTAATTTTTTCAGTTATGGAATGAAAATTTTACTATTACTAAAAAAACGAATTTCATTTTATATATTTATTATGTTTATGTTTTGAATTTTTGATACGGGTCGACCTGAACCCGACACGTTTTTTTTTAAATTGGTCGTCTTAATTGTCCCAAACATTTTTTAAATCGTGTCGGGTTCGAGTCAGGTTTTTGATCGTGTCAATAATTGCCGCCCTAATTACAATCCTTCGTAATGATCCACCAACAATTATTTCTTAATTTTTTTTTGTTTGCGTGATTGAATATTTGCATAAATTTAGATTATAACCATACCAACAAGAATTACAAGTGGGGCGTGAGTAGACGAGCAACAAGTTGCGCCGCAACCCCTTTTTGAATAGTAAAGCCTACTCTATTAAATATAAAGCTTATGTCCTTGGCCGCAGGAGAGTTACTCTGCACCACCTTTTGCACTCGATCTAAAAACCGGATTGCTTCGGGAGCAAGGCCCCCAAATGTGTCAAAAGCGAAGGGAACAAAGACGTGTTGGTTTTCAAGAAAAGTCGCTTCATGTTTGTCAAATTTCTTGGATTCAGCTTTTAAGACTGCCTGTCCAGCCACAAACCCCGAATCCCGAAGTCACATCAAAGGGGACACCCTTGTGAGATCAACGCACGCGTGTTTGCCCTGCGCCCACCCGAACACAAGGACATCCGTTGGTCTTAGGGTGGACCGCCCCTCAAGTGGATCTGTCAAAAAATTAACCGGAGCTTCTTTCCTAGCTGAAATCCATGCTCTTCGTAAGACGTCCCATAGGACATCCCTGACCAGGTCATGTCTGTATTTAAATCCTGGCAGCTCATTACAGTGAAGGGCATGCTCCCCAAATTTATCTAAACATGCTTTTTTGCAAACTGGACACGGCTCATCAACTGGAAACATGGGAATCATAAGTCTATACTTAAGGATAGCCCGATATTCAACAGCCGACATGTGTTGCCCAAGCCCATCGATGGGAAGGACAGTCAAGAAATCTTGGGCATGCGCTCCTTTAAGGCATTCAAACACAGTTTTCTGGCATGGGGACATGGCAAGCTTTTCTCCCATGGTCTGAAGGATTTTACCGGTAAAAGTACTCGCCAAAATCTTTTGAAGTTTTTTAGGGGCGGTGTCTTTATCCATAGATCCGCCCAAATCGAAGTTCGGGAGAGAGCTGCGAATGTTGTCCAGGGCAAGCTCATAATCCAGGTCCATCCCCACCAACCCGCTATTCCTTAAGATGTGGTCTTGAAGGTCCCAGGACTGCACCCGAGAGGCCATAAAAGCATTGGCAGACACGTCCTCCGCTGAACAAATTTTGAAAAAAAATTGAGATGATAAACTGATTAATAATTAACATGAGGGGTGGAACTTGTTCATTTTCATAATAAAGGGTAAAATAAGAAGCAGTGCACGTGGGAAGCTGGTTCAAGTCGTGAACGTGAAGAATAACGCCGCACGAGGACCGGAGTTAGCCAGCCCGCACGAACCAAGACCATAAAAAAAGTGAAGAGCATATCTCGAAACACCCTTCGATACTTTTTTTATTTTATTTTCTTTTTTTTTTTTTTACAGACAACAAGGGTTAAAAATGTTTGGACAAAAACACTTTCACTATGCTCTCTTTTACTTGTACTACTTTCACAGATAAAGCACTTCCCTTTTCAAGATATGAAAATCAGGCACCTACCACAAGAATTTAACCCGAAGTGAGTTTGGGTTAACCTAAAAAAGTTCATGTTAAATTTAAATTGAACCTGCAAACCTGTATAGTTAAGTGAGTAAGGTTCGTGACAACCCGACGGTTGTCTGGTTAACTCATTTAACTAATTTGTTTTTATTCAAATACTTGTGTTATGTCATAAAATGAATTGGTTGGGTATTTTATGTCACAGTTATAATTTGTATGGCATTCGTTTTAATTTATCATATACTTACATGGCAATCGGCTGATACGAATTAATATATGATATTCTAAAATCTAAATGCTTAAACTTTATCTCAAGGTATATTCACTGGTTTAGTAGAAACAAATTCTAAAACTGAAATAGTAATTTGTATTACAGAATGATTTTATTCCATTTTTCTTGGGCGAAACAATGATTCTCATTCCATGATCAACTCAACACACCAAATATATGCTAATTAATTAGTTTTATATTGGTGGATAATTCAATTAAAACTTTAGTTAAAAGTAAACATAACCATTAGGCTTTAGAGAGTTTACATTTGAATTCCTTTAATTTTTAATGTTTGCAGAAGTCATTAAACGCTTCTAAGCCAGATGACTGAAAAGTTATAATAAAATATAAAGAAATTAATTTTGAGGAAATTATACATATGTATATAGGGATGATGAAATTAGAATAAATTTAATGTGAGAACAAAAACAATAAATGACAGAATGGTAAAATATTAAATACTTTAACTTATGTTATCATCTCTAAATTAATTAATTATTAACACTTGATCATACACATTATCAAAATTTATCTTGTATACATCAAACCTATCATACGTTTATCCTATACACATGAAGACTGTCATACATTATATCACTGTAATTAAGTTTTATTTAAAAAGAATATATTTTTAAAATAAATTACGAGTTGCATTTATTTAACTAATTCATGGGGTACAATAAACTAATAACTTATTTAACATTAAATACAATTAATAAATAAAAGTTTCTTTTCGGTTTAGAATTATTCTTTTTTCTCCTTGAAAAATAATTTGTTTTCATTTGAACTCTCTACTATATATTTATACACAATATATATATATATATATATATGTCAAATACTAAATTATTTCAAATTTTGATATCCATCATTAATATTGTACATATAGAAAAATTATGTTTTATTGTTTTTTTTAACCAAACTCGTCCTGGGTTGACCGACTAAATCTGATTATGAACGAGGTTGATTGCCTTTAATCGATTCCGAATAATTAGGCGGAGTTGAAGATAGTCGACTCGACACTGTATCTAATCACGGTTATCCAGAGAGTACTCATCGCTAAGACCTTGTTTAAAATAATTGACAGAGGGAATAAATAGCGATTCCATTTATGTACAGGATAGTTTTTCACACTCTATATGTATTGATTACTATAGTTTGTGACAAAAAACATAAATTGTGTAGAGAAAAATACATTTTGTGGTTGTTAAAACGTGTATGAAGTTTAGAAATAACAAGGTCCAGCTCCCTTTGAGCCCCACTTGCTGCACAATCTTCTAAGAGTTAGGTGTCACTTCAGCTAATCTTTTAGAGAAAGTCAAGCCGTCTGACACACTCTGACGAAGGAAGAAGAATAGGTCCCTGCAGTCAACAACATCGCGCCACGTAGATGAATGGCATGGCACCGCTCCTGACGACCAACCAGAACACGCCATGTGGACCAATGGCAGGCGTTGTTCCCCATCTAGTTTACTTTAAGCAAACTCCCAGTTCAACTCCAACTTGGTGGATCGACTGATCCTACCCGTTATTCCTAACACGGGCTTAGCCCATGCGTTCCCTTTAAAAGGAGACCTACACCTCCTTTGTAAAGGTCGATCAATTCACCATTCAAACACTCACACTTGTAATACACTTGTACTTCATCTTTACACTTGTATCGTTCGAAAGTAATAAAGATTATACCTTTTTCAGTGGACGTAGGTCAACGAGATCGAACCATTTATATCTTATGTATTTGTGTGCTACTTCTTCACTCTCTCTATATCTTACGGGTCACAGATCTAGTCTCAATGTGAGCAAATGATTATATCCTATAGTGAACACGTGTAGCAACCCCTCATTATGCCCATATTTATACTCGTTGTTTCTTCAAATATATATTATATAATATATCACATCTATGCATATACATCAAGCCGGAAAATATTTCAAGAAAAATACGTTGTTATTCTTATAAATAATATTTTTAGTTTTTTATTAGCATTACATGAAATCGATTACAATAGCACATAAAACCGAATAGTGAAAGACTAACAAAGATTATTATTTTTAATTAAAATACAAACGGTTCTTGTGGTTCTTATAGTAGAACCGTGGGTTTGGAACCGACCCGACCCAGAACCAATAATTCATATAAATCTAGAACCGGAAACCGACCCATATATTTAAAAAGTTTCGGGTCTAAGGTTTATCACAGGTCAGGTCCAAAGTTCATGTGGGTCCGAACCACGAAATGCTCACCCCTAGAAGTGACGAATCAATTTCCGAGCACTCTCGGGCACCCTTTTGGTGAATCAGGTACTCGAGAGTACCCGGGCCACCAATTGCCACCAATTCCTGGGAAAACCCGACCACTCACCCGTCCGAAGGCACGACAGTGATATAATCGGTAAAACCGGACGGGATCAGGACTCGAACCCAAGCCAATGGCCAGGTCATCCCTCATTTCCCCTCCACCAATGTCCTCCAAATGTAACTAGTGGAAATTGAACCAAAGCCTCATATAGAAAACTTTAGACCCTCAACTAACTGGGTTATAAGTGTTGAATGAAAGCTACGATGTATTGATTGATGTTTACACATTGTTGTAAAGAAAATTAATTTAGCGAGAATGTGAGAGGGTGATGTAATAATTCATTCGAATAAACTAGACATTTACGTGGTTTTCCGATATTATTAGTATATGATATGATAATAAAAGTTGGAAGTGGTGTCGTGTGGGTCAGGGTTAATGATCTTTTTGGGCAAAATAATACGTAAAATAAAAATAAACTATTTAGAAAAAAGAGGGGAACAGCTTGACCATGACAGTGTGTTGGTTTGACTGTCATATCTGGTCTTTTGTTTGACCGAAAGTTTTATTCCAGGTCCACACCTCCACTTTCATTTATTCATTTTCGGACACGTTACCTTTGTTTCCTCCCTACACTTTAAGAGTATGTATAGTAGGATAGCATATCGTATCGAATATTGAAGTGATACCTATCTTAAATTGATCTCATATCGAATTGAGGGTGTTTGGTATCGTTACCTTTTTTTTTTGAACGACAAATTTTATATTACACATTTTTTTCACATCAACTTGCATTTGCAAGGATTTGAACCCACAACCTCACATTTGTAAGGAGGGACACCATACCACTAGACCAAAAGGCCATGGGTTGGTATCGTTACTTATATTTAGAGATTTTTGGGTTTTGGTGTTTTCGGTATCGGTACGAGATCGGTATGGTATCAATATTTTAAGGTAAAAAACCGATACCATACCGGTACCGAACCGATACTGTACCGTATGTTTTCGGTATTGAAAATGGGTTTTTTATGTTTTCGGGATCGATATCGATTGGTACCGATACCGTACCGAGCTTATCCCTGATGTGTAGTGGGGGGCTTGATGGGAGCTTAATGGAGCTTGATGAATAAAATATTAATAAAGTAAGATGAAAGGCTTGATGGGGCTTTATGTAAAATAGTTGAGAAGTGAATGATGGATTGATGAGGATTAAAATATTATTGTTTGATTAGGTGTATAAGAAGAGAGTGTAGGAATGGATTAAAAGTTTGGGCACCCGGTGATCAGGATCAAACCCTCTCCATTTTTTTGCTCATCAAACCCCAAGGGAGGTGTAGAGGGCGTTATAGGGACGCTATAGATCTCCTTCAAGTCCCCATGAAGCCAATACGGATGGCCTAAATGAAAAATTCTTAAAGGGGGAGGGGTACTTTTTTTTTTCACTTCACTGATTTCAAACAATCCATCATACACTGCTACATTATTTCATCAATGCACTTTACTGAAACATAGTTTTAAAGCCAACACTCCACTGACTCTTTTATTTATTTTTCATTTAAATTCAACAAAACTATCTAATGTAAATTTTTTCCAACAGTTTTTTTTTTCAACGACTACAATATGGTAATAAATTTTCAAACAGTAATATTATCGTTTCCTAACGGCTAGTTTTTTACTCTATAAAACCATATAATTTCTAATACCAAAACCAAAATCATCTTTTAATCATCTCTTAAAAACGGCCAGGTGGTTTATTTGTAGCTTGGCGGTTTGCGCGGGATAATCGTCAACGATACATAATCGGTAACAAATTGCCACCACCCATATTCATTAATGTATGTAGTTGTATAAAATTATATGTATGATATGGTGTTTATATAGTGTGGTAAACAAAATAAACGGTCAAAAACAAAATAAACGATACAAAAATAAACGTTCAAAAACAATAAAACGGTAAAAAAAATTGACCGTTTCATTCAAAATCATCACTCCACTACCCGCTAACTAGAACCAAGAAACGGTCCACGGATCCACTATCAACACCACCGACGGTGGTGTTATCGTGTTGATAGTAGGGTACCCATGACTAATTCTAGTTGTGCCTCGTCTCCACTGGTAAAGAAATAAAAAAAATAAAAGTAAATGTATATCTATAAAAAAAAAGTGACATGGTTTTCCCATTATTTTAACCTAATAAAATAACCTATAAAATTACCACCCAAAATATCTTAAGATAAGATCACCAGTGACAAGTATTGAAATTGCATGCATCAAATACATGTCAATATGATAAATAAAAGCTATATGACAAAATTACAGAAATCAACCTTTATGTTTGGTTAAAATTGCAGGTTTCAACCTGTATGTTTCATTTGCACTCAAACCAACCTTTACCTAGTGATTTTGCTACAGGTTACAACCTTTTTGACTAACCTAGTTAATTACATTCGTTAAGTCCCTTCACGTGCATATCACGTTATGGTATTTATGTCTTTTTAACTCCTCTCGTTTAAAACACTGAATAAAACCACTCCTTTTTCAAACCAATCTTCCATTACAAACCCTCCCCAAACCTCACTTCAATCAACCCTAACTGAATACGATCAGCACAATGGACGATGATGGAGCACTAGCAGAGAGATTTCATATATGAACTGATGAAGATGAGTACGATATCAACGAAGTTTTGGGGTATTTATCAAACACTGATCTTCATAGATGATAAAATTTTGCTTTTTTATTATTTTTTCTAACCTAAAACTGATTTACAATGCATAATTGTATCCAACCCTATTTTCGATCAATCTATATCATGGAGGTTATTTCACTGATTTTCAAGGCAGAAGGTATGAAAATGGGGAGCTACACATGGTTGATTTGTTGGACTACGACAGGTTTAGTTTGTATGACCTGGGACTGATTAGGCAAAAGTTAGGTTACAATGATGATGTTGCTCATTATTTACATTTTAGAGTATCTGGTACTGATTTGGATAATTGTCTCCACCCTTTGCTTACTGACAATCATGTAAGGCAACTTGTGGAAATTATGATGGATCATACTAGACTAATTGAAGTTTATATGGAGCATGGGAACTCAAACATCTTTCAGTACTCAAAAACATAATCAAGCATTCTCATTGAAGAAATTAGTGAGTTAGAAGCACAGTTGATTGAGAATCAAAGAAAGAAACCAACGGGACTTGCATTATGTTGGACTAGAGAATCAGGTGGAGATGTTGATTAACTTGATGGTGATTCAGAATATGTGGTTAAATTGAGTAGCAGTTCTCAGGTACAAGATAGTTTACCTATCTTAAATGAGATACATGTTGGAGATATTGATCATATGGTTGAAGATTTTAACCCTTTCATAGATGCTGATAATGGGAATACACAAAAAGATGATGTTGTTGATGCTAAGTTCTATAGTCAATATAGTGTTGATGACTTTAATGATGATGAATTCATTGATGAAGGCTGCAATGATGATGAACATAAAGAGAGTGAACATAGTGAGGGAAATGATAGTGATATTGACTTTATTGTAGATGAAGGCAATGTTATGGAGGAGGATGAGGTAGATATGAGGGACTTTAGATTTCATGTTGATGTAGGGGTAGATGAACCTGAGCATGAAATAGACAATAATGGATTAGATGTGCTTGATAATGACAACTTTGATAGTGCTAGTGATGATAAAAATCCTAGCAACATTAGGAAGAAAAATCTAAGGAAGCTTAGACAAGCTTATGCTGATGATGGACAGTTCTATGTAGGTCAAACGTTTGGCAACAAGGTACAGGTGAAGAAGCTGATTAAAAGACACACAATTTGATCAAGGAGACAATTAAAAATAGTTAAGGATGAGGGTGACAAGATCAGGGTTGTGTGTATTGGAGATTTAGAAACAGCTGAGGTAAGTCAAAAATGCAAAGAAGGTGGGAAAACTATTGTGATTGAAAAACAACCTGAAAAGATTACAAAAAGAAAAGGTAAGAAAGTTGTGGGGACTGAAGCTGCAAAACATAAAGGTAAAGGGCCTGATAAAACACAAGTTGAAGGACAGGATAGTAAACAGAAAGGTAAGAAAGTTGTTGGGACTGAACCTGCAAAACATAAATGGGGCATGGGCAAAAAGAAGAATCATAATGACACAATTTTCCCTTGGGCTTTGTTGCTATCTATAGACCCTGTCACAAAAGTTGGATGGTGAAAACATTTATTGAGCAACATAAATGTCTACAAAGCAGAGTTATCATAGCTTGTACTTCCACATTTTTAGCTCAAGATCTGGTTGAACAGATTGAAGAAAATCCAAATATTCCAGTCAAGGCAGTACAAGAACAATTTCAGAGAAAGTATGAGGTAAGTATTTCTAGAATGAAAGCTTATATGGCAAGAGCTAAAGCACAAAGTGTGATGCATGGAGATTATAGTGCTTAGTAACCCAGGTTCTACTGTTAAGCTAGATGTTGAACATGTTGTAGATCCAAACTCTACAACAAGGCAGTTTAGGAGAGTCTATGTTTGCTTGGGATCTTTAAAGGAGGGGTTTACAGCAGTTGGTAGGGATCTACTAGGACTAGATGGTGCATTCTTGAAAGGACCTTTTCCTGGTCAACTGCTTACTACTGTGGGAATTGACAATAACAATGGCCTATACCCTTTGGCATATGCTATTGTTGAAGCTGAAAACATACACTCTTGGACATAGTCCCTAGAGAACATAAGTGATGATTGACAGCTTGTAAGTAATTCAAGGTTCACTTTTATGAGTGACAGACAAAAGGTTAGAAATGAATTTTAAATGTTGTTTTCATTACTTTATAAATAAAATGTTATAATGTTTGTCTTATGTTTGAGGGAATTCTTGAAGCTGTTTCAAGGCTTTTTCCAAGTGATGAACACAAGTTTTGTGTTAGGCACATATATGAAAACATGAAACTAACTTTCAGAGCTAAGGCCTACAAAGAAATTATGTGGAAGCTTGCAAGATGCACAACAGTTGTGTATTTTGAAAAGAAAATGGAGGAGTTGAAGTGGATGAATTCTGCTGCACATCTCTGGTTATCAAATATAGACCCTAAGCACTGGTCAAGGTCTAATTTCTCAGGTAAACACATTATTATAGTTGAATATGTTTTAGTATTGAACATGTGACTAAATGTGTCATATTGAATTGCCAAGAAGAGCTCCTTCTGATGTATTGTTAAATAACACGTGTGAGGTCTTGAATGGCAAGCTAGTAGAAGGTAGAGATAAACCAATCATCACAGTCCTGGAGTACATTAGGGTATATTTAATGAGAAGAATTGTCAATGTCATGCAAATTATTGATAAAAGTGATGGACCTTTGACACCATATTTCACAACCGTCTTTGATGAAATTAAGAAGAATGTTGCACAGTGTAGAGTCAGCTGGAATGAAGGGGATCATTTTGGGGTTGCTGGACCTGGTAAGTGGAAATGTGTTGTAGATATGGCATTTTGACTTTTTAACAGTCTTTTGTTTGATTATGCATGGGTATTGTTTATGATTATGTTATGAATTTTCTTTGGTATGTTTATGTTATTGTTTGTTTATGAATGACTGTTTGACTTTTTAACAGTCTTTTATTTGATTATGCATGAGTATTGTTTATGTTTATGTTATGAATTTTCTTTGGTATGTTTATGTTATTGTTTACCATTTTGGCCCTTTGGGAATGGTCTTTAACAATCAAAGACAATCCATTTGGCAATGGTCTTTAACAGTCAATCCATTTTGACCAATGTACATTACAAATCCATTTTTTTTACCCATTTGCATTATAATCCATTTTGACCAATTTGCATTACAATCAAAGACATTCAAATCCATTTTGACCCATTTGCATTAAAACTCCATTTTGACATACAACTTCATTTTGACATACTTTACTTTAGGCATGGTCTTTAACAGTCAAACAGACATAATCCATCCATTACATTTCATTACCATTACATTCAAACAGTCAAACAACATGCACGTTGTACATTACATACTAAACATACTAAATTCATAGCAACATTGGGATTTACAATTAGACCAACTTGATGACAACAACAAGAACAAAAAACATCTAACTTATAATCAACTTTCTCATCCTCTTCTTTGACCTATCTTCACTGGCTTTCAACCTGTCAAATAAAACTTGATTTAAAGCTTCAAGCTTGGTAACATCATCTTCTAGTTCATTATTTGTTTTCTGCAACGCTGCACAATCAGATCTTTTACACAAATTTGGCTCAACCTATCTAAGGAAACCTGAACATTGAGAGCCCTTTCTTGGACATGAAAAAAAACCTTCGACCTGGGTTTTTACTGGTCCACGATGTTTTGATAGTTGCCTAACTCCCACATCTGCAATAAATCGTCGACATTTTTATGATTGAGGGTTGGAAGAAGTTAGGAATTTTTAATCGTTGAAGTATGGTTTGAAAGAGGGGTTTTATTCAGTGTTTTAAGAAAAAGACGAGTTAAAAAAACAAAAATACCCTCACATGATCTGCACGTGAGGGGACTTAACGAAGATAATTAACTGGGTTAGTCATAAAGGTTGTAACCTGTAGCAAAATCACTAGGTAAAAGTTGGTTTGAGCACAAATGGAACATAAAGGTTGGAACCTGCAATTTTGACCAAACATAAAGGTTGATTTCTATAATTTTGTCAAGCTATATAGATAAATTTGAAACGAGTTTATTCCGTCTGTTATCTATTTTTACATTAAGGTAGTTATATAATACGATATTATACTTCAGGAAATTAAAGTAAATTTGAATTTATTCTTTTGGTTAGATAAAAGATACTTTATATTAGGCTATGGGGTGTGACTCCATCCTCTCCCAAGTCTACATCAGCTTTCCCTATCTTTTCCCCATCAAGGGGGTGGCGTTCCCCTTCCCCCATTCCTTCCACTGTCAACAATAAATTATTAAATTATAATATATTGCCTCAGGGTAGACGAAGATTATTCCCCTTGTTCACTGAAAACTAATGGGAGGGGGACAGTGTTCCCATTCGGGGGGCCTCAGGGCCAGCCCGTATATGTTCCAAACCTAGGCGACTGCCTTGGGCCCCCAAATTGTTAGGGCTCAAATTGAAAGAAATCGTATAATACATATATGATATTTACCATTGATCGTATATTCATATGATAGCTTTGGTGTTGTAACTTAGTGGTTTAAAACTCCACCTTAATTTTGTAAAGACCCAGGCTCTAATCTCTAGAGCAACGATTTTTTCTTTTGTCCTAGGTAATGTGGTGGAATTAATTGCTAAGTCTCGTTTTTTCTCATAATTGTATTTTTTTAATACCCATTTTTAAGGTATGAAATCTTTTAATAACGTTGTTTTAGAAATTTTCTTTTCAAAGCTTGCTGCTTTGGATTTATGACAACATTGAGTCTGAAAAAAATCTTTTTTGGTGTCGCTAATTGCCTAAAGATATAATCTTTGTTAATGACTCAAAGCCTTGTGCTTGATGTGATCGTTCTAGACCCAACTCACACGTGTTTGGGAACTATAAAAAGAGCCCCAATTTTAAAGTTTGCTTTGGGCTTTCAATAGGTTGAGCCTCGGGGCCCTCTCTCACATCCCATGGTCTTAATCATATTTATCAAAATTGAAACATTGAAGACTGAAGAGTTTTAATTTTGCAAAGAAAAGGTAGATTTTACCCGACGTATGATGGGGGAAAAATCGTGAATTATTGTTTAGATGATTTGGAAATAAAGATAAATCACTTTTAGAAACAAACAAAATGAAATAACACTTGTGATACACTGAAGTTCCAATGTGCATAAATAATTATAGTGAACAGTTGGGAATTTGGTATCATTTTTTTATTTTATTTTTGTTAAAACAGCCAGTTGGGAATTTGGTATCCTTTTTTTATTTTATTTTTGTTAAAACAGCGAGAAATGGGTCGATTAGGATTATTTATTATTTATTTATTTATATATGGGTAAAGGAGATCAAATCTAGTTGTAATTTAAATTAAGGGACGCTGCCAACTGCCTTTTGACTAGATTCATGTGACCCATTTCTTGATTTTGACTCTTATCAATAATCCTTACTCTTCTTCCTTAATATTATATTACGTGCCTGTGTGATACGCAGATCTAAAAATATAATTTATATAAAGTTTTACGTATCACTGTAAATTACTAAGAAACTAAATCATGCATTTTGGGTTTCCTACACCCTTAAATTATATAAAATTGGGACATAAACACAATCGGTTAATACAATAAAATCACAATTTCAGAGGTACAAAATCAACTAAAAAGCTTAAATATTAGTTTACATCAATCTTAAATAAATCAAATATGGTTAGAAACATGTATAATCATAACTTGATAACATGATGCTTTTCGTTTATCAAGATCCAACTTTAGCAACTTTTCTTTGTATAACATGTTGAAAGTTAACTTAAAAATGCCCTTTAATATGCTGCTTCCAATCCATAACAGATTACCAAATTGACTCATGACCCAAATACGTCTAAATTTTACTTCTATCTTGAAACTAATTCTATCTAAAGAAAAGATATAAATGATTGATAACATGAAGCTCTCGTAGCTCAGTTGGTTAGAGCACCCGTTTAGTAAGCGGGAGGTCTTGAGTTCGACTCTCAACGAGAGCATATTTGGATTTTGCACGCGACATTTGTTTTTTTAGCTTTTTTGGGCCTTAAAATGGATATCTTCTAGGGAAATGCGGATTATACATACCAGGCCCAATTAGTTAGTAATTAAATTTCAAAACCCGTATCTTCTAGGCCTACAATTGGATGGATATCTTGCTTTTTCACTCTTCTAGTTCTAGGCCGGCCTATTAACTAAAAGGTTGATTATCAGAGTAAATACTTTTTCCTACCTATGGTTGCTTAAAATAACTATTAGAGTACATTAGTCAGTTTAAAAATCGACCAAATTAACTCCATTTCCAAATCGGTGCATTTTAAGATCACTTTATATCATTATATATATATATATACAAATACTAACTTAACGGTTACTCTAACAACTTAACGGCAGAAACAAAAATTCACGACATTACAGTTATTGTGTGCATTGGTGGTGAAGATAACCGTTCAAAGAAACCGTCATAAGAATAACATCAACAAATTCTGCCAATCACAAAACATTAACCGCCACAAAAACCAGTATGCAACCGTTGAATCCCTTCCGAACGGGTAACCTTCACCAAATATTTACCATTACAACACAATCAAGAAGAAGATTACCCCTCATCCCTTCCGATCAGGCAACCGTTCAGACAAATTTGAGAAAATATTTTTTTTTATTTATATTGTTTTGCCCATCACCACCATCTATTCAACGCGGTTCATAGCCCCAACGATTATCTGTGAGAGAGAGAGAGTGGGAAACACAAACACCGGCGGCGAGGGTTCCCAGGATGAACACAGAGATAGATCGAAACAAAGGGAGGATGGGGAGTGTAGATCTGAGCAATAAGATGGAGATCGGTTGTGCCACGTGACGCAAACTGAAGCCCGTAAAATGATTTACCATAGATCTGAACACTCCTGAGTATGAGAGAGAGAGAGAGAGAGAGAGAGAGAGAGAGAGAGAGAGAGAGAGAGACATTTTGATGTTCAAGGTGTCGGTTTGTACGTAACTATTCCAACTATTGCCGTTTCATCATCCACAAAACATACAATCCAACATACATAAGCATATAAGCCCTTTACTAACAAACGGGCTACATTACCAGTAATTGTTCTTGGCCCATAAATAATACCATAAAGTAATTGTTTGACCCATATCTTATACAAACATAAGCCCAAAAGTTTAGAGCATGTTTGGCTCTCTAACTAACTTATCTCCTTTTCCACCTTCATATCTCCTTAATATAAAAAGTCACAATTTGTAAGTTATAGCTTATCTCATTTTCAAGGCATAAATTAAAACTCATTTTCAAACCATTACCCAAACACTTTTTTTTCTCTTTATTAACTTTTCGAAAAAGTCATAAGTTATAAGAAGGGCAAATAAGGAGAGCCAAACATTCACTTAATAAATCAATACTCCCTCCTAATCTTAAGAACATCCCGCAGCAACGCGCGGATTACGTCAACTCGTTTATAACAAAAATCATCGATATTAGTTCAAGGTATATTGTTTTGAAGTGTTTTTATACTTTTTAAGTTATAAATGAAAATGAGCGATAAATTTAAAGTTCTAAAGAAAACAAATGTGACTAGGCTTTATGCCTTCTCCATCCACGCCCTTTTCCTACGAAGTGATGTTTGATCACAACTGACTCATATTCAGGCCCAGCTCAGAAGGGGACGGGTGGGCGACGACTCGGGGTCGGTCTCCCAATGGGTCCGAACTTTTTAGTGTATATATTTGTTTATGATCCATAAAAATTATGTTAGTAGAGTTGGAAAAACTATTTTAATATAATACATATGTCTCAAGTTTAATGCTTAGGTCGCTAAGCACGAAGCAGCCTGTTTAGAGAATGAACATGTGTTCCTGTCGTTTGCTTTTGACACATTTGGATCTCTGGCCCCTGAGGCAATACGGTTTCTGAAACGAGTGCAAAAGGTGGTCCACAGTGACTCACAGAGCCCTAAGAACCAAGAGTTTGTGTTTGGCATGATAGGCTTTGCGAATCAAAAGGGGATAGCGGCGCAGCTTGTTGCCCGCTTACCCACCCATCTAAATGTAACTTGTTTTGTCTTGGTATGAAATAAACATGTGTCAGATATATTCATTCATCCTTGACCAAATTTGTGCCCGGATTTATATGACGATCGGGAACCAGTTTTATTAAGGGTTCTCACGAACGTCCGTGCTTATATATTCCTCACGTCCATGGGCTTGAAACCACAACACTCAACAATCATGTCTAACAAATGATTGTCATTCGATAACTTCAATATATACTTGTTTGATTGCAGTACTACTTGAATAATAATACTCCATACCCAAGTCCCATCCCCATCGTCTTCTCCATTTTAATCTTCCAATTAATTCACTTCTCACTTTATGATCTCTTACTCACCACTCATCAATGTAACCTTGCTTCTTCTCACGTCACACCATTTATTGCTCTGAATCTTTCTACAGTACCGTACATTCCCTCTGTATTGTCGATATACGTTCATGATATACACCTACATTTCGTACAGACCCATCTCGTCCATTAATATTAATTCAATTCATCGATAACTACCGGAAGACGTAAGCAGTATGCCTATTATTCAATCCATACAGATAATATATCACGTCTAGTTTAAGTTATCAGTGAATTGAACAGCAGCTATGGGGAACTGTCAAGCAGCTGATGCGGAGACAGTGGTGATCATGCATCCAGGAAACAAGATTCAGAGGATTTATAAGCCGGTCAGTGTTCGTCATGTCATGAATTCGCACCCCGGCCACTATGTAGCAATTGTGGTGACGTTACATGGGTCGAGTTGCAAAAACGGGTTGCCGGTGAAGCAGTTGAAGCTTCTCAGGCCAGAGGATTTGTTGGTTGTTGGTGAAGTTTAACGGTTCATCTGCTTTGAAGGTAAATCATCAATTCCTGGGTTATGAAATTTTACAAATCACTTTATCGAAACAGAAGGTAACAAGTAAAAAGTTGCACCCGTAGTGGCTAGTCCTTTCTAATAGCAAAACTAAGTCTTTTAAAAACTAAATTCATAGATCTTATGGTCATAACATTACTATGCATGACCTGTTGGACTCGGCTAAGTAACTCCACAAGCTCTAACGCAAGGAAACCAAAAGTTGAATTAACTTGTATGTGCATGAAACAAGCTGAGTTAACTTGTGTGTTGATATGTTGAATTTGGTTTAGATATACTAAAAGAGTTTGCCGCCAAGAAGAGTGTGAAATTTGAGAAGTTGTTGAAGGAAAGAGTTGTGCTTGTGTTGGAGACGAAAGGATTTGTTGGTGGTGCGATGAAGGAGACGTATATGGCTTTCGTGAAGGTAAGCTAATATCTGTAACTCTCTGTCCTCCACATAAGCGTTACATTATTTTTCATAAATCATCCGTATACAATGAAATGATATGTGCCACTCAACTCATGATTTCATGCTAAACATGGATGGCTTAGTGCTACATTTGTTTCTATTTATCTTTTATTTAGAGTCAAAGTTAATTTATTTAGAGTCAAAGTTAATTAAGGTAGTGAGTGTTATATTGTTGGAAAAATGGTAGTGGAAATTGATTTTTCCCTAATTTTGGACTTAAATAAATATATTTATATATGTGTTATATAAATATTTATTTATGGGTTTGTGTACTATATTGTGAGAGCATCACAACGAATCAAACTATGTCCAAAATAGAGCTAAGATGAATGAGATATCGAAGCTTGAAAGTTGTAGGTTAGAACAACCAAAGATGAGAAAATGATTAAGTTGTAGGTTAGAACAACCGGCGTGGGGCATTTTTGGTGGGTGACGTGGCATGATCTGATTGGTCAAGTTATTTTTTTTTAACTTTAACACAATATAATATTATTTCCTTCCCCCCCCCCTTTCCACTCCCCACAATTCCCCCCCCCCCCCCCCCCACATGGATCCCACAAGTGCCACATGGCGCTTCATCCCCCTCTTTCCCCCCTCCCACTCCGGATAGTCTTAGCATGAACCAAACACTAGTGGGGACCCTAAAGGGTGCAAAGCACCCTTAGCTCGCACTCGCAGGCGTGGGCGCAATGTGGCGCTTCGTTGGCGCACTTTGCACTTCGCACACTCGCATTGCCGCCTTTGTATTTTTGACCTCGTGTGCGGGGTCTGGTACATGGCGGAAGGTTGACGTAAACCGTAACTACAAGTGGCGCGCAGGACCAGATGGCATTCAGGTCTTCGCACGTGACGTTCGCGTGGTGGGTTCCATATGATACGAGTCGTCATCCGCGGATGACATAGCGTTATGTGCGCAGGGACTATAGTGCGCACATGACCAGTTAGTGCCTAGCGCCCTGGTGAGCGCGCGTCATCATTATCTGCGCGCAGCATACGAACGCGGGCTGGTGCGTCAGTTCCTACACAGTCTCGGGTTGTTAGAAAAGACCGTTTCAACTCGTGTCATAAACAAAACGTAAGTTTCAGTTTGACCACTTAAAGCGACTTTAATCTATTCTTTACAAATTAATATCGTTTATTACAAAATTGATTATCCTGATTAATTACGATATTAATAGTAAATATGTTTCAACACAATGTGGATATAAATATGAGGTCTTGGCTCATGTTTTAAGAACATGAGATTAGAGAATCTCATCTTTCACTAGATACATTATCTCCAAATTGAGAGGAGTACTCTCAAGTCCACATACAACTTTCCTTTTCATAATTTTACGAACACAAATTACATGGTGTAATCTCGGGCTCAAAACCATCTCTAGCAGTATGACTATTGTTCCGGTTGTTGTACCCTGGAAAACAGACCGTCTGAGAGGAGGCGCGGAATCCGTTTTAAGGGCCCCGTGTCAAACACGATCTTCAACCAAAAACCGTCAATGATTTCTTTATTCTTGCAGAGACGTTTAGTAGAAGATGATGATATTGAAATTGCTTGAATCAACTAGAGGTACATTTATTTTGTATCTTTATTTTTTTTATTTAGTTTTGTATATGGTTATGTACTTTTATATTTTCTAAGAATAACAAGAGTATTGTTATTATACTTATTTTATTATTAGTTTAATAAAATTATGAACCCTATTTCCTACATATATTCTAATAATTTAGTTTTTAACTTTCATTGTAGTTGTTACTTGTAGGCCTATAAAAACTCTTTGCTTTGAGAAAAAAGATATGCAAAAAATTAGTCTCAATATTCTCTCTAGTTTCTTTCTATTTTCTTTTAGACAATCGATTACCGTTGGAACCACAACAGTTGTATCAGAGCGGCCTTAACTCGCAGGCGTGGGCGCAATGTGGCGCTTTGTTGGCGCACTTTGCACTTCGCACACTCGCATTGCCGCCTTTGTATTTTTGACCTCGTGCGCGGGGTCTGGTACATGGCGAAAGGTTGACGTAAACCGTAACTACAAGTGGCGCGCAGGACCAGATGGCATTCAGGTCTTCGCACGTGACGTTCGCGTGGCGGGTTCCATATGATACGAGTCGTCATCCGCGTATGACATATCGTTATGTGCGCAGGGACTATAGTGCGCGCATGACCAGGTAGTGCCTAGCGCCCTGGTGAGCGCGCGTCATCATGTTCTGCGCGCAGCATACGAACGCGGGCTGGTGCGTCAGTTCCTACACAGTCTCGGGTTGTTTGAAAAGACTGTTTCAACTCGTGTCATAAACAAAACGTAAGTTTCAGTTTCACCACTTAAAACGACTTTAATCCATTCATTACAAATTAATATCGTTTATTACAGAATTGATTATCCAGATTAATTACGATATTAATAGTAAATATGTTTCAACACAATGTGGATATAAATATGAGGTCTTGGCTCATATTTTAAGAACATGAGATTAGAGAATCTCATCTTACTAGATACATTATCTCTAAATTGAGAGGAGTACTCTCAAGTCCACATACAACTTTCCTTTTCCTAATTTTACGAACACAAATTACATGGTGTAATCTCGAGCTCAAAACCATCTCTAGCAGTACGACTACTGTTCCGGTTGTTGTATCCTGGGAAAACAGACCGTCTGAGAGGAGGCGCGGAATCTGTTTTAAGGGCCCCGTGTCAAACACGATCCTCAACCAAAAACCGTCAATGATTTCTTTATTCACGTTTTGAAGCGGTTGGGATTGATATGTGCCACTCAACTCATGATTTCATGTTGAACATGGATGGCTTAGTGCTACATTTGTTTCTATTTATCTTTTATTTAGAGTCAAAGTTAATTTATTTATAGTCAAGGTTAATTAAGGTAGTGAGTGTTATGTTCCAATAATTTAGTTTCTAACTTACATTGTAGTTGTTACTTGTATCCTATAAAGGCTCTTTGCTTTGAGAAGGAAGATATGCAGAAAATTAGTCTCAATATTCTCTCTAAATTTCTATCTAGTTTCTATTTTCTTTTGGCCAATCGATTACCGGTTGGAACCACAACACTGACGTGGATCGATTGGGTTAATCAAATAAATCAGAAAGAAATTAGAAGGAAGTATAGGTAATAGTCTTTTTCATATCATTCAAAATCAAGAGAACCTCCATATATAGAGATAAGAGGATAAGTTACATTCAAATCCAAATCCTAAATTCACGTGGTGTTAAATAGTGGTCAACCAATCACCCCTTATTCTAGTATAATGATTATTCTAGCACAATGGGAAATAATAATAATAATAATAATAATAATAATAATAATAATAATAAGTCCAGAAATTCTAAAAATGCAAGCCATTTTCTTGGACTCAATCATGCAAGACTTAGGTTTTGTTTGAGGACTCCTTCAACTTGCATGGTTTAGAAGGTACATAACAACCCACCTCCCTTGAACGCGCCTTGTCCACAAGGCGAAACATAGGATGAGTCCTTTTGGTCCGCACTCCGGTGTCCATATTACGTTTCAGCCCATCCAAGTCGGCCTGTTTCAACCCTTAAAGCTTGTGTTACGTACCGTCGAGATGGAACCCAATAGAAATATCCTCGAAATCAAACTCAACCGGGCCTAGTGTCTTTAGCCAATGAATACCTAGGACCAACGGGTGGGCCGCAACAGGTAAAACCAAAAAATCGGTTGTGATGGTATAACCCAAAAACATAATGGTGAGGTCCCGAACCCGATTGACACAAACGAGTGTTTCACTATTAGCGACCACCACTTCAAACTTCACATCATCATTCACCTTAAGTCCCAATTGATCAACCAACGCAAGAGATATGAAATTATGAGTACTTCCCCTATCCACCAACACCGCAACTTCTTTGGTTTTGATCTTTCCCATCAATCTTAAAGTTTGGGGAAGGATAGTACCCGAGATTGCCAAAAACGAAATTTCAGCTTGAATAACATCTTCCATTATTTTGGGAGGTTCTTCTACGTGGACCTCATCGCCATTCTCTTGAACATTGCTAGTCATAAAAAGTTGAGGCTTACTGCACTTGTGCCCGGGCGTGTAGTGGTTGTCGCAATAGTAGCAAAGTCCCTTTTCTCTACGTTCACGAGCTTCGGCACCGGATATGTGGCGAGTTGGATTTGGGCTGGAAGAGCAAGGCGTTGGGATGGGCCCGAACCCAACAAACCGAGGCTGGAGTGGGATTTTGTTGGAGAGTTAAAACTTGGTGCTTGGTTAGAAGATAAAACCTTAAGTTGCAGGTTTATCTTATCTTCCACCAATCTTGCCAAACCAATGGCTTCTTCCAAGTGCCTTGGTTTTTTTATTTTGACTTCCAAACGAACCTCTTCTTTCAGTCCCCCGATAAAGCAATCCATCAGAAAACTTGTCGGGAGTCCATCGATACGGTGCAATAACCGTTCGAAGGCCCCAACGTACGCTGCAACAGCGGTCGTTTGTGTAAGACGATGGAGTGATTCCGAGGGATCCTCATAATCGGTTGGTCCGAAACGACTAAGCAAGGTCGTAGTAAACTCCAACCATGTTAGAGGACCAAGCGGTTTCGTGTACCACCTGTGCCATTGAAGGGCGATACCCTCTAAATGGAAGGAAGCCAAACTAACTTGATCTTCTGCCGCCACGTTCTGAAAATCAAAATACTGCTCGGCTTGGTAGATCCATCCCGTTAGATCATCGCAGCTGAACCGAGGAAATCGAGTTTCAAATATGGCTTCGGATTGGAATTGACAGTGAGAACCCTGTCCGCTTTTGGTTCCTTTCGGACATTCAGGGACTGCAATTCACCATTTTTTTTTCAAATAACGCTCGTATTTAGCAAAGCGTTCTTTGGTTTCCTGTTGAAATTCAACGTTGTTGCGTTTGCCAGCCATGGGATCACCACTGCTCTGATACCAGTTTATTACTTGTAGGCCGATAAAGGCTCTTTGCTTTGAGAAGAAAGGTATGCAGAAAATTAGTCTCAATATTCTCTCTACTTTTCTATCTATTTTCTTTTAGCCAATCGATTACTGGTTGGAACCACAACAGTGGCATCAGAGCTTCCTTGATCCACTCCTATGGACGCTCGTGAATGGAATGCTGAAAATGGTTATTTTACTTAATTTTTACGTCCTTAAATTATTGGCTTGTATAATATAAATATAAAATAAAGGAAGTTAATTTGAATATTTTAATAATATTGGCTAAAAGTGTGTCGGGTAGTGATAATATATTTTTTTTCACGTAAAACTGCAAAGAGCCCTCACAACACATAATCTAAGTTTGTTACATAACGATCAACATCGAACGATACATAATTGAAACAAGTAATTCATTTTCTTTTTCTTTTTTGCTATTTTATGTAGAAGATATTATACTGTTTAAATTAATCGAACAGATAATTGAATGCAAAGAACTTAACAAGGTCACACAATCCAATCCAACATTAGGTTTAACTCAAACCAAACAATGACTTACATAAATCATCCACCTGGAGACACCATGAGAAGATTAGACACTCATAGTAATGATTTGATAATCAAAGCTTGATGTTGTGGATCTTGAATTCATAAATGGGAATTGTTGAACAGTGATGGGAGGATGACTAATGAGGAAAAACACCTTAGGAATGTACAAAAATGGTTTGGGTTCCCCTAAAGAATTCGTTTTTGGTTGAGGTTATCTTTAAACAGGGTAAAAACCATAAAATTTGCTAGTTTAACTGACCCAAGCGTAAAGTTACTCCACCCAAGTGCAAGGTTGCATTGGGCTCCAAAACTTTCTGATCATGGCTCCTTTTGGCGCATGGGGCGTCCTATATCTGCTCCCAACGTATGTCTGCGCCATACCAGCGCAAGGGGTGTAGATAATCCCTTTTCTTCCGTTTTCATGTGTGTCAAACTCCCATCTTGCATATGCACTTCCTATACTGCGTGTAGTTCCCCAAAAACCCTCCATTAAGCTTCAAAAGAAATTAATTCAGCTTCAGGTACCTACAAATTAAATCAACCTCCAAGTAAGCCGTTTTCATAGCAACAAACACTTTAAAAACACCAATTAATCATATTAAAACACGGTTAAACACATCCACATCAAAAAAAACTCAGGGTTGTGATGATCTCTGCCACAACATAGAAAATTCGTCTTGCAAAAAATAAAAAAAACTCAACATTCTTTGTTGATGTTCTTGGGGAGGTAAGGGGTAGTTTAGTAAATTTCTATGGAAAATGTTAAATGGGACTTGGTACAAATTTGTAAAGGGAAAATGACCAAAATAGCCCGTTGACCGTGTATTTTGCACAAATAGCCCTCTCCACCCTCTTTGGAGAGACGGGACACGGCTCCCAACGAGCCTGAACCCTCTTCCGAGAGGCTTCCCATTTCAGCCAACAGAGGACCGCCACGTGTCGTTGTTGATCCCGAGACAGACCTTTCTCTCTCCTGAACCCCCTTTCTCTCTCCTGAACCCTCTTTCCCTCTCTCCTGAACACCCATGTACATCTGTGGATGCGAAGAGTACAAGATTTCAATGCATGACACATTTCTCGACCATCTCCTTCATCTTGTGTTGGGAAACCTGATCGGACTGTCCGGTGGACTCATGCTCCGCCATAACGATGGGGAACCCACGTTGGAATCGTCTTCGTCCGTCATTTGTAACCGGAACTGGACGTTGCCGATGAAGCGGTAACCGGAACTGGATGTTGCCGTCGTTTGTAAACGAATGGAATTCGATCACTCGTGATTCACCCGATGACGCATCGCCTTCATTGGGGGGTTTGTTTAGCATCTCCCCAGAACGATGATAATACCGATCCCATGTTTTTCCATTAACTGGTGACTTGGAGAGAAAGTATGCGGTCGTTTTGTGTGGGCTTTGAGTTTGACGTTGAATAATATACGCTACCGGATACAGATCTGGTTGGTTACCGGAGAGAGGTGTACTCGTCTTCTCCGGTGAGTTCTCCGTCTTCTCCGACGAAGTTTACTGTTTTTTTCTTGTTCTTCGTCTTCACCGGAGACGTCTTCCGAGACGTCACCGGAGGCGTCTCTGAGACGTCACCGGAGACGTCTCAGGTCTGTCTCACGTCTCAGGTCTGTCTCGGGATCAACAACGACACGTGGCGGTCCTCTGTTGGCTGAAATGGGAAGCCTCTCGAAAGAGGGTTCAGGCTCGTTGGGAGCCGTGTCCCGTCTCTCCAAAGAGGGTGGAGAGGGCTATTTGTGCAAAATACACGGTAAACGGGCTATTTTGGCCATTTTCCCAATTTGTAAATTTGTAATGTATTTATGCCATTCTTATTTATGGTTGATGGCCAAAGAATCTTTTGCCCTTTTACCAGAATTATGAAAGCTTCTTGTTGTACTAAAAGATATCCATATTTGCATTTGTACGTGATTGTTGATGCATTAAAAGCTGGAAAATATAAATATTATTGCTGCATTTATAGTACTTTTGAATTTTTCCCTTCAATAATTTCATGGTAACTAATAAACATGAATATTCTTTCATAGTGGTGGAGTGGTGGAGAGTAGGGATGAGCTCGGGACGGTATCGTTACCGATACCGATACCGACAATACCGATACCGAAAAGTCCAAAAAACTAATACCGATACCGATACCGATTATACCGGTACGGTATCGGTATCGGTACGGTACCGGTGTGGTATCGGTATTTTACCTTAAAATACCGATACCATACCGATCCCGTACCGATACCGATAATACCGAAACCGAAAACCTCTAAATGTGGGTACCGATACCGATACCGAACACCCTCGGTTCGGTATTGGTTCGGTACGGGATCGGTATTTTTTCGGTTCGGGATCGGTTTTCGGGACCGTATGCTCATCCCTAGTGGAGAGGCCTTATGTTCACTTAGGTGATCAAGGGTTCAATTCCTACTTCCAAAATTTATGGTTGGATATTTTGCCAACTGATGGTTGAGCCTACCCTCTTTGGAGGGGCCATGTTTGATTCTGATGGCCCCCCGGTTTTCTATTACCGTGCATTTACTCCAGAGAGGCTTGCCTCTTGTGGAGGGTGCAACATCTGTCAAGTGGCAGGTGACGAGAAATTTTCCGGGTGGAAGCCTTAGTGCCCCTTATGCCCAGCCTCGACTCGCTTGTGGGCCGGCCACTCTCGCGTCAGCGTGGACCCGGTTAAGACAACATAGTCTGACTATTGTAGAGTGGCTAGGGGATCCCTTCTGAGTGTTGTGATGAACTATGCCACAACATAAAAAATTACCTTTCAAAAAAAAAAAAAACTAATAAACATGAATATATGCTCAAAAGATTAGATTTTTATACTCTTTGTGTGATATGCATTAAGTCAGAATGGCAGAAAAAACAGGAGCAGTAACGGGAGCAAGAATCGCCACGTCCATCAACACCAATGGAAACCGGCCTTGAAGAGTATTTCTGAAAGTGAATGTTGAATGGTTGTCAAGAATTACTTGGAGTTTCTAATAGTTGATAGTCTAATGAAGGTGGAGATCTAGTTGTGCTTAGCTAGTGATGTTGTGCATTGTGTAACATACATTGTATTGTATTGTGTGAAGTGTGATATATATACATTTCTTTCTACGTTGTTTTTATGTGTTGAAAGCATGGGTCAATTGGAGTAGCAATGTAGCTTCACAAAATAGTAAGGGTACGTAAATTGATGATGCTATTACGGTTTTGCTTTTCAATAACCATTATACCATTTGTTTTAAAAACGAAAAATACATATACATACCCTCCAGCCTTCCCTTCGTTAGTTCTTTGTCGTCGTGTCCCACCGGCTCACTTTGGTCACCATCCGTGGTTTAGCCCGTCACATACAATGATCAAAAATGTTTGTTTCTCATTGTGAAATGAGGCTAGTTACTTCATCATCATCAACATCTCATTATTATGAAAATCCTAATGTCTCATTATTATAGTCATCTAAAATCCTCGGATCTTTGCAATTCTGTAATTTTAATATTTCGAAATATTAGAATAGAGCTCAATCATAGCATTGAGTTAAATCATAATATTGTTAACCATTTACTAGACCATTGATCATAGGAGGATTCCTAGGAAGACCATTGACTGAGATTGACTTGTAAATATTTTTTTTTGAACGGCCAACGAATCAATTTCCGAGCACTCTCGGGCACACTTTTGGCGAATTAGGTACTCGAGAGTACCATGGCCACCAATTGCCACCAATTCCGGGAAAACCCGACCACTCACCGGCACGACAGTGAAATAATCGATAAAACCGGTCGGGACCAGGACTCGAACCCAAGCCAATGGCCGGGTCATCCCTCATTTCCCCTCCACCAATGTCCTCCAAATGTAGCTAGTGGGAATTGAACCCAAGCCTCCCATAGGAAACTTTAGGCCCTCAACCAAACTGGGCTACAAATATTGGACTTGACTTGTAAATATTATATATTGATTGTAAATGATGGAATGAATCACAAGACAATTACATAGTCTGACACGAAATTATACTAATAATTGTTTGGTGATTTTGGTCAAGTATTTTGTATTCCGAACCCTAAACCCAATCTACGAACCGAACGACGCCCCTAGATCAAAGTCACAATATGATGTTTCCATACTGTATGATTGATTCATAATAATAAGAATTTAACTCATGTAACACACGCTAAATAATAAAGGAAACAACAAAATATTGTTCTTTTAGTTTCGCGACTCAGCTGTCAAAATGGAAGGTATTTCAAAACTTAGAACGACTGCTTCACACGCCCGCTACTTCAACTTTTAAATCTACATCTTTTGTATACTACATGACTTCAACCCTAACTTATAGGAGTGAGACTTTTTATAACAGTAGCAGGCTAGCTACAAGCCCTTTTGGGATGAAGTTATATATTTCTTGGTGAAAATAAACAAGGATAATATACATGAATTCTAGTACAGTATATTTTTACAAGGACCATTGAGATGCTAGTAATATACTAATATCCCACGGAATCATAGTATAGAATATAGCATCATTTCAACCCGTGATACAAATGACTAGATGTAGTACTTTCTTTTAGAACAATTATTATATGAATGGTCTATGTAGATTGATAGTATTGCTGTTTAGCAACGTTAGGGACTAAATACGTTACAAGTTCACCACGAGGACCATCCATATACTTCTGAAAATCTAAAATTTTGGTATACCACAGCCCATAGGACCATCTTGTGGTTTACTCAAAATTTTATGCTTTTACATTCACTGTATTTAGGTTCAACAATAATTACATATACTAGTCACTTGTTATGAAAGAATATTAACACGGCACATATGTTGCCACAATGAGAACATATATGATTGTAACTTTGTTTGTGGTAGTACATCGTACGTAATTGATTTTAAGGGTACCCCACAGTCCATTTACAAAATAATGGACCCAAATTGTTTCTTTCATTGCCGCATCTTTCACATTTTTTTAACGTTGATCTTCTTCGTCTTTTTTAGGGGATCAGCTGGTCACACATGCTAATCACAGGCCCGCCACCCCACATCTTGCTATACTATGTTATCTTAACCAGGTCCACGTTGGCTTTAGTGTGGGGCTTAGCCACAAGAACCATATCATAACACGTCAACAGACACACCTAGAGCCCAAGTAGGAACAAGTCCCCAAAGTAACCCATCGTCCGGATAAAACTCGTGTTGACTCGGATTCGAACTTGCAACCTCCAACAAAGTGGGTCTAGTTCTTATCTTCATTGCTCTGACCAATTCACTCTGATGAAGTGTCTTGTCGCATTTTTCACATGACAAGCACAAACAAAAACAACTTATACATAATATGCATATATAATACCTCTTTGATTCCGGTTCATTAATTATCATGTCTATATTAAAACCTACCCCCAACTTTCAAATACACCAACATGTAACACACTGTTGGTGGAAACCATCCATTTGTTCCACATACTTTGCCATCAATAAGGTCGACTCTAGTAATATTGCAGTGAAATCTAATGGATGTTGTAGTTACTCATGTAGCAAAAGTAGATTTAGTCATGATCGCGGAGGCGGTGGCGGTGGCGGTGGCGGTGGAAGAGGAGGACAGACAAGGGATAACTTGTTTGTAGACGTGATGAGAGAAAGTGAACCGTATATCCGGGCTCATCGTGGTGGCCTGTTTGTGGTTTTGTTGAGTGCTGAAGTGATCGAAGGATCTAACCTGGATGCCATTTTAGAGGTAATAGTTTAGTTAAATCATGATAACTTAATTAATCGAATTTGTTCGACGTTGCTTCTTCATCAAAAACTAACAAACTAGTTAATAGAATACAAACATGTTAATTCAAGGTTTAGTTTTATTTATACAGTAGCATTTTTTTTTTTACTCTTACAACCTTTATAATATAATATGATGATTTTAAAATTTTGGATTTACGTTTCTACGAGCTCATTTTTATTAGTGTTTCAACGAAAAAGTTTTTCGCGTATATATATTTTTTTAACGGTCAAACAAACTTTATTAATAGGCTAGCAAGAAGCTAGCGGGCAAAACCCGGGATAAAACCCAACAATACAACAATCCGCGAAAAACAAAAGAATGCCCAAACAAAACAAAACAAAACGCCAACCTAGCCCATCAGATGAGTATCAAACCTACCCCAAGAATCCCACGACTTTTCACGTATAAATACTATTTGTACAAGTGGTGTAAACCGACTTTCAAATTCTCACACTAGATGTAGCTCATCATTATTTCCTACTAGTTAATAGTTATAACTGAAGTAGACATAAAGAAACCATGAAAAAATCCAAGTCATTTGTTATTTCATGACCCCTAAAAAGACTTTAGCACCCCTCATGTCATGTCTATTAGTGGGAGCAAAATGTTAAAACAAAATTCTTGTTTTCTTTGAAAGCACTTCGGTGCCTGTATCCGGCCCTAAATTCAGAAAGTGGGGGACATATCCAGAAAATTCATTGGAATGATTAGTACGTAACATTCAAAGAAATTAAAAGTATGGACGGCAAATTTTTAACTTAATCCTGATGGATAAATTCATATTCAAAACATCTTGGACAAAAAATCCAAGTATGAGATAAGCTTTAAAACTTTTTGCTCGTATGGTATTAAGCAATACTAGTGTATAGGTTACCCGCTCTTCGCTGCGGGAGACACATTGTTTTGTTGAGAGTTTGATAGTCATTATAGATAACATTAGGTAACTATTATTTGTAGAAATTAATCTAAAAAAGCTTCTTTTAGATCATTGTTACACTCGTGTTGCCGCGGCGCGTCGTTACACCCGTGCTATCCCGCATGACGTTGTTTGAACTCCATTTGTATCAAAACGAAAATGCTAGCAATATTGAATAAATGCTTTATTTCTAATAATACTTCATTTTCTGAATATGGTATTGATGCCGGTATTAATACAATACTGGTCTAATTCAAAATGATAAAAAAATATCACTATACCGGTCCCGAATGTACCAATTTGATACGAGTACCCAGTACCAAATTATGTTCCCATAAGGAGAAAAACCCTAGTAGCCGGTACACAATAAAAAAGGGTGCAAACAATTAGTACATGTTAGCAAATTAGGTACGGTGCACGTTATAAAAAAAACCATTGCACCTTAGCGTAGTGCACTAGTGCACGTTAGTGTAGTATACCGGTGCACATTAGAGAAGGGGGAGGTCGTAAAAAACATAGGAGATGTACACATGTTGAGTTAAAAATTTAACATGGAGATATAAATTACCAACAAAGCATAATTTGTTAAAGCTACAATGCCTATTAGCAAAAGGTAGGTGGGGCAAGAAAAAAACTACGTGGACTAATAAGGAAATAGGCGAGAAAACACTTTGACGTGGACAAACAAAAAATGGATAGGCAAATAGATTGGAGCGGCGTATTTTAGATGTTAGACACTATTCAAGTGTTGTTAATTTAATATAAAAAAAAATACAACTAGATCCGGCTCACCCGAAGCATACATGGTCATTTATCATAACATTTGGCTTTAATTTCATTGGGTAATAAAATTGTACAAGAACTAAAACAGTAAAAACAAATGTATTTGAAATCTCAACAAGTAATTTTTAACAAATTAATTAGTATACATGCTAGTATGCTACCCGCAAGTATAAGGATACACGGCAAATATCTGACGAGTAGAGACACAATTTTACATCCATGTATATGCGTCTCATTTCCATTCCTAATTAAAACAACATTTAGTTACAAGAAAACTAGAAATAATATTATAGAAGGCTGTGTTTTGATCAGATTTAAAAAAATGTTACTAGGAATTTCACTTACGCTTAGGGCTTACAAATCGTGTCAGACATGACCTGCTAAAACACGAGCACAATAAGACACGAGCACAAAACAGGTAAACACGAATACGACACGATAACTTATTGTATCATTTTAACACAATAAGACATGAACCTTATATCCAGGCTCATTGTTGTGCCATATTTGTGGTTTTGTTGAGTGTGGAAGTGATTAAAGGATTTAACATGGATGCGATTATAGAGGTCTTAGTTTAGTTAAATGGATCATGATATAACTTAATTAACCATAGACCGTTAATAGACTAACGATATCCTCCTACTATGGCAAAAACTAGAATAAAAACCTGGTTTAGATGCGAAAACAATAAATATCACTTGGGCTCTTTATTCACATACACACAATGTATGGAGAGAGAGAGAGAGAGAGAGAGAGAGAGAGAGAGAGAGAGAGAGAGAGAGAGAGAGAGAGATGGGAAGTTGTTTTGTTTTGCGACGATGTACGACGAAGGTGCCACGACAACACTACGACGTTGTTTCTTCAGATTAGAAATTGGTCACACGCAACTCGCAGATGACGTCAACGTTGGTATTAATATATCAGATCCAGATATGCTCATTTTACAATCATCGAATCTGTTTGACATTGTTTCTTCATATCAGAATCTGATAAACTAGTTAATAGAATACAAACACTATATATATATATATATTATAAAACAGAGTGTGGTGTCTTCATAATTACTATTCATAAAGTCACATCAAAGGTCACAAATAACTAAAACACGTAATATAAATTTTTAAGGGTGGTAAGGGCATATGGTGATAGTGGTTTAAAGGTAGGGGTACCTTGTGGGTACACCGTCGTCAGTCATGGGGATCCCACAGAGGGTAGTAGTCACCACTAGAGGTATGAGAGAGGGGGGGGGGGGGGGGGTGAGGCCCTTATCCGATGCCCTAATATTCATATATATTTTATAGTTATAGGGTATTTAAGTGGAGTGCTCTCGATGATTAAACATTATTAGGATAGTTGAAGGTGTAAATGAGGTGATAACGGTGATAACGCAATAACGGAATCTAAGTAGTCGAGAGGAGCCCCAGATCTTTGTGATTTCAGCTTGAATATAGACCACAATTTGGACATAGAATTCAAATTACAATGTGACACCTTTAGCTTTAATTAACCTTAGGGTTTACATCTTATATTTTTTCCTTTTGTTTTCTCTTTATTTTGTCCAACTAGATTATGACACTTGGCATACTTAATATATTTTTTTATTATAACTTTTAAAATAGATTGTTTGATAAAATTTTGAATGCACTTATTTTTATCTTTGTTTCAATATAAATTTTATCAAAACCGATTTTTCATGAAATCTATAAGTAATCGAATCACGAACATACAAGGCGTCAAGCTGATTCAAGGATTACTTTTATTTATTGTTTTTCTCTTACAACCTCTAAAATTTTCTAAAATTTTGAATTTACCGTTTCTACGAGCTCATTTTTACTAGTGTTTCGACTTGAAATTTTTTCACGGATAAATACTATTGTACAAGTTGTCAAAACCAAGACTTGCAAATTTTAACATTTGATGTAGCCTAACATTCTTTTCCCATGACTTATAACAAAAGTACAAATAAAGAAACAATGAAAAAAGTTACAATTAAAAAATCCAAGTCATTTGTTATTTATGACCCCTAATACGGCTTTTATTAGGGCTGTGCAAAGGGTCCGGAACCGACCCGACCCGACCCGGACCCACCAGAACCGTATACCCTTTTGTTGTTGAAATTAGGAACCAAGAACCGAACCTTAAAAGGCTATGTGGTTCCGGGTCCTAAAGGTTCTGATGGGTCGGGTAAAATGGTCTGACCCTCTAGAACCTTTTAATTTAATAGCCACTTTTAGAGGATTTACATATTCCTATTCTTTTACCATGCTCGTAAAAGAATTCCTTCATATGGTTCTAAGGCCGTCCTTTGTGGACGCGCGAGCGAACGGGCGCGAGCCACTGACGTGACTATCAAGTAATCCGGTCACTTGACCCCATTTTGACTCGGGGTGAGCAACGGCGCGACCAAAGGTCACTTTTTCTCGTTAACCCACGCGACCACCATTGCTTGTGCTCGCACCGGGACTGTTCGCGTGGGGCTGTTGTGGCTAGGGGTGAGCACAGGCACTGAAACCTCATTCGCGTTGTGCTGATCGCGCTTCCACAACGGACAGTCTAACAATAGCTCATAAGATTCTTTTTTTAAGTCACTTTTCGTTTCTCGGCTTATGTTTTCGTAATAAATTTGTCATTCGCATCACTAGAAACATTATGTGAATCTGTTATGTATACATAATAAATACACACATCAGAGCGACATATATAAATATTTACTTCAAATTTGGATATAATATATATTATATAATATATCACATCTATGCATATCCATTAAGCCGAAAAATATTTCAAGAAAAAATACATTGTTATTATTATAAATAATATTTTTAATATTGTATTAACATTACATGAAATCGATTACAATAAAACGTAAAAACGAATAGTTAAAACACTAAAAAAGATTATTTATTTATTTATTAATTAAAATACAAACGGTTCTTGTGGTTCTTATATTAGAACCGTGGGTTTGGAACCGACCCGACCCAGAACCGATAATTCATATAAATCTAGAACCGGAAACCGACCCATATATTTAAAAAGGTTCGGGTCCAAGGTTCTCGTGGGTCGGGTCCAAGGTTTCTGTGGGTCCGAACCACGAAATGCTCACCCCTAGCTTTTATACCCCTCATGTCTATCTGTTAGGGCAAAATGTTAAAATTGTTTTCTTTGAAAGAATTCCGAGCGTTGTATCTGCCCTATTGACCAAATATTGAGAAAGTGCAGGATGTCTAGAAAATTCATTCATTCTACTAATTTATATCTATAGTATATATAACAATAAAAGAAAAAGTTTTTGGGACACTTGTCATTAGGGTGCAAACGGGCCGAACGGCTTAAGAGCTGCTCAAGATGTGGCTATGATGTGAAGATGAGGAAAAGGGGGTGGTCAGCAGTCATACCTGACCCGTGATTTTATAGACCATTTCGCCGCATAAACGACATCCACCACAATAAAATGCAGAAACATTTGCATGAAATAAATAGAAAATCCTTATTATCTTTGACTCGGCTAGTTTTAACTTTTATAATCATGCCATAACAAAAATATCCAAACGTGGAATCGATCCCACACAAGGTGGTGGTCCGTGGTGTTTCATTATCAAAAGAGCTTTCCAGTAAATTGACACGTTACATAGTAGCAACTAGAAGAATTTTCACATTAGGCATCCAATTTTAAGAAATGAAGTTATCACACCTATGTAAAAGTCTAGACTCAATTTTTAAGAAATTAATTATCGTATGTTATTCAAGTACTTATAATAAGCCTAAACCGTAAAATCAAAACCTATATACGGCAGAGTTGGTTTCACCTACTCATTTTAAGTTTTGGGATTGTTTAGTTTCAATTCATTCAGAGTTATAAACTAAAAAAAAAACGCAAAAAACACACACAATCAACTTTATTATTTATTATTATTATTTTCATATATTACATGATGCAAAATAATAATAAGAAAATGTCACAAAAATACACGTTTTACCAACTAAAATTATTAAAATAGTTAAATACTTGCTAAACCGCTAATGATGGCTAGTTGAGTTGGTAACAATAAAAATGCTAGTCTTAAGGCTAAGGAGAGGCACCGAGTTCGAGTCACACTTCTGACATGAATAATAAGAGAATTTTCTGAGACGACAGAGTTTCGATCCTAATCCCTATGCCTCTGAGTGAAGAGGAGGCTAGTATTTCTTTGTAATCTTGACATATGTAAGCCGTTTGCTAAACCAAAAAATTTGTTGGCAAAAAATGCCTGCTGCTAATATATATTTTGAGAAAAGTTTATCAAAAAAACTTCTATTCTTGTAACTTTTCCATATTATTATATTAAGAGGGTGTTTGGGATTGAGTTTCAAAACAACTTATTGACTTATTGGCTTTTCCAAAAAGCCAATAAGTCAATAAGCTGTTTGTGTAACTCAAAAGCACTTTCTGTTTTTTGGCTTTTGGCTTTTAAGGGTTGAAAAACTGTTTTTGAAAAGTTAGAAATCCTAGCTTTTGGCTTTTAGCTTTTGACTTTTGAAAAAAAAATTACAAATCTACTACCCATACAACCAATATTCACAATAAGTTAAGCGAAACACTTAAAAAAACGCAATATATTGACTTTTGACGTTTCTCATCCCAAAAGCTAATCCAAACACTTTTTTTAAAGCTTCTTTTTAAAAAGTTATAAGTCAATAAACATTTTTTGACTAAAAACACTTTTGCATCTCCAAACTCAATCCCAAACACCCTCTAAAAGCCTACTTTGAAAATTAGAAAACCAACTCTGACCCTAAACTTAGACCCGACTCGTTCTCGTGTATTACCCTAGGCGGCGGCTCGGTCGCTCGGTTATTCACTGGTCCCACACCAAGACCATAAAATATCGGGTACTACTTTACCTGCTCTCTTCTCTTTCACAATTCACACCACCGTCACCAACCCTATCACTACCTCTATGGCCGTCCCTTCTTCCATCTCTCTCCAAACCCTACGCCGTCAAACCCTTCCTTCCGTTATCACGCCGTCAACTCTTTCTCCATCCTTCAACACTGGATCCCTTAAAATGCCTCTCGTTAAACATAACCTCTCATTCAGCAAGTGCAATGTTTTGTGCCAGTACGAGAGCGAAGGCAGTGATGACTCCACCAATATTAATAATATTAATAATAATAATATTAAAGACGATGTTTTTGTTACTTTTTTCCGTGAAGCGTGGCCTTACTTCACTGCCCATCGTGGCAGCACGTTTGTTGTTCTTCTTTCTGCTGAAGTTCTTGATAGCTCTCTTTTGGACCCTATTTTAATGGCAAGTTTATTATTTTATATTAAGTAATGGAATTTTGTTAATTAGTTTGTGCATTTTTTTATGTTATTTTTGGTTTGTAGTTATAATATTAATAATAACATGAAAAGTTAATTAATTGAGTTTTATGCAGGATATATCTTTACTTCATGGTCTGGGAATTAAGTTTGTTCTTGTTCCTGGGACACATGTACAGATTGATAAGCTTTTAGCTCAAAAGGGTTAGTTAAATTTAGCTTTTTTTGTAAAAAAGATTGGTTTTTTATTGAATTGGGCAATTTTTAAGTATAATTTTGTGAATAGTTTGTATGGTTTTGTTGAACATATGATTAATTTGTTAAGTGATTTAGGGCGGGAACCGAAATATGTTGGAAGATACAGAATTACGGATCCTGATTCGCTTAAGGCAGCGATGGATTCAGCTGGGAGGATTCGGTTGATGATCGAGGCGAAGCTGTCGCCAGGGCCGTCTTTGTGCGGTATTCGTAGACATGGAGAGAATAGGCGGTGGCACGCCAATGTTAGTGTTGCAAGTGGTAATTTTCTTGCTGCCAAGGTAACCTTTTTTCTGTTTCTTGCAAATTCGCGATAAATGAAGCAAGTTTTGTTGCTTAAGTTACAGTTTTTTGACAGAAAAGAGGAGTTGTTGAAGGCATTGATTATGAATCGACCGGTGAAGTAAAGAAAGTGGATGTTCATCGATACGTGAGAGGCTGGATAATGATTCAATTGTGATCTTAAGCAACCTTGGATATTCCAGCTCTGGGGATGTACTGAATTGCAAGTATGCTATATAGTATATGGATTTACTAATAGGTATTTTTTGTTACCGTTTGCCATGATCTAAACGAATATAAAGTGACAAGATTATGGTCCCGTCCATCTAAGTTTTTTGACCAAATAATTAAAATAGGTTTTGGGTGACCCTTAATTATGCCGGAGACATAGTTTGACCCGTTCGTTTACACACAGTCCACACGTAACCATTATGGCTTGCATTCTACATGCCCTGGTATTCTTTTGAAGAGTTTTATATATGCTTTTAATTGGAAAACAAGTGTTTAGCTGTAACTATATTACAAGTGTTTTAATTATTAATTGTTTCATGTGATAAATAATGCAGTACGTATGAAGTTGCTACTGCTTGTGCTTTGGCTCTTGGAGCAGAGAAGCTTATCTGCATCATAGACGGTCCAATTTTGGATGAATGGGGCCGTTTAATGAGATTTCTGACTCTTGAAGATGCTGACATGTTAATACGCAAAAGAGCCAAACAAAGCGAGATTGCAGCAAATTACGTAAAAGCCATCGGCGAGGAGGAATATAGTTCCATTCTTCCAAAGCTTGGAATGACGTCTAATGACCGGTATACTGCAACGTTTCAAAACGGTGTTGGTTTTGATAATGGAAACGGGTTGTGGTCAAGTGAACAAGGGTTTGCCATTGGAGGACAAGAAAGGCTTAGCAGATCAAATGGGTATTTATCAGAGTTGGCTGCTGCTGCTTTTGTTTGCCGAGTAAGTCATTAAAAATTTAATTTTTAGTTAAGATTGCTATATAATTAGTTTCACTAATCGCGTTCCGTCATCTATATCACTAGGGAGGTGTCCAAAGAGTTCATCTGTTAGATGGGAATATAGGTGGAGTGCTATTGAAGGAACTGTTTCAAAGAGACGGAGTAGGGACCATGGTCGCTAGGTATGTGTAATTATAATTGAATGAATTTCAAGAAACGTAATAATTAAGTAAATATTAATTTTGTACTTTGCAGTGATCTATATGAAGGTACAAGGATGGCAAAGATGGATGACCTTTCTGGAATAAGACAAATTTTCAAGCCGTTGGAAGATTCTGGAACGTTGGTCAAGCGGACTGATGAGGAGGTTGGTATTAACTGCTAAATTGTAAATCTTTCTGATAATGCTAGTTTATCTTTCAGTAACTGAACTGTACACTGTGCTGTGTTTTTAGCTACTTAATGCGTTGGATTCTTTCATTGTCGTGGAGAGAGAGGGGCAAATTATAGCATGTGCTGCTTTGTTTCCGTTCTATGAATATAAATGTGGGGAGGTTGCTGCTATCGCTGTTTCTCCTGATTGTCGAGGGCAAGGACAAGGAGACAAATTACTCGGTATAATTATTAACTTGTTTTTGCATATGGGTCAAGTTGGCTTTCACTTAAATGTTGACTGTTGCAAATTTGTATTAATCCCAACTGTACCTGCACAGATTATATTGAGAAAAAAGCATCTTCTATAGGACTGCAAACGCTTTTTTTGCTAACAACTCGCACAGCAGATTGGTATGTTTCTACTTCTACGTGTCATTTGAGAAAGATGGCGGATGAATGTTTAAAAAAATAGTATTGGATGAAAATATATTTGTTAAGTTAGCTGGAAATGTTGGCGTTTTGACAGGTTTGTGAGGCGGGGGTTTACAGAGTGTTCGATAGAAGATATACCAGTGGAAAGGAGAAAAAGGATAAATCTGTCGCGTGGATCCAAGTATTATATGAAGCAACTGCTACCAGACATGAGTGGTATTCGTGTTAACAGTATGTTTGCTTAAGACCATCAGAGAGTGTAGCGAAGTATGGGTTTGAATGGTTAGATATTTTCATTAGCTAGAAAGTATATGGGGCAAATGTAATGTTAATCTTGTATGTGTTAATCTTGAGTCATGCCTCAAAATAAACCTGGATATATTGAATAAGCCTTAAAGGAGGAAGCTTTGAATGGGCCCCAACGTTGGCATTTTATAACATTTTGGTCCTTATCGATTAACGCTGTTAAGTTTTGTAAGTTAAGTCATGTAAAATGACTAAAATACCCTCACCATATAAAAAATAAAACCCCCTTCTCCTTCACCTGTGCAACACCACCATCATCGTCATCACCCCCTCTTCAAACCACAAACACCACCTCCTCCAACCACCACCACCTACCTGAACCGTCTCTGTCACCGTCTCCGCCCTCCGATACCTCCTTGCATCAGCCCTCCAATACCACCACCAAACAACAAACACAGATGACTCGGTAACAAAAGGAGAAGGGGTCACCGGAGGTTCTGTATGGCTTTCGGTCATACAAATGACTGGTTCTATATGGCTTATGACTGGTTATGTATGGCTTCTGTCTGGCTTCCGGTCATACAGAAAAGGAGAAGGGGTCACCGGTAACAACAAACAGAGGTGACCGGAGAAGAGCATGTTTATGTCTCTCTCTTTCTCTCATTTCTTTCCCTCTCTTTCTCTTTCTCTCTCTCTACCTCTCTGTCTTTCTTGTTTTAATTGGTGCTCTGTTCAATCTTCTAATTAACAGATGGTAGTGTTAAATGATTGTTGGTGATGATTGGGGAAAGATGGTAGTGGTGGTGGTTGGGGGAATATGGTGGTGGTGGGTTGGTTGTGGTAGATAGGTGTGATGGGGGTTGAGACTTGAGGGAGGAGATATAAAGAGAGTTTATAATATATTTTTTTTATTTTTTTTAAAGAGGGTAATTTAGTAATTTCACATGGACCTAACTGAAAAACTTAACCTCTATCTAAGTTAGGGACCACCAATGCAATAAAACCCAAACCACAAATTTCATTGGGATAATTTTGAAAAGCTAGAGAGCATACTTTAAATTTAGGCAAATCACAAGTACCATCCAAACAGTTTACTGTTCTTAAAATTTAGTTTATGTTTATTTTCTTTATTAATTTAACCATTCACAGAAAAAAGAGAACAATATAGTTTATGTGTATCTTCGTGTAGCATCTTTACTCATTGAAATGTTTGTTTAAGTAATGTATTGCGGGATGATTCAACTTGTATCCCTTAACTTTCATGCACTATATGATACATAAAATTTTAACAAATATGAAAACCAATACCTAAAACTCATCTAAACACAAAGAGAGAACAATATAAACTGGTGGTATTTCATTCATTGTCGATGATGATCAAAGCACACTGGAACCATGTACAATACAGGCGACTGGTGTTGTGACACTATTAACTTATCAAAAGATAAGAACATTGAAGAGGTATAAGCAATTATACCGCGGCCTGCCTATTAAGACGCTAGGCCGCAGCCGGACATCCTGACCGAAGGAAAGTACAAGCCTCACCTAAAAGTCAAAAGACTCCGAATGATAGTACGAAGGGGGGTCCGAAGTATAGTACAACTAGGCTGACTAGTATAAATACCCCCTTTAAAGTACAATTGACACACGAATGCATAGACTCCGAATCTCACTTTCTCTCTCTACTATCTCTCACTAAACAAATACTTATCCTCACGCCGGAGGGTGGTTACAGAGAGGCCCTCCCTCCTCCTCTGTAACGAGCCTAACGGTCTTTTACCTTGTGCAGGTTTAAGCTTAGGTTCGGAGCATTCAGATCCATCTCAAGTCGTGCCTGTTTTAACTGTGATTGCAGGTTCGTCCACTTTTTGGATCTTCAATTGGCGCCATCCGTTTGTACAACCGTTTTCTACACCCTTAAAAGGTAAAGATCGCGACGGTTTTTCCCATGGCGGCTTCATCCGAAGGTTTTGTTATCGAAGATGTCACAAACATTGAACAGGGCGACGGAGCAACCACTGTTGCGGCCTCTGTTGTCCTAACCCCGTCTGCAGGGCTCACCAACATCTCCCGAACAAATCAAGATACCGCACCAGAGTTTGACGCAGACTTTCTGCTCAAGAATCGTGATTTCTTGTTGCAACTTAAAGCACAACAAGAAAAAGAAGCAAAACTTAAGAGCGTGCAGGTAAACCTATTCTCCACCGATGGAGTTCAAGCATCATCCGGTCATGGTACGGGCCCTGTTGCACAAGTCACTTACTTCACCGTGGTTACTACTCCCGACCTAGGGACCCCGCAAGGGAGCTGCTTCCCATCGGGACACCACGCAGTCACACAGCCTGTCACCACAGTAGCAAAACAACGACCAGCCGTCACTACCGCGGAAGATGACCTTACTACTCCCTATCGCCCAGCCTATATGGCTGCATACTCCAAGTTTGCCCCCCGTATCGCCAGCGCTCCTCTACCGGCAAAACTGAAAATGCCTACAACGATCAAAAGATATGATGGAACAACGGATCCGGATGATCACATCCATGATTTTGGAGGAGCCGCAGAAATCGAACTATGGCCCATGCTTGCATGGTGTCACATGTTCGCCCAAACCCTTACAGGGGCAGCTCGGGTGTGGTTCGACGGTTTGGCACCAGGTGAAATAGCGAATTGGACTGAGCTCCGCCGTGCTTTCCTACAAAATTTTTCTCAACAACGGAGATGTTCAAAGGACATCACCGAAATTCACAACATCCGTAGGAAAGATGGGGAGTCACTGGAAAGATTTATTGACAGGTTCAACAAGGAGAGCATGCAAATAAGTGGAGCTCTCGATCAGCTGCGGATCTCCGGCTTTTGCCACGGAGTCCGAAACAACCAGCTCGTAGAAAAGTTACATGAAGATCTTCCGAAAACCATGGAAGTATTAATGGAGCGAGCACGAGCCTTTGCTCGAGGAAAGAGTGCTTGTAGCCAAACATACGACAATGAGTATCGCTCTTCATCAAGAAGTAGTTCATGGAAGAAAGGATCAGGAGCTCCAAGCTCAGATCGAAGTAATTCCTGGGGTAAAAACAGGTCACAGCCTTACTCAAGAAATGACAAGAGTTCTACTGGCCGAAACTCTTCTTCACACCGGGGGTCAACTTACTCCGACCTGCTAAAATCTCCTAGCGAGATACTCAGCACGGAGAATGTAGATTTCCCCAAGCCCCCAAGACAGAAGCCCACATCCGACAAGAACACCAAAAAATACTGTGATTACCACCGAGCTAGAGGACATGATACTGATGATTGCTGGTCGCTGAAGCAAGAAATTGAAAAAGCTCTTAAGGCAGGTAAGCTGTCCCATTTAGTAAAGGAGATCAAAGAAGGCAAAACCGGCACCACAAACATTCCAAATCCAAATGATCAAGCTGGGATACACATGATCCGAACCATCAAACAGCAAGGGGTGAAAAGAAGTAGTGATCATGTCACGGAATGGATGGCCCAACCCATCACTTTCCCCTCCATTTCACCAGAAGATTACAAAGACGGCCCTATAGTTGTGTCTGGGATCGTGGCTGGACATAAAACTCGCCGAATCTATGTGGACGGAGGAAGCGCCACCGAAATCATGTACCTCCAATGTTTCCAGTTACTAGCCGAAGCATCCCAACAAAAGCTGATCCCGGTGTCCATGCCATTAATCAGTTTTTCAGGAGAAATCGTACAGCCCATAGGACAACTGTCCTTACCGGTAACGTTCAGCTCAGGGAATTGCCAACGAACGATGATCCTAAATTTTCTGGTAGTGGGCTCCAGGTCCGTGCACAATATCATCCTGGGAAGACCAGGGATGAAAGCCTTTGGAATGGTAACATCTACCATCCACGGTGCACTCAAGTTCCCAACCGAAGAAGGTATTGCCACACTGGAATCCGAAGCCGGGCTCTCCGTTTCGGAGATCCGACAATCGTTAGATACGAGCAATGACGAAGATCACCCAGGAAGCTCTGGCACTGCTGTAACCGAGAAATGGTCAATACACCCACGCTTCCCAGAACAAAAAATCTCCATTGGCGCGCAGCTCCCAACCGCAGCTCGAGAGGCACTCTGGAAGTTGCTCTCAAACTCCTTAGACGTCTTCGCCTGGGAAAATTCAGACATGACAGGGGTCCCAAGATCATTAGCAGAGCATAAGTTGAACACTTATCCCGGCATAAAACCGGTGGCTCAGAAGAAGAGAAGTATGGCCCCTGACCGTGTTAAAGCTATAGCAGAAGACGTCAAAAACCTGTTGAGCGCCGATATAATCCGGGAGGTACGATACCAAACATGGGTAGCCAATCCCGTACTGGTCAAGAAACATGACGGAGCTTGGAGAATGTGCGTAGATTTTAAAGATCTCAATAATGCTTGTCCGAAGGATTGTTATCCTTTGCCAGAGATCGATGTGAAAGTTGATGCCGTGGCCGGATTCCGATTAAAGTGCTTCCTTGATGCCTATAAAGGGTATCATCAAATTCAAATGGCCAAAGCCGATGAAGACAAAACGGCCTTCGTCACAAATAGCGGCCTGTACTGCTACAAAAAGATGTCGTTCGGTCTAAAAAATGCTGGTGCCACATACCAAAGACTGATGGACGCAGCCTTCAAGAACCAAATTGGAAGAAATTTGGAAGTTTATGTGGATGACGTAGTCATTAAAAGTGGCACGGAAGAAACCATGATAAAAGACATTGCCGAAACTTTTGCTAAGCTTTGAGAAATAAACATGAAACTAAATCCTAAGAAATGTTCCTTCGGCCTAGAAGAAGGGAAGTTCCTGGGGGTACTAATGGCCCGAGATGGAATAAAAGCCAATCCAGAAAAAGTCGAGGCAGTGCTAAAAATGCAGCCCCCTCAAAATCTTAAAGAAATGCAGTCTTTGAATGGGCGGCTAGTAGCCCTGCACCGGTTCCTCTCCAAAGCCGCAGAAAAAACCCTGCCGTTCATGAATGTTCTAAAGAAGAGTTTGGGAAAGGAACAGTTTCAATGGACAACCGAAGCTGGCGTCGCCTTCGATGAGTTAAAGAAATGCTTGGTCAACCTACCAACCTTAACAGCTCCAGAACCCGGTTAAACACTCACGGTATATCTCTCGGCCTCGGAGGGAGCTATTAGCTCCGTCCTCATTGTCACCAGGGCCACTGTTCAGCACCCGGTATACTATATCAGTCGAGCTCTCCGAGAATATGAGGTCCGATATCCGATCCTAGAAAAGTTAGCTCTCGCCCTGGTTCATACCTCCAGAAGGCTTCGTAGATATTTCCAAGCATTCAACATTGAGGTACAGTCTGAACAACTAATCCTTCGGGTACTTCGAAAGCCAGAGGCCTCCGGGCGAATGGCTAAATGGGCCATCGAGCTCGGTGCTTTTGATATCACATACAAAACTAGAGGGCCAGTAAAGGGTCAAGCTGTGGCTGATTTCTTGGTAGAAATTCCCCAATCCGTAGAGACCGAGCCCCAGCATGCTCCAACAAGTACATGGTCCCTCTATACCGATTGGGCTTCGGGTTCGGAAGGATCGGGCGCTGGAATGGTCTTGCAAGAAGCTGAGGGAAAAGAACTGCTTTATGCCATCCGGTTAGATTTCAAAAGCTCCAACAATGAGGCCGAGTATGAGGCACTCATAGCAGGGCTTCGACTGGCTATAAAGATCGGAGCCAAGAAGGTACTCATAATACTATAAAAACTCCCTGCTATAGGCAAAGTTTGTCCAAAACCTTTAACATGCTGTAAACATTGCAGGTTATCTCCCATGTCGATTCTTTATTGGTAGCTAATCAAATATCTGGGGAATATGAGGCTAAAGAAGCCAACATGATTCTATACTTAGCTGAGGTACGGGTATTACCCAAAACCATCAGATCAAAGATATTAGCACCAACGAAAACGACTAATCCTTGCTTCAAATGCAGGCTAAAAAATTGATGAAGCAATTCGAAGCCTGTCAAGTGATCCATATACCGGGAAGCAAGAATAAGAAGGCCGATGCTCTGAGTAAACTGGCCGCGTCCACTGATGACATCACCCAGCAAGAAGTACACATGGAAGCCCTACAAGGCCCATCCATTCAAGCAACCGCGGTACTGTCAGTCGATACAGCATTGGATACTTGGATGACTCCTATAGTCCAATACCTTGTGCACGATGTCGTACCGGGGGACAAGGCAAAGGCCCGGAAGTTGAAAGTAAAAGCCCTCCAATACCAAGTCATTGACGGTCAGTTATATCGAAAAACATTCTTGGGACCACTCTTGAAGTGTGTTGACTTGGACGAAGCTTCATATATCGTCCAAGAAATTCACCGTGGCATATGCGGTATTCATGCAGGTCCCAGAATGGTGGTAGCCAAGATAATGAATGCAGGATATTTCTGGCCGGGCATGCACAACAGCGCCGTTACCGAACTGCAGAAATGTGAAGAATGTCAGCGACATGCACCTGTCAGCCTCCGAGCTAAAAATAACCTCATCCCCGTGACTGCGGCATGGCCATTCCAACAGTGGGGAATTGATATCGTCGGGCCATTTCCTAAGTCCACAGGGGGCATGAAGTTCTTGTTAGTGGCCGTGGATTACTTCACGAAATGGGTTGAAGCCCGTCCACTGTCGAAAATATCCGGAAAAGAGGTGAAAAAGTTTGTATGGGAGTAGATAGTATGTCGTTTCGGCCTTCCTCAGACAATCATCAGCGATAATGGGACGCAGTTCGCAAACAACCCCTTCAAGAAATGGTGCCAAGACCTGCACATCCAACAGTCGTTTGCCTCGGTGGCACATCCGCAGGCAAACGGGCAGGTCGAGAGAATCAACAGAAGCTTGGTGGAAGGGATAAAGAAACGGTTGGGGCGAAAGAGGAGCGGCTGGGTAGACGAGCTCCCCAATGTCTTATGGGCTCATCGTACTCATACAAAGACAAGTACCGGGGAAACGCCCTTCAGTTTAACCTACGGGACTAAGGCCGTAATCCCCGTGGAAATTGGCTCCCCATCTCTACGGGTCCAACATATCAACAACAATGACCAGGAGCTACGGATGAACCTGGATTTGCTTGATGAAAGGCGAGAAGCCGCGGCCATTAAAGAAGCGCGGTATAAACGAGAGTTGGAAAAATTTTACAACTCCAGGGTGAAAGAGGTCCGGTTCAAGCCAGGGGAATATGTGTTTCGTTGCAACGAAGCCAGTGGGGTTGAAAAAGGAAAGATGGCCGCTTCTTGGGAAGGGCCATACATAATCAAGACCGCTGGAGGAAAGGGCGCCTACACCCTCCAAACCCTAGAAGGGAAAGATGTACCCCGCACCTGGAACGGTGTTCACCTTAAAAAATGCTATATGTAAGCAAGACCAGCTAATTTTTTCTAAGTTTCTTGATTGTAATGTGAGATGTGCCATTCCTCACCGTTTCCATTTCCTTGTTATTATTCGGGATGTGACATACCCCGACAAAGCATTAATAAAAAAGCTGGTCCATACTTTGAAAAATTTCTAAGGTGCTAATATAAGCCGCAGCTCAATAATGAGCTCGACATAACAAAAGCCACGTGATACGAAAAGTGTCAAACAGGAGTAGCAAAAAGAAACGGATCAAAGTGGATAAGTTTTGGTCCGGATCTCAACTAACCTAAACAAGCACCTAGCAAAAACATAAAATACAAACATAAAGCAATGACTCATAAGGGGACAACTTAAAACACCAGCACGCGGCATGGATAACAGCCGCGTCTTGGTCAAGAAAACCCCACAAACCATGGTTATTCAACACATATACAAAGTCCGCGGATAAAATTAGGACGTGGCTAGATACGTGGACGCACGAAAGATCGAGCTACGGTCCAATAAATCGGCCGCTTTAGGGCCAAGGGTACCACCTAAAAAATACGTCATAAATAAAAAGACGTAACCCGGACCCATGATAAGGTCCGGAATCAACCTGCATTAAAAAGTAATTCGAACCCAACAAGGAGTTTCAAATCAGGTGGAACTTGTCTAAAATATTACAAACATTCCGGATCTCATAAGGATCCGGATCAAATGATAATTGTTTAAAACAAAATTAAGATTCGAGCTTCAGCTCGTCAAAGGCTTCGGCCAGAGATTCAGGTGGGCCTGTGACTTGGTCAACCAGCTTGGCAATCTTCGGAAAGACGAGGGAGTCATAGGCAAGCGCGGCAGCAGTAAGTTCTTCTTGGGCGTTCCTCTTTATCAAAGGCATTTTGTCCAAAGGAATCCCCTTCGCCACAGCAGCATAGCCGGCCTTCACGCCAACATTGAAGCCCAAGGCATTCATCGCGTTGTTAACGTCACTAACAGCCTTCTTCATGGTTGGCCCCTTGTGAACGTGATCCGCTATAAGCTGTGCCCCGGTGGTCAGGAAGAAGGTCTTCAGCCTGAACAGCTCATCAATGTTCCCGACCAGCTCTTTCTTTTCCTCCTTCCATGCCTCCTCGTCCCCGACCATTTTCTTTTCAGCCGCAGCCAACACTTGCCTTGCCAGCTTCTCTCCCTCCACAGCCTCGTCCCGTTCTACAAAGTAACGGCCAAGTCGAAGTTAAGTTAAAAATCAAAAAGAAGTTGAACAATAAAAAACGTACCAGCAATTAAAGCATCGGTACCTTTCCTTAGGTTGGCCATTGTGACGTCCATCTGCCTCAAAAGATCATTGGTCTTCTTGGAATCAGCAGCAGCGGCTTCAGACTCTTGAAGTTGTTTCTTCAAAAGATCAACTTCTTGAAGGGCCTTGTCCCTGGCCTCCGCAGCCGAAGCCACAGCAAACTGAGTAGAAGAAGCCTGATTCTGAGCATCCCTCAGATTCTTCTTTAACTCGGCCATGGCCGGACCATGATTACAGGAAGCCCCCTTTCTCCGCAGCCGATCCCTGTCCACTTCGGCATCCGTCCAACGACGATATGCCTCAGTCACCAAGAAATTGGATTGGGCTTGGCTAACCAACAATGCCTCACAAAGAGCAGGCGAATCTAAGTTGTGGTAATACTCCCGATCAGCTGGGGTATCGAGGTTGAACAACATCATACGAGCAGATAGCCCGTCAATCACCCGATCTCCGTTCTTTATGTCCCATTCCGGGACAAACTTTTCATCAGCAATACCACCACCACCAGAACCCTCCCCTGCCACCGCTGCAAAATTATAAAGGGAAAAAGCTTCAGTCTCGCACCACGATGGGGGGAAAGTATCATCCTTATCCCCCACATCGGTTTGAGAAAGAAGGGGAGATTGCCTAAACTCACTAGCAGAAGTATCATCAGGCCGCACCACCTTCTCCTTCAACGGGCTAAGTATCCCGGCAGACCCATCCAAACCCTCCTCATCACTAAGCCCCCCGCCCTGAGGATCATCCACCATTAGTATTGGAGCCGAGTCTCTGGGAGATTTACCCCCAAACAAATGATATTCAAGGTTATGGAGAAGGTTAGAATATACCTCAGTAGTATCTTCAACAAACCGAAGCTTCTTCTTCGGTTTTGAGCTGGCGGTGGTGCCCTTCAAGGCCTTCCTCTTTCCTGCGCCCCCAGAGATCGAGGTATCAGTAAGAGCTCGACCCTCCTTATCACCAAAAACCTCCTTGGAGGCACGAGAGGGATCGGAGGATTGATGACCCGTACTGGCAGAAGGGTCCGGTTGTTGAACACTTGTAATAGGTGGGTCGGGAGGGACTTCAGAAGACAAAGCTGCGCCCCCGGTAGACAGAGCTACCCCAACAGTTTCGGTCACGACCCCCGTGGTCTGACCATCCCCACCAGTGCCACTTGCACCAACACCTGTACCCGCCACTGGCCGAATGGCCTGGTGCGTCCTCTCCATCTGCGCCACCAACGGTTCAGTATTACCCAAGTCTTCGCTGGTATACTCCAAAGCTGCGTCGTCAAAGGTAGTCAACTTCAGACAATCCAGCAGCGACATCTCTGTATAAACAAAAACAAGGGAGTTAGAAAAAGCTAGCAGAAACACGAAAAAAAAAACAAATAAAGCTGCGGCTCTCCACTCACCCTCTCCGTTATAACGCACTAACGGCCACCTATCATCCAAACTCCAATTCATGCTAACCCCTCCGAGACAGAGAACATGCTCCGGATACTTCTGGATATTGCTCTTGTTCTCCACCAGGTCCAAATACAACTTACGATTGTATTTAAACTTCTTGGGCAAGTCCCATTCAGACGCTTCAAAACTATCACGCCACACCATATCCGGAGGTAGGCATCGATCGTCCAAAAAGAAGAACTGGTTCTTCCAATTCTTTAAACTAGTTGTCTGATAATCATGACAACTCTCCAACGACCGCCGTTTCTCAAACGTATACCAGCTACCGGCCTTGCTAAGCTTATAGAAGCACCGGAAAACACTCAGATCCGCACCTTTCTCCAAAGCACGACAAGAAAGCTCGAAGTGATTTATTCGGCTGAGACCGAAAGGATTCACTTGAGAAATATGCACGCCGTGAAACTTCAACACCTTCATCAAAAATTTGGTAAAGGGGATGCGGTAGTTGGCAAAATCACACACTCGGGTGTAAAAGCCAAACTTGCCAACGGGAAAGGGGTGTATCACCTCCCTCAGCCCCGGTAATACCGGGTTCAACTCACGAGGGATCGAGTAAGTATCAAGGAACCGGGCAAGCTTATCCGCGGATAGATTTGAAAAAGTCACATTCATATCGTCCTTCACCATCTCCAGGACCCAAGGACAAAACAATAAAACAGGAAATATGAAGGATGAAGACAACGCACCTTAAGCAGGCTAGTGAAGCTCGAACGGATGATAAGGACGCCGAAGGGGGTAAGTAAGATCAGAGAGCAAAGTAAGAGGAAACAGTAAAAAGTAAAAGAAGAAAAAGGTTAAGAGGCTTATATAGGAGGAGGGGGCGACGGTTGGGATGGTTAGGGTTGGGGACAGCTGGTTCAGATGAGCGGTCCAGATTGCCCCGAAAAACGAACCGCCATCACATCAATCATACAATCGCATGGCTATAACAACACCCACGTGTCAGGGGAATACGACAAAGCTCCTGGATAGCTGGCCCTGACACGTGTCAACCACCCTCACCAATCCCCTATAGATGCCGTAACAAGCCTAATAGACCGCGATATGATTAAGTCCAACAAGTTACCTAACAAGTAACTTGAGGACTTGGGAAGACATGAAGAGGTATAAGCAATTATACCGCGGCTTGGCCACCTGTGATTCGGTCACATCTGAGTCCAACAAGCTACCTACAAGTAACTTGAGGACTTGGGAAGACATGAAGAGGTATAAGCAATTATACCCCGGCTTGGCCACCTGTGATTCGGTCACATCTGAGTCCAACAAGCTACCTACAAGTAACTTGAGGACTTGGGAAGACATGAAGAAGTATAAGCAATTATACCGCGGCTTGGCCACCTGTGATTCGGTCACATCTAAGTCCAACAAGCTACCTACAAGTAACTTGAGGACTTGGGAAGACATGAAGAGGTATAAGCAATTATACCGCGGCCTGCCTATCAAGACGCTAGGCCGCAGCCGGACATCCTGACCGAAGGAAAGTACAAGCCTCACCTAAAAGTCAAAAGACTCCGAATGATAGTACGAAGGGGGGTCCGAAGTATAGTACAACTAGGCTGACTAGTATAAATACCCCCTTTAAAGTACAATTGACACACGAATGCATAGACTCCGAATCTCACTTTCTCTCTCTACTTTCTCTCACTAAACAAATACTTATCCTCACGCCGGAGGGTGGTTACAGAGAGGCCCTCCCTCCTCCTTTGTAACGAGCCTAACGGTCTTTTACCTTGTGCAGGTTTAAGCTTAGGTTCGGAGCATTCAGATCCATCTCAAGTCGTGCCTGTTTTAACTGTGATTACAGGTTCGTCCACTTTTTGGATCTTCAAACATGACTGGTGTTGTGACACTATTAACTTATCAAAAGATAAGAACATGACCGGCACCACCACATATCTGCAAGTTAAGTTTTCACAACAGCAAATAATGGAGAAATACAAAACATATAATGGTAATAAAGATGTTTGAAATGTGATACAACATTGAGGGATATGGCAATATCAAGCGTTAGATAGACTTTAACTGAGGGGCTGTTTGGTAGCCTCTTAACCATTCAGCATTCAGACTGTTTGTTTCAGCATCTGAATGGAATGATTAAGTGCTGAATCATTAAGCTAATAAGGGATGCTGAATGATTTAGCTCTTAACCATTCATGCCATCTTAATGATTCAACAATTAATCAACCAAACAGCCCCTGAATATCTAAGCAGGTATAATGTATGGTGATAAATGTTGGTTGTAATGGGGGTTAGCCATGTTATGTATACGTTTGGTAATTAAGATATGTTGGTTTATAAATGCGTCGTCATGCATTTAATAAGACTACTAACAGGCAAAAACACGAAAATTACGAGGATGCGAATGCATTCACATATTGATCAGCAAAACATACGTTTCCTCTTTCATAATCCCTTTCTTTACAACTCCCCAACCAACATGCTATGATTGCTATCTTCGTTCAACGCACTGGTAAGGCATTAAGAGACTTGTGAGCCACAAAGACAAGTCCTTAAACGAGCGACATACTGGACACATGCCTCATCATTTTCCACCGGTTGTTATGAAAACAAGCGGCTAGTAAGTGGCATTGGTCATGTCCTAAGCTTTTGACACGTTCATAAGGTTGCACGCCACACTCTCCCAATTGATCTTACTAACCAACCATAAACGATGACTAATGTAGTTATCATAAAGAGCCCTTGTATACTTGGTTCACCGTAAACTATAATTCTCTCTAAAATACACGGTCTTTATATATGTACTTTTTAAACAAGTCTATGAAATGTTTGTTTACAGATAGTTAGATACGTCTTCATACATTAAATAGAAATTCTAATAGCCAAATACACGAAAATTACAAGGAAACGATTTCCTTGTAACATGAATACTGATGTCTGTTATTCTCTAAAACAGAATCCATTACTACTGCTTGTAGAGGTAGGTAAAGCATGAGTGCTACCAGAGCAACAGATGAGAAGCAAGACCCAACAGCAGGCTGATGCAATGGCTATGAAAGCAGTTGCAAAACCCAAAGGTGATGCAGAATTAGTCAACATTTTTGCAGTGCAGCAACTGAAGCAAACCGCCCTTTGCATATGGTAACACATCGAATTCCTATATAAGTCTACAATGACAATGAAACAGGTTTCTAAACATGTTCAACAGACTGTTTTAAACAATACATTGCTGTTCATAAGACGTAAAATCAAGGGCGTGATGAAACAAACAAACAAACTGAAAACCGAATCGTATCCATGTATTGGCTCCACAAGTTTTGCTTATCCGGATAACTGAACCAAATTCAAAATCCGAATAAACCGATCCCAATTTAACAGCTACAACCTTAGATTCATCTGTTACAATCACAAAAGCAAAAAAACACATGACCCATTTCATAACCAATTTCACAATTAGTAACAAAAATTGATCGGTTAAAAACTTAAAATCAATATTACTCTGTTTCTAGGTATACATCCTATTCGAGCTTCGGAATCAATCAATCAATCCTCAAGCAAACAAATAAACAATACAAGAACATTTCATGCTTCCAAAAACATTATTAATCATCGTATTAACGTACCAGGATGACTCAACTTTATTCCAACGACACAGTAGCACCTAAATCCTTAAGCTTCGTCATAATAACCTCAGCTTCATCTTTCGTAATCCCTTTCTTCACAACAATCGGCACTTTCTCCACTAAATCCTTTGCTTCCTTCAACCCTAAATCCGTAAACCCTCTAACCTCTTTAATAATCTTAATCTTAGTCGCTGCATCATACTTCTCCAACTTCACATCAAATATCACCTTCTCCGCCGCCTTCGTCTCCGCCGCCGCCGTTCCAGTTACGGACGGTGACCCAATACCGGTAACAGACGGGCCGTAGTTGTGGTAACCCATCTTGTAACGCATGAGGACTGCATAGTCGTTTCTTTCGAGTTTGGTTAGGCTGAGGATCTCGTCTGCGATTCTTTCGAGCTTTTGTGAGCTGTTTTCGGTTAGGGTGCAGAAATGGGATGATGGGTTTGTAAGGGATCGGAGAATAGGAAAGGATTTGGGTATGATTCTTGAGAACATTGTGTGTGGTTTACTGTGGGGCGGTTTAGGGTTGTAGATGTTGAGAAGATGATGGTTTATGGTTGAAGTGCTTGACTGGACCTTATGTTTTGTTTAATAGCAGTTTGTGACCTTATGTTTTTTTTTTTTTTTTTAAGTTTTTTTTTTTTTTTTTTTTAAGTGCTTGACACGGGTAAATGAGTTGAGTTGCTCGTAATTTATGATGGGTTGAATGGCTAGAGTTCGAATAAGTATGGGATTAAATGAGTAGAGGTTTATAATGAAGCTTAGGTACTAAATGCCTTAAGTCTTTAACGTTTCTCAAGAGCTAAATTGAGTTTAGACGTAGAGCTTTAAACGAGTTGAGGATGGTTACTAATGCATGCAAGTAAGTGTAGTTTAAACCAACATGTCTCGAGCTTAGGTGGGTTCAAACTTGGTTTGACTTGCCTTGTTTACACTCCTAGAATTTACAAGGAACAAGATAGATGGATGATTACTAATGTATGCAAGTAAGTGTAGTCTATGTAATAGAAAAATGGGAGTTTGTCCTCACCCCCAAACGTAAGATTCATACCACAAGACATATGAACGAACGTATTTGATTCTCTTTTCCATTAAAAATTCCCTTTTGTGTCTTGGTCGTTTTTTATTAAGTGTCAAATCTTTTCCATTAAATGTCTTTTTATGGTTAGGTTGATACATTTTCAACAAAATTAGGTTGCTATATTATCAACATTCGTATTTAGTGATTTGGAAACTTGTTGAGATCGGGGGTTCTTATTATGGATATGACTTTCGGAGTGGTGGTAAAGGTAACAAAGAGGTGATAATATAAGACAATTTTGATGATGAGGTCAGTGTTTAAGAAGGGGTCTTTTTTCTTATTATTTTGAGTAGATTATATTAACCTTTTGTGAATATAGTAAAAAAAAAAAAAAGAGTAAATTCCTATTTAAGTCCTTGTGTTATGTTGATTTTAACTACTTGAGTCTAACATTTTCATTTTTAACATTCTAAATCCTAGTGTTTTAAGTTTGTTATGATTTCAGTCCTAAAATCTAACTCCATCCATCTTATCCGTTAACTCACCCTCACGTGTAATACATGTGAGGGTAATTTAGTCAATTCAAGTTCTTCTTTATCTCAAACCCTATAAATGATCATCTTTCCAACGTGAAAACCCTAACCCCTCTTTTTTCTTTGTTCGATCCTGACACAACAACAATCACGAAGAAATGGTCCACTGTGCATGTGGGTCTCCAACAACCATCCAAACATAATGGATTTTAACAAATCCGAGGCGACGATTCCATTGTTGTGCAAGACCAGTAAGTTGTGGGTTTGTAATGTGGGTTGATCCTCCAATGTGTGCATGATCATGTGAAATTATATTTGGATTACTAAGATCCATCAACAATCACGAAGAAATGGGTCGGATTAGAGACATTAAGTTGAAAAGATTGAAAATTGTATTGTTTGTTAGTTGGATTTTGTTTGTAATGTATGTTAGTGTGACTTGAAGAATTGGTTGGTATGTTGTATCCACTTGACTTAATTTTGAGTAATATATTGTAAAGGTCAATTCAGTTTAATGTATCAGAACTAGTCTATGAATGAAAATGATTTGAATTGTTTGGTTTTTGTAATTGTTGAATGAATGAACATAACCAACTGACAGATAACCAACCGACCCTTAACAAAATGGCAAAATGAACATAACCAATTGGAAAAATGAACATAACCAAGTGACCCATAACAAAATAACCATAACCACTAACCCATAATAAAATAACCATAACTACTGACTCATAACAAAATGACCATAACAACTGACCATAACCAACTGATCCATAACAGAATCAGTCATAACATTACAACTGCAAAGAACCATAACATTAAAACTGCAAATAACCATAATTAGACTATTAGTGTTCATCCATAACATACCATAACAACTGCAAATAATCATAACAAGACATCAGTCATAACATACCATAACATTACAATTGTCAAATGACTAATAGCAGCCATAACATACCATAACATACCAAACATAACAACTGCAAACCTACCATTGTTTTAGCAGTACATTAACTACCAAAAGACATCAATGTTCATCACCAAAAGAAACAGACACAACTTGAAATATAAGTCAAAAGCAAAAAGTCAAACTGGTCAGGAAAAGTTAAGGGGTCAGTTGTGACAATTATCAAAGTCTATTTCTGCTTTATAAAGTTTCGGGTTAATAAAGAGAAGTCTAATAACATGAGGGACGAGTTGTGTTCATCTGAAAGTTATAACAGACTTTAAATGCTGAATTAGGGATTAGGGCTATAATAATTAATAAGCTTGTTCGATTCAATTAGCAGATTCATTCATTTTCTTTTCAATTCAGTTGTATTTCCTTATTTGTTTTCATCAATAATAATAACCCAAATCATTTGATTGTTATTCTTAGTTCAATTCATAGTTCAAAAAAATATCACTAATTACTGGTAGGAGCATTTTTTTGTTTGTTTGTTAAATATTAAAATAAAGGTTAAGACCGTCTGGAGTGTGTTGGGGGGGGGGGGGGGGGGGAATCTCCACCGGCATGGGGGCATTCTTCCTTTAATCTGCTTGGTTTATTTTATTATTTTTTTTATTAACATAACTCATAAAAAAAAATTATTCCTTTCACCCCCCCCCCTCTTCCTCCATTTCCACTCCCCACAATTTTCACCTTTCATACGTAGACCCCACAAGTGTCACGTGACGCTTCATTCCTCTCTTTCCTCCTTATAGTCTAAAAGGTTGTTGGGGTTGGGGTTTGGGTGGGTGGGGTGTGTGTGTGTGTGTGGGGGGGGGGGGGGGGGGGAGGGCACAACAGGGATTCAAATCTTTGTTACATCACCATGCCAACCACCATTCAAGTTTTTTTTTTTTTTTTTTTCATAAAAATCATCCAAAGGGGGGAGGAAAAAATGGGCACAACAGGGATTCGAATCTTTTTCACATCACCGTGCCAACCACCATTCAAGTTTTTTTTTTTATAAAAATCATCCAAAGTTCATTAGAGGTTTGTTTCGAACGGGTACAAATGTGGGGGTGGGGGGGGGGGGGGCGAGGAAAAAATGGGCACAACAGGGATTCGACTCTTTGTCACATCACCATGCCAACCACCATTCAAGTTTTTTAATAAATCATCCAAAGTCCATTAGAGGTTTGTTTCGAACGGGTAAAATTTTATCTTGTTTTTTCTTTTCTTCATCGTCATGAAGCGAAATGATACATCCCAATAATATTGGTACACGTAAATTTATGTTTTCATGGTTTTCTCGACATATCACAATAGAATAGTTTTTGTTACCTTAAGCTTTGGTGAGTGTCGGTAGCCAAGCCAATACCGACCGTACAACATCGGTATCATTATATGTCTGTTTTGTTTTCGACCAATGTAAAACATGTGTAAACATATTTCTTTTTGCATATTTGTTTTGGTTGCAATATGCACTCTTGAATCGACCGAAAGCATGCTAGGAAGCACCGGAAATCTGACTATTTACTTTTAATAAAGACAGACTGACAGAGAACCAACCAAATGCCCGCTCCTAACGGAATCTTCGATAAAGAGGCCATTTGAGCGACCGTATATTCCAGAACTGACATGTTTAAAGGCACCTTAGGTGGGGCCATGATTGTTTCTCAAGTTCAAGGATATTTGATAGTGAATGGGGGCTACTACTTGTCTAAATTGGTTTGATATAATTTATTGACACCTGGGCTATTTTAATACTTTATCTTCATATTAATTTGATTTGTTATATAAAAACGAGTATGTACAAATTTCATAAAGAATAACTTAACTCATGGTCAATAAAAACCTGTCACACAAAATTTTCAACTAATGACATCAAAAAATCATTGGGAAGGGTAAGATATACGCAAACAGTCTTACCTCTACCACGAATGAATAAAAAGATTGTTTCTGATAAAACCATGACTTGAATGAAATCAAAAAATAAAATTAAGATATACCAAACAAGATTAAATCAAAATCAACATATTAAACATTCTCATCTCATAATCCCATGTACGTACGTGCCACAATAACAATAATCATATAGGTTTCCATGCACTCGCCCAAATCACCGGCGTTTCCTTCCTCATCAAGAACATTCCGGCACCCATTTCCAACGTAACCATTGACCACCCTTCCTTATATCTCCTCAGCAACGCGCGGGCATCATCACACCCATCTTCGCTAAACGAAACGCCTTCAAACCCACTTCTTCTCACCCTACTCCACCACCTCTCCGCCTTCTCCCTCCTCTCTACCGAACATTCGGGCCCCCTTCCCACCAAATCCATCACGGCCCGCCCCGCCACACGCTCCAACATTAACCTCTCATTACTCGTTTTCGAAAAACATTCGTCCAAAGCCTCAAAATAAACATTAAACCATCTCAAACACTCTTGAAACCCTCTTAAAAACTCAACCCTTTCGGTTCCAACATATAATTCAGCTTCTTCTTCTACAATTGTTAAAACTTTAGGATTCAATTTCCTAAACATGGATAATAAATAATCCCTACGGTCGTAACTAACTGACCGTAACGTGCCATTTAAGTTAATAGCAAGGGACTCATTGCTTTGGATATCTAATTGTCCAATATTCAAATATGATAGATCACCAGTATGGTGTACTATATTAAATTTAAACTTGATGCCATTAATCTAGCGAATTTCGCCATTCGGTTTCCGATTTCTCGCATAATAGCTTCGGTCCCGTCACTGACCACCGTGAGACGGAGGTGAGGTGTGTCGTCTGCTCGGGTTGCAATGGTTTCTAGCAAAGTTGGCCATTGTGTGCAGTATGTGTTGCTAATGTCGATTATGTGGAGTTTTGTGTCTCCGTCGAATGCTTCCATGATTGCTGAGTTGGATGCCACATGTCCAAAAGTTGTCCATGGGCTGACTTCTTGAAATTTGAGTAATAGATTTCTAGTGGAGTTAAAAGTGCATGTTTTAGCCGAAGCTGATGACAGAGTCCGGTAATTGGAGTTACCGGACTCTGACATGCGGCTAAAAAGCGCTTGGAGAAAATAAAACGAAAGTTTTTCGTTTATGTCTCCGTATGGAGAGCTAAGCTCGTTGAGCATCCACATCAGTTGCTGGAGCCGCGAGCTGTTTTCTTCAGCTAGTGCACGTGCTGCTTCTAATAACAGCTCGCGGGCCCCAGCAGTTGGAGGACAAGGAGTTTGAGAACTCCGAAACAACATGTTGCGAAAACTCTTGAGATTTTGAAGGTAGGGGAGGAGTAGTGGAAGTTAAATGGTGGTGGAAATTATCATGTGGTTGCAATGGGTTAGGTGAGTAATATGGTTGTATTGATGAAGAAGAAGAGAGATCATCTTCATCCATAAAAAAACATTGTTGTGGTGGTTGTTGGTGGTGTTCGGTAGATGATCTAGAACTACTGCCTGAGGTTGTTATGGTGAGTTGAATGATTGATGTTGGTGTTGGAGGGTGAACATAGGAGTATCCATGATATGATAACTAGTTACAAGGAAAGATGTGTTGTCATACGAGGTAGTGTGTTTTTGTAGATGGGTTGTAGGTATTTATGTGAAACAAATTCTTAAAGGGTGTCTATCTTTTTTGGGCAAGTAAACAGAGGAATTGGGACATTGAAGGGTGTGTTTGTACTTTTGAGGTAAACGAGGGGGTAATGGGAATAAAGAAATTTTATGGTATTTTTAGCAATACATAAAATATACTATTTAACTTTGTTATTATTTATTTAATTGGGGTTAAGAAACATAATATTTACGTAGAATTATTACTTGGATTAATGGTCTAGTGACAATAGCAAATATAACATACGAGGTGTAGTTTAGAAATAGTTGTTTTAAATAGATGTAAAAATATAGTTTCCGTTCAAAGACAAATAAAAAAAATTACAAATAAGACAAATAAGTTTTGTTGCATCTACATAAGATACAAAGTATATAATTGGGTTTTGATACTTTTTGTATTATTACTTTATGGTAATGTTGATGTTAATTATTTTGTTTATTAAGTGTTGTGGGAGAAAAAGCTGCCGGAGTGATGATAAGACCCATCTTTTAAAGAAACATGCCCCCTAATTCCTTTCTTATTTTTCTTTTTCATTTTTCCATACGATCAATGCGCATGCTCATTCCTTTCTCAAGAAAAATTTATAAATTATTATGGTTCAAGGATTTTGGAGTTAGTGTGCAATCCTTGACGGATTTGGGCCATATCCTTAGATGTATTATATTAATCTATATTATTATTAAGGAGGAGTGATGGGCAAACATGATCATTTTTTTTTTCCGTTATAACTTAAGAAGCAATATGTACAACATAGTTAAGCAAGAAAATTAAGGGTATTATTGGCATAGTTGTAACAATTAAGACACTTAAGAGGGTAGATTAGTAAATCTATCTATATAATAAATCAATACACTAGGGTTGAATCCTAGCCTTAGAGAGGGTCTAAGTGGATCCAAGTTAGAAATGGGGCTCCATTAGTTTTAGTATAAAAACCTCTTTTTTTTTTTGTTTTCTTCATTTACCATCCACTTCAAAATACCTTCACCATTCTTTCTCCTACCTTCCTCATTGTTCTTTTCCATAATTTTCCAAGGTATCTTCTCCATCTCACCTTTGATTTATCATATTACATCAATTCATCTACATAATACATTCGGATATGTACTGTTAAAAACGTTTTTTGATTTAACAAACGTTTTTTGTATTTGTCAATCAAAGTGTAAAGGTTTTTAATAATTATTTGATGAATAATTGATTGCGATCAATTGTAATCATTGTATTTGCACAAAATTTTTACATTGTATTTGCCCAATATGTTGAAAACGTACCAACTTTCTGATTTGGACAAGTTGTATAGACAATTGGTTTTTAGATATGTAATTATTGAAATGGACAATTGGTTTTTGGGAAAAATGTAAAATTTTTGTGTTGAGTTTATGGGTTAATTTAACATATATTCGTTTTTCATTTGAAAGACAAGATTCCATTAGAAGAAAAAAATTCGACTATGTTTTATCACAAGGGTGACAAATTTTTCAAGGTGATTCATGACCCTTCCGCACGAGTTTTGGTATGAATCTTTCTATTTTTTTTTTAAATAAAAATATTTTTTTCTTTTTTTAATGTTGTTTTTTACGTGTTCATCCAGACATTGCCGAAATCCATGAACATGTTTTTGTTATCTAAACACATACACAACAACAACATTAAAGTTTCCACATACCATGGTCAATCTTGGTTTGTTCTGTTAGAATTTATAGATGATGATTTTTGTTTAACAAATGGATGGTCAAAAGTTGTACATGATTTATGCTTCTCGATGTTTTACGTCATTTTCGACTTTATTGCTCCAAATACTTTCATGATGAAGCATTACAATCATTCTCCATCCATGCAATTGGATTTGTCATTCTCCAAAATGATTGAACATGAATTGACGACACCTATGGTAAACATGATTAACTTCAATAATTTATATTACATGTTTTTATATCTTAATTGTCCATATTTTTTATCGCTAATTTTGCTTTCAGGTTATACCATATTCCTTTATTAATAAGCATTATCCCGATGGAATCCCTAATGTGCCAATCACTATGTATGTAGATGATGAACATCAATGGAACGTGGCAATAGAAAAGATATCCAATTCAAAGTAATTGAATACGATTTGACTACGAATTAAATAAGTTTACTGCCTTATTAATTTCAGGTTTGACTTTGAATTGGTTATAAATTTCGATTTTGGACATTAATGTACATTAAATTTTAATTTCTTGCGTAATGTTACAAGTCAAAGTAATTGAATACGAGTTGAATGTCAAGTCAAAGTAATTGAATACGAGTTAAATGTCGTGTCAAAAATAATAATCATCCATACTTATGTTTATACTACGAATTGAATTTCTAACTTTATAAAACAATTCAAAGTAATTGACTACAAGTTGAATGTCAAAAATCAAATGGTATCCATATTTATGTTTCACCACTTGCATAAGCAAAATCAATATCTGCATTGAATTTCACTTCCTTATAAACGTTTAGGTGGTGTTTGTTTTTCTTCCAGAAGCACTTCTGACCTCTTTTGTCTGCGTCGTGCAGACGCGGGCAAACGTTTAGGGTTGGCAGACTGTTTGATTTTCGAAGACATTTCACTCTAAAAGCTCTTCCTAACCTCTTCTTGGTGCAGACTTGGACCAAAGTCTTCTAAGGTCTTCAAAGGTCTTCTCCTCTTCTCTTCTCTTCACCCACCACCACCACCACCACCGTCACCCACCCACCACCACCACCTAGCATCGTCCACCACCCACCGTTCACCACCACCACCGTCCATCACCACCACGGTCCACCACCACCCACCACCACCACCACCCACCACCGTCCACCACCACTACCACCCAACGCCACCACCACCACGGTCCAACACCACCACCTACCACCGTCCACACACCACCACCACTACCACCACCAACCACCGTCCACCACCACTACCACCACCCACCACCCACCACCACCACCACGGTCCACCACCACCCACCACCACCACAGTCCACCACCACCACCACCCACCACGGTCCATCACCACCACCACCCACCACCGTCCACCGCCCACCACCACACCACCGTCCACCACCACCACCCACCACCGTCCACCACCACCACCACCCACCACCACTACCACCACCACCCACCACCACCATCACCATCCACCTACCACCGTCCACCCACCACCACTACCACCACCCACCACTGTCCACCACCACTACCACTGTCTACCACCCACCACCACCAGCACCACCACCCTCCACCACCACGGTCCACCACCACCACGACCACCACCCACCACGGTCCATCACCACCACACCCACCACCATCCACCACCCACCACCATCCACCACCCACCACCACCACCACCACCGTCCACCACCACAACCCACCACCGTCCACCACCCACCACGGTCCACCACCACCACCACCTACCACCGTCCACCCACCACCGTCCACCACCACCACTACCACCCAACGCCACCACCACCACGGTCCAACACCACCACCTACCACCGTCCACACAACCACCACTACCACCACCAACCACCGTCCACCACCACTACCACCACCCACCACCCACCACCACCACCACGGTCCACCACCACCCACCACCACCACAGTCCACCACCACCACCACCACCCACCACGGTCCATCACCACCACCACCCACCACCGTCCACCGCCCACCACCACACCACCGTCCACCACCACCACCCACCACCGTCCACCACCACCACCCACCACCCACCACCACTACCACCACCACCCACCACCACCACCACGGTCCACCACCACCACCACCGTCCACCTACCACCGTCCACCCACCACCACTACCACCACCCACCACTGTCCACCACCACTACCACTGTCTACCACCCACTACCACCATGGTCCACCACCACCAGCACCACCACCCTCCACCACCACGGTCCACCACCACCACGACCACCACCCACCACGGTCCATCACCACCACCACCCACCACCATCCACCACCCACCACCACCACCACCGTCCACCACCACAACCCACCACCGTCCACCACCACCACTACCACCACCACCCACCACCCACCACGGTCCACCACCACCACCTACCACCGTCCACCCACCACCACCACTACCACCACCCACCACCGTCCACCACCCACCACCACCATGGTCCACACCACCACGGTCCACCCACCATCACCACCATCTACCACCAGACTGCTGTAAAAACTCAGTTTGTTTAAATTTAAGTTTATTTCAGCAGCCTGCAGACGTTAACAAACAAACAGTCTTCTTCTTGCAGACTGCAGACCTTTGGTCCACCTCTTCTCCTGCAGATGTCTGCAGATGTGGTTCGCAGACTGCAGACCTTTTCCTGCTGAAAAAACAAACAGCACCTTAGTCTTCCTTATAGATATGTAACTAAATTTATATGGAGTACATGTAATTATACCATTTGATTATAAATTGATTCAAATTACTTTTTAATTTGACTGCCTTATTTATTCCAAATTTGACTTTTAATTCGTTATAAGTTTCGATTTTTGACATTAATGTACATTTAATTTTACTTCCTTATATGCATATGAATTGAATATGTATCTACATATTCGAGTTTTGACATTAATTTATATTTTTTACTTCTTTATAAATATGAGCTGACATTAATGTATATGAATACGAATTGAATGTATAAAACAAGTCAAACTAATTGAATACGACTTGAATGTCAAGAATCAAATGGTATCCATATTTAACTTTCACCAATTGCATAAGGAAAATCAATATGTGATTTCCTAAATCTAATCATTAATTTAAGTTGTATAATCTGACTTTGACTTACTTGTAAATTTCGAATTTTAAATTGAATATGAAATCAGTTTAAAATTATGTTACGAATGTTATCTCCTAATTATATTCCACACTTATGTATAATTCCATTTGAATTTGTCGATCAAATATACAAACAATTTTGTATCTGGCATTTTATGTTTCAATTTCAAAATGAAATCAGGCTAAAAACTATGTAACGAATATTATCTCCTAATTATACTCATAATTATGCCTGACCAATTTCATAAATAAAAAGGCGAATTTTATGTCCTAATTCTACTCCATAGGTGAAAGTATTGCATCTAAAATCATAACTTTAAATCCCAATTTCATAACAATATGCTAATGCTAATGCTAATTTCACTCCACCATTTCATCCAAGTACTAACTATCGAATAGCTATATAAACACGTCAAATCACCATTCATACGATTATCCTATCACACATTTCTTGCACTTTGATTAATCGCATACATATATTCTTAGGTTATTTTCTGTTTCTCATCTTTAAATACATAAACATTATTTTTTTGATTTCTTATGAATCAATAGATTAAATAGATGTTTGGCATACCTTTTGTTCAATCAATCCATACATGTATGTTGCCATACATTCGAAAATAACCTAAATTTAATATAAGTTTCAATATTATTATGCTGTCAACAGTTTGTATTATTGAAGTATTAACTTGAATTTAACATTTTTTTAACAGTTACAAAGATCAATGGCTGCCGTAGATGCAAATGAGTTTACCATGGTTAACCAAATTCATGTCAACCGAAACGGTGTGGCTTTAAAGCTAAAGATTATTTGGGTTTGGCGTCAACCGGATCGTCGCAATCCTAATGATTTCTACTCAATTGAAATGATCCTATGTGACGAAAATGTAAATCTCTACTATAAGTTTTTATTAAAGCCTCTTATTTGGCAATTTCAAAAATTACTTTACACTATTTAATATTTTTCAAATACAAATTTACTTATATTCGTACATTAAAATACGTCACTTCTTTAGATACATACTTTTAATGTTTTTTTTTATAATTAACAGGGTGACAGGATTCAAGCGAATGTATTTAAGCGGTTGTTTTTTAGATTTGAGAGGTTTTTGATTGAAAATGCTTCTCTTATTATAAGAAATCCAGGAGTTGGGCTCAATTCTTCTAAGTACAAGTATGCTCCAAACCCAAACAAACTGTGCTTGAATATGAATACTCAAGTTTCCGAATATGCTGCTTTCCAAGGTCCAGATTTTGGGTTCTTTTTTGTGCCCTATCAAAGAATTCTGGATAGGGAGGTTGATGAATATGTTACAATAGGTATAATTCGTCAATATAGTCTTTTTTAATTACAAGAATTCCATAATAATATTCTTTGGTTTGATGGTACATTAATATTTCTTTTATATTTGTTTTTAGATGTTATAGGACATGTTAACAAGTTCTTCAGCAATGATGATAAAGATAAAAAGGTTGTCGCTGATAAGAAGAGGTTAACAATGAAAATCCAAGATATCGAGTATGTATTGTTTATGTTTTTTGCATTTTTATACAAACTACAAATTATGGAGGTATATAATTTGTTTTTTTATACTAAAATAATTTTAACTTTTTGAAGGGGTTTGAGCATCTATGTAACGTTGTGGGATACTTATGCCATGGAGATGTCTAAATATGTTGCAACTCATCAAACGGATAAAGAATTTATAATAATACTGCAGTTTGGCCGTTTGAAGTTTTATAATGGTTGTTTAATCTTATTAAATATTTATATTATATTTATAGCTATATATTTGGCAATATAAATTATATTTATACTTCTAAAGTTTCTTATTATTATTATTATTTAGATTTTTTTTTTCCTAATATTTGTTTTATATAGGAAAACCGTATGTTTCTAACTCTTTTGGAGATCGAGTTAGTCGACTGTTCATCAATGGAGATATTGAAGATATAAACCGGTACAAAACAGGGTAGGCACTATTATGTTTTTCAATACGACTTACAATATCTTAAACGTGTAATAATAGTTATATAATGTGTAAATCAAATTATTTTTATCAGCTTGGGTAAGAGAAAGTCCGATAATCCTTCCTCGTGTCATTGACCATATGGAACCTCTATGTTCTGTTCTGATGAAGATGAATTTGTCCATAACACTCCTTTTAGTAACATTGGTGACATTTGTGAGATTCAAGAGGTAAGTATAATGTTCATACTTAAATACGTTGTTTATAATTAAATCTAAAAAGTTTAACATTATTAAAAAATTAGATTTATTTAATATAAATCCCCATTGTATAACATAGACTATCTTCTTTCGGTAACTAATTATAATATTCATACAGGAGCAGGCTCTGGTGTTATTGGGTATTATTAAAGACCTGTTTACCGAATTTGGCTGGTACTACATGGGATGTCCCAAATGCACCAGAAAATGTAGTATTGATTATGTAATCAAACAGGTTGGTGAAGGAAGTTCAGATTTTGAGGAAGAAAAGGTTTACCAGTGTTTGAATGTTAGTTGTAGTGCGAAACAAGTTGTGCCTACACCAAGGTCGGATATCTGTATAAAATAAATTTTAATACACAAAAATCATGGTTGAATACAAAAATTTAATTAACATTTAGTTTTATGTTTGTTTTTTTATTTTATTTTTTTCTAGATTTAAAATTCAGGTTCGTGTACAAGATCTTAATGGTGTTGTATCTCTTACGTTGTTTCATCGTGACGTTGCACAACTTATTAGTAAAAGTGCTTCTGAATTGCTTGATTTGAATACGGTAGTCCATATTTTTTGCCATTTATAGTACAGTTTTTTTAATAATTCTTTAATTATAGTTGTCTAATATTTATATCTTTTTTGATTCCTTTTAAATAGGTTGGTGATACACTTGAATATCCTGAAGAGATTGAGACTTTGTTAGAAAGAGAGTTTGCTTTCAAGATCTTTGTATCCGGCTTCAATTTAAACAACAAATATGATGTTTATGGTGTAACTAAGATAAGTGATGATCCAACAATTATATCGGAGCTTAAGAAGAAGTTGTACGTAGGACAGGTACATAATCGAACCCTATTTGCTATAAAGAAACAAACTTTTATGTACGTAAGACATTTTTACATTACATTGATTTTCAACGTCGTTGTTACAGCCTGCTAAATCAGAATCACTTCACACATCTCTCCTAGCAATGCCGTCCAATGTTATTTCTGTTTCCAAGGTACCATTTTCACACACACTTAAGTTCATATTAATAAATTTTACTCATTTTTTATTGATACACAATCACGGCTACATTGGCCACATATGTTTATAAATATTTTATCTTTAGGAATCAGACACAACTGATAATGAAACGCCAATTTCCATTGCTGATAACTTTGTTGATAAGAAAGTTTATGCTGAATGAGAACAATGTTCTATCAGTTCCAAGTATTAAATGGTTAAGCGTAAACTGATTGACGCAATTTCTGATGATGAAAGCACACCAATTCCTTCAACTAAGATTGGAAGTGGTGGTAGTATGGAGTAACATAAAAGTCCGTTGAGTCCTCCATCTTGCTAAAGCCTAATGAAGAGGATTACTTTTCTATGCTGATGTTCTATGAGTTCTATTGCTTTATGTTTTGTTTTTTAAATATATTTGAACAATTTCTACTTTGTTATTTCCTATTTCTACTATAATTTGGTTTACTGTTTTTATTATGTTTCATAACGATGGTAATATTTAATAAATGCGTTTGGTTGATTGATAAGTATATTTTCATCCATTTGCTATTATCTATCTATTATATAATACAACTGATTGGGTTGATGTAGTCATCTACCCTAATGTTATTTTTATTTTTTATAATTAATATCTAATTAAGAAAAAAATGTTCTCGATCAACTTAAATTGTTACCTCTATTTTGTTGTTATAATACAACCTAATTATAAAGGCCCACTAAATTATCAAAACCAGCCCATCTGAAACGTGGGTATTATGTTACTCAGTGGGCCGAATTTGTTTGATGAAACAAAGGCCCGATTCATAACAAGATGTATTTTAGAATATTTGTTTTATTATAAATGCCTACCAACCTCCTCATAATATTCAGATTCTCAAAAGCCATTTTACCAATTTGTGAGTTACTTTTTCATCTTCTTCTCTATCTAATTGTGATCTTATAATTCTTCTTTTTTTTTCTTTAATCGATGTGTAGGTTATATCTGTTTGTATTTTTACTGATTATTATTAAGGAATCATATACTTTATGTAATTATAACTACGAAATTTCGATTATGCATGTACTATAAATTTCTGGATATTCAAATTAGTAAGCGTATATCTTGATTTTTAATTTTAATGTGAATATGTATTTAGTAATAATTTCTGTTTTTGAAATTTATGTAATAAACAATCAGTGTTTACTATATGTACTTATCATTAAAAAAATTTTAGATTGTATGGTTTTATAATTTCTTATTAATCACGTTTGATGTTTTTGATCAATGTTTTATCTGAAATAATTGTTCTTGAATATATGTAATAATCGTTTTGTATTAGTATGTTAATTTGGAAATATGTTTAACACGGCTATCTGTTGTTTAGGAAACTAACCTATGTTAATCAGTTGATAAATTACAGACTTTTACATATTAAAACTGATACATAGGTGATATAGTCTTTGCCATATATAGATTAGGTTCATATTTCTATTCCTAAAGCATATGAGACAATGTTATGAGGTATGTTATGTTTGTAATAGGTTTTATAGTCTTTGCCATATATACATTATGTTTATATGGCTGTAAAAAGTATATGACACAATGTTATCATTTATATTATGTTTATAATAGGTCATATAATCTTTGTCATATATAGATAAAGTTCATATAATGTTCTTGGCGCGCGCTACTGCACATATTAGCATGTAAGTTTTTGGGTTATGGGTGATGATTTATAGAAAATAATCCACATTCAAACGGATGATCTTGGACCTGTTTTTAATATTTTATTGTTGTCGTTTAGTCGATTTTATCATTTTGCCATAATAGACATGTGTAGTTATGTAGATTGGGTTGTTTTCAATACATGTGTACTTGTATAGGATGTTATTTTGATACCTGATGACTTACTTATTTCTCAATCTTTGGATCCTGTTTCTGATTTGATAGACTTTGTTTATCCGTCACTTTTGGATAACATCCACATTCCGACTTATTTTCAAGATCGAGCTATATTGGCACCGAAGAATGAAGTTGTTCATGAAACTAATGATATATTACTTTCAATGTTTCCAGGTGATGAAGTTGAGTATCTAAGTTCAGATAGTGTTTGCCAGTCAGAAGATGTTAACAAACAGGTTGATGAAAGATTAGTTTCTCCTGATGTGCAGAATGGTCTTAAGTTTTCTGGAATACCAAACCATCGTTTGGTTTTGAAAGTTGGTGTCCCCGTAATGTTACTTAGAAACATTGATCAGAAAAACGGTTTGTGTAATGGGACAAGGTTACAAGTTGTTAAAATGAGAAAACGTGTAATTGAAGCCAAAATCATTTCAGGAAGTAACATTGGAATGCGAACTTTTATTCCAAGAATTACTTTATCCCCATCGAATAAAAAAATTCCTTTTAAATTTAACAGAAGGCAATTCCCAATTGCTGTTTCTTTCGCAATGACAATAAACAAAAGTCAAGGACAGTCTTTATCCAGAGTTGGGCTGTATTTGAAGGATCCAGTTTTTTCACACGGGCAGTTGTATGTTGCGCTCTCAAGAGTCAGAAGTCGAGATGGACTGAAGATAGTTATAGTAGATGAAAATGGTGAACTGACGAACAAAACATCAAATGTTGTGTACAAAGAAGTCTTTCAAGATTTATTAATAATGTGAGTAATTTTGATGCAATTATTTACTTATCTTCATTGACGTTATGTACATACAACTTTAATAATACAAGTATTATTTTAAATTTTTTTGTTTTTTATTTGGTTTGAACCGTGTGTGACCATTGATCTTTAAAACAAGTTATTTCCTAATTACAATTACATTAAAAATAAAAATATAATAAAGGTAATTTACAAAAACAAAATGTATTTGTACCTTTGTGGTTTTTTGTTAAATGTTATACTTTGGTTGAGTAATGATCATAATAGGTAATCGGTTTTCGTTGTTATCGTTATTTATAAGGTACCTAAATTTTCCACTTTGACATTAAAACCAAAGTTATATATTAGTTTTAATATCCAGATCATATCAACGCAACATTGAAACATCACGTTTATATAAGAAAAAAATATCAGGCTAACCGTTATTCTTAAGACTTTACGTTATGGACACTAAACGTGAATAATACAAGTCTTAGTTTAATATTTTTTTTAATTTACTTTGGTTTGCACTGTGGGTACCCACAGGTCTCAAACCTAGTTTAACATAATCCAATACCTCAAATCCAAAAATCTTATCCTATTTATGCCCTTATGTCCAACTTTTTAAAAAAAATACAACCTAACCTATGATGCATATTAAATGTGAGACCTTTCAACCCCTCATCTATATTATTATATATACTTCATTATAATAAACTAAGTTGGAATTCAATTGCAAAATTATCAGCCAATTACAAGTGATACGTAGGTAAACGGGCCACAAGTTGCGCCGCTACCCCTTTTGTATTGCAAAACCTACTCTATTGAAAATAAAACATTGGCCCTTAGCAGCTGGGGAATTACTTTGCATAACTTTCTTCACGCGACCGAGGATCTTGATTGCTTGCGGGGCCAGCGCTCCAAAAGTATCAAAAGCGAAGGGCACAAACACATGCTGGTTCTCTAAACAAGCCGCTTCATGTTTATCCACTTTTTTGCCCTCAGCTTTCAAAACTGCCTGCCCAACCACAAAACCCGAATCCCGAAGTCCCACCAATGGGGATACCCCAGTCAGGTCAACACACGCATGCTTGCCTTGCGCCCATCCGAACACAAGAACATCCGTTGGCCTCAATGTGGACCGCCCGTCACGTGGGTCCGTCAAGAAATTCACTGGGGCCTCTTTTTTTGCTGAAATCCCTGCCCTTCGTAAAACATCCCATAAAACATCTCTAACCAGGTCATGTCTGTATTTAAAGCCTGGTAACTCCTTACAATGTAGGGCGTGTTCTCCAAACTTGTCCAAGCGTGTTTTTTTACAGATCGGACACGGTTCGTCGATGGGGAACATGAGAATCATCAGGCGGTATTTGAGGGCCGCCCGATATTCGATAGCCAACATATGTTGCCCTAGTCCGTCAATTGGGAGTGTAGTGAGGAAATCTTGAGCATGGGCCTCTTTAAGGCATTCAAACACCGCTTTCTGGCGCGAAGACATGTTAAACTTCTCCTCCATAGTCTGCATGGCTTTACAGTTAAACGCACTCGCCAAGATTTTCTTAGGCTTTTTTGGGGCGGTGTCTTTATCTGTAAAGCCGCCCATATCTACATTGGGGAGAGAGCTGCGAATGTTGTCCAGTGCGAGCTTATAATCATCGTCCATCCCAACCACCCCGTTGTTCCTTAGTATGTGTTCATGTAGCTTCCAAGACTGCGCCCTAGACGCCACATACGCATATGCGGACACATCTTCCGCCGAGCACAGGCCCAAGCCCCCCGAGCTGATCGGTAAGGACGCCAATCGCCATTGAAGATCCCCAAAAAAAGCTCCCCCACAAACAACGATATCCTCAACAGCACATCGGAGACCTTTGTCAAAAATGGATACTGTGTGACAACCTGCACCCTTCACTTTTTATAAATGTGCATAATTGGTTCCTCAACTATTTCAAAATTTTGATTTTTAACCGTCGTATTTTAATAGGACCAAGATTCACAATTTAATAAAACTTATAATTTTTATAAGTAAAAGCATGCACGTTTTATACTCACATCTACACCCGAGCACGTATGTTTCAGACATTGATACTCAAAGTCCTTAATTTTCGGTCCTAAAACAACTTAGAAACAGAAGGAAACAAGTCTATAACTTAAAATTGATTAAATTAGAAAAATTATTTTTTTTAGCCCTCGCAGTCCGCTAAGACAGTCTCAGTCAAAGTCCCCGTTAACGTCTCAGTCAAAGTCCCAGTCAATGTCTTAGTCAAACAGTCAAAGTCCTAGTCAAATATTCAATTCATTATAAAACCTTACTTTATGGTGTTGACCAATTTTAATGGCTAATTAAATCCAAAACTAGTATAAAAACCCACCTATGACCCATTACACTTTGCACCTCTAAATCAATTGTTTCAATTCGATTAAACTCTCCATCATACCTTTCTTCTAAAGTATATTACTTCCACATTTGAAGCTTTGATTATAAGCTCTTGTAATTGGCGAATTGGAAGCTTGATATTTTTTCCTATTCGGTTTCTTTTCTTCTAAATTGGACTAGTTTCGTTGTTGAACCTTTGGATTGCTCGCATTTTCACGCTCGCTTAGTCATCTAGTCATTTGGCGAAAGTGAGTATTTCTATCCCCTTTTTGTCTTTATTCACTTTTAGGGTGTTACATGTACACTTATACAAAATACACATACAAGTTCACATTTTTACACTACAATTCTAGTACATTGTGCATTTGCTTACATACATGCTTTATGCTTAGACATTACATGTAGAATACATTTGTACTTAGTGAAATCATTAACCATGTACAAGCCGACCTTAACATTGGATAGCGCTATTGGATTGACAACCCACCTAGGTGATTCTCCCCCTTTTTCATCGGAGAATCCATGGTCATTGTTGAGTTATTATCCATTTATTGGATAAGTACACCGCCGTTCATTTTAGTACATTTATACAGTCACAGGATTGATTTCGCTCATTTGTATGATACATAGTTTACATATTTGCACTGTAGCTTTGCACTTGAATTGTATACCTTTTTCAACTTACTATATGTATTAAAACTAGGAATGTTCACCAACATTTCTTATCTTGACCAAACCTATTTTGTACATGTTTCAGGTGCAGTTTGATCTTAGTACTATAGCATGGGACTTTAGTGCTTGCTTTTAATAAGTTATTTCAATTTTCATGTTTCATTCAGACTTTGTATTTTTTTATTCATTTCATCTATGTAAGACAATTTAAATTATTCAATAATATATTTACATTTTAGTACCATGTGCTTTTGAACAATCGTCACTACGTGACACCTCGATGATTCCGCCATCGATTGGGGTGTTACATACTGCCTCCCCAACAAAGGTCGGTTGGCACGTTCGGAGCCCAAACAACAGTTTAGCCACACCCATACATGAGCGAAGCAATAAGAGCTCACTTCGGGGGTCCCGTAACTTCTGCAAAACGCCCATCAGTCCAACCGCGCGCTGAGCCCTCTTGACTGCCATTGAGCTAATGTAATCCCCATCACGACTAACAACCCCCTCTAGAAGCTTTGCCCATGTCTGTGGTCTTCCGATAGGAAAAATACCAGACTTCGCTTTAATACCATTGCATGTTGGCCAAAAGATCTCCGACTTCTTAATATTAAGCATAAGCCCAAACTGGGGACCTTCTGCTCGGATGATGTCTAGGGCTTTAGCTACTTCTTCGGCCCTGCCTATAATCGTGCCGTCATCCAAATACCACGCATGGAAGGGTAAGGAACAGTGTTCTTCCACCTGTAGCACCAGCGGATGCAAGACAAGGGCAAAAAGAAGAGGTCCTAAAGGATCCCCTTGCTGGACCCCTGTGTAGGCCCCGATGCAAGTATCTCCTACATATAGCCTGGTAGGTTGGGCGTATAAAAACTGAACCCATTGGTAAATAGACGGGCAGCGGATACTGACTTCGCGCAGAAGGATTGTCCGGTCAACCATGTTGAAAGCGTTCGAAAAATCCACAGTGAGCATGGCCAGTGATCCGTCGTCACGGAACGCATTCAAGAATCTATTCGCACTATGGTGAATAGCCCTGCTCCATTGGGGACCCCGACCCCATATTGAAAGTCCCCTAAGTAAGCCGACATCTCCTTCCCAATTTTACGCATTGCAACTTTAGAGACCAACCTTCGCCAGATACTCCCGACAGCAATGGGCCAGATTCCGTTATCGGGCTTTAATAAGGGGGTTAGGGGGCAGAGGCAATGAATTCCGCCAGAATTTTCGGGCACAGCCCTCGCAGCCAGATGTTAACCACCTCAGTGATGGCCACAAGAAGAGCAGATGGCGGAAAGGACCCCTGTCCGCACAATGCGTCCAGAATATGCTGCGCTCTCAAGCCATCCCTTCCACAAGAAGTTCCTTTGGGGAAGGAGCGGATATTCTCCAACACACATTCAGCGTTAACCTGAAGAGCATCTTTATTGGGCAAGACATGAGGCAAGTGGGGGGGGATCCCTAACCGGATGCTTATCAACCAAGGCGTTTAAGGTGGACTCCCCAACTGGTGCAACTCCAGAAGAGCACAAAACCTTCACCGCGGCTGTGAAGTGACCATCAGCAACCTTCCTCAGACATTGTTTGATATTAGCCCCATTCTCCGATTCATTTTGGCTGACTGGCCCTCTAGACGGCTCTTCATTCAATTGGGAAAGAAGGGGAAGAATAAGCTCCTCCATGCCCTCGCCATCTTTCCAAATTTCTAAGGAGCGCATGATGCTACTGCATTGCAAGGATTTACGATTCCCAGACCTCCGTTCCTGCCTGGAAGACGGTCGGATAGTGCGTAACGTGCAACGGGGCAGTAGCAACAACCTGATCCAGGCCTCAACCGACCCAGGGGAAGCCACCACCTTACCCAATGTATTGGATAAGGCCTGCGCAAATGCTAGTCGACAAGACGAGGGGATGCTCTTAACTGTAGTAATCCGCATAGCAAAAAGTCTTTCCAGAAGACTGATATCTACAACCACCGTCCTACCAATATCCGGTTCGGTAGCGGGTTCGACAGTTGGCAGGCTGGGCTTAGGGATCCCTCTTTCTTTGTTCATAAACAACATTCGTGATCACATAACAAAATCATCATCAATGGCTAGAGGGAAGATACAGATTAAGAAGATAGAGAACTCTACTAACAGGCAGGTGACCTATTCCAAGAGAAGGAACGGCTTGTTTAAGAAGGCCAGTGAACTCACTGTGTTGTGTGATGCAAAGGTGTCGATTATTATGGTTTCTTGTACTGATAAGCTTCATGAATACATCAGTCCTTCCATCACGTACGTATTAGTTTCTTATTGATTTTGATTTTGGTTATGTTAGATGCTTTCAAGTGGTTGAGTTAGTTTATGATTAATATTATAGTTGTTTTTTATTGATCTTGATTTTGTTAGATGCTTTCAAGTACATGAATCTAGGGGTGACAATAATTACATGTTTAGTATACGATAAAATTTGATTAAGAAAAAAAAATATTATGTAATTTTATATTTTTTTTAAAAATGATTGAAACTAGGAGCCCTTATGTCCAACTTTTAAAACACAAAATACAACCTAACCTATGTTGCATTTTAAATGTGAGACCTTTCAACCCCTCATCTATATTATTATATATACTTCATTATAATCAATTTTTTGAATGCTAATAGTCTTTTCATAACCCCAAACAAAATCTTAGAGCTAATTTCATGCTTTGAAACATTGTTTTATCCAAAAAATGTATGTCTTTATTAGATGAGAAGAGAAACAAATCAATGAGAAGTTAAGACGCTTGCAAGATATGGTTCCCGGATGCTACAAGGTATAAAGATATGAGTTAATCTTTATATACATATATACATTTTTTTCTACTTGTTCATGTGTTCTTTGACAATTACAAAAATTCATCTTCATAATATATCATTGTTTTGCTCCATTTAAATTTAGTTATTTGCTATAGACAATGGGAATGCCAATGATGTTGGATGTAATAATTAACTATGTTAGATAGTTGCAGAATCAAATTGAGGTAATTTAATTGTGCAACTAACAATTAAAACAATAAACAAACAATATTCAGAATTATTGATGAGAAGATATTTTTAAAAATTAATTAGTACAGTTTTTTTCTTTTCTTTGTACATTTTTAGTTTCTCTCCATGAAGCTTTCATAAGCCAGCATGTTCTATGACCTATTGACCTCAACTTTACTGAATTGGATGATATTGCCCCTATGAAGGTGACAGATAGTTTTCCTAACTAACCTTGTTAAGAAGTTGTGTATCTTGAATCATATATATTAACTAAATAAAACGGACAAAATTATAAATATAACATTCTAGATTTGCTAATACGTTTCTAATATATTATAAATATTACTTCCACTTACTGAATGGGATGAAAACTGATGTTGCAGGGAACAAATGGACATGAAGGACAGATGATGGAGAGGATGGTTAAAGAAAGGTATAAAGACTTTCCTCAATTTCAATAAACATGGTCTCCTTGAACGCCATGAAATAGATAACTCTATATATATGCATGCTCAAATATAACTTTATACGTAAACTATATTTGTTCTAAGACTTTTAAGGTATTTGTTGATATATTTATTGTTCTTGTTAAACGTTGTATGAAGTGTGATTCACAATATTACTCTGCTTTCAACAATTGTATATTGTTTAAGTTCTAATTCTAATTAATAAATAAATTAAACACTAGCATAAAGAGAAAACAAAAACTTAACTATGTGTTAATTACTTATGTTATTTATGCTAAGAAATATGAAATTGAAAAGCCATAAATTCACGCTCACGCTAATGAATCAACCCGAATCTTTATCTTCTATACTAAATTATAAAGCATCAGTGAAGGATACCCGCAAAATTTAAGTAAATACAATCTTTATTGCTTATAGTACAATGCTTATTGAAGTCATTTAGGGGGTAAAATTGTCTTTCTACCTAAATATAAAATTGTTGAAGAAATTAATTTAAACATAACTATAAAACTGATGACGAAATTAACAATAATGTGGTGACTCTTTACATACATAACCTCCATGTCTTTATTATGTTTGTATCAATGTTATAGTCTTATAAATAGTGGTCATGTATTTGGTATATAAATAATGTGGTGACTCTTCACATACATAACTTACATATCTTTCAATGTTTATAGTAAATAAATTACATCATATATTATGTGTTTTTATATCTTCTTTTTAAATATATGTGGTTACAGGTTGGTATGATGTGACACTTCTGCACACAAATGAATATGTAGGCTTGAAGTTTGCCAACACACCCAACTCAAGACACGTTTCAACCCATTAAAGTGAGCGATATATGTAGGCTTGACGTTTATACAAGCAAATATGGTAGAGATACTTCATGAGCAACGTCATCATCTTCCTCGATGGTTTTTTGTTTTCTATGCTACTATAAGCTTCTAGGAATAGAATTTAAGTTTCTGATCTCACGAAGTCACCAAGTGTTTGCATATCCAAAAGAAGACAAGTTCTTATCAGTCAATTTGGTAGATTTAACTATATTGATTACTAATTTGTTTGGTCTAATATATTTGTGTAAGTCCCAAATACTAGATCTTGTTGAGTGCAAGAGATTGTTATCACTTAGAAACACCTATGGATTAGGTGTTTTAAGTGATTAATCTTCTACAATAAAGAAACTAGATGAATATGATAAAAACCAATACACAAGATGAATAAGAACACGATTTCATTACTGATTTGTCATTGAAACACCATGAAATTCATACAAGTACGCACCGTTCAATCTTGTGCTACAAAGATCACCAAAAACCATAACCCTAGAGCTGCACACTAACATTCTTTATATAGGCAGGTAGATGGGCCTGCGCACTTAACACAAGTGCGCAGGGCCCGTCTCCTAAGTGCGCAGCCTAGGGTTTTCACCACAATACTTTGTGTTAATTACATAATTAGCCCTTTAACTATCAAACTATACAACAAGCCACCAAAAGTCTATGATCTGGTAACTGTGGTCTCAATATAACCCAACAATACTCCCCCTAGACCACAGCTACCAGTTCTTCCATCTTCAATCAATCTCAACATCACTTTGCTCCCCCTCAGCCTGTTCTGGGGGGTCTTGAATGTACAGGGCGACCAGATCTTCTTCAACCACTGGAGGAGCTTGAGTAGATTCTGTTGCAGGTATTTCCGGATCAGCTACTGTTGCAGGATCTTGTGTCTGCACCTCTGAAGCAGTTTCGGCTTTAGGTTGAGTAACTTCTGCAGCAGCAGCAGCAACAACTTGGGCAGCTTTCTCCTTTTCTTTGTCTGCTGCATTGATCCTGTCAACTATATCAAGCAACTCCCTTTTCAGATTCATAGCCCGATCCACAGCTCTCCTGAATAGCACCGCTTCTTCAAACAGGACATTCCCAGCACCTACGTTGATTTGATTCGCGAAGAGTATATTCAGATCCGATAGATTAAAAGCAAACACATCTACCGGATCCAGGATCCTTATGGCCTCCGAATCGTCCTGCAATTTGATGACCGCTTCACCAGTATTGCTGTCATAAAACCACTTCTTAAAGTTCCTCAGCATAACTGGAAGCTCAGATCAAATAGGAACTCGTGTGACGACCTGAGGAGGGTCAATCACATAAGTTATCATGCCTTGTCCTATTGCTGGATCGATTCGTCTCTTGGAGATTCGTCTCCTTGGTTTCTGCGGCTTGAAGATTTGGAAATCGGTCTCACATTCCTTCTTTATAAACCAATCAAGCATGGACTCCGTGGTGTCATTTGTGCGGTTGATGAATGGGGCTCTGCTGAGTTCCCTGATATCCCAACGAGGGAGAGACTTCAGTTGCTGTTGACCTTTGAAGTACTGTATCACTCCCCCTCGTCTCTTCACAGCAAACAACTTTTTCTCCTCGTCATACTTCCAGGAGATAATCCTCTCCTTATGAGCTTCCCTGGTGTGATGGATGTTTTGATGCAGGGCTGGAATGGTGATGGGCCTTCTAGGAAACCAAGTTGATCTTTCAGGATCCAACTTATGGCCATCTGACGTCTCGTATACTACTTCTTCTTCCATTCCCATCTCCACAAACCTATCGGGCATCTCATCTTCACTAATCTCGCCCACCTCACTTTCATCAGCAACTCTTTCTTTCTCTTTCTCTTCCTCCAGAAATTTCCCGAAATCAAATACCTCATCGAATGTTGTGCTGAGAGCACCAGTCTGCTGTTGCTTCAATTCTTGGAACATGTCAAACATTTTCATCTGAACCTGATTCTGAAACTTGATCAGGTATCATTGATCCTTGATGATTTTCTCCATATTCCTGTTCTTGTGCTTGAGCTTCTTGACTTTCTTTCTGAGCTCTTGATTGTTATGCACATCACTTTTCAGGGTACAGATCTCCCTAGCAGCTGTCTTTCCAACCTCTTTGACTAGCTTCTCATACAGTTCCTGATGCACCGGTTTGCGACGTGGTGCAGCAGGAGCTGAGGAGGACGGTTCAGCTGGCCGTTGAGCTGGTGCTTTGGGGGCTGGAGCAGCAGTTGTGGATGGCCCTGGTTGTTCTTCTGCTCCGAAGATAGACTCCAAGATCACTTCTTGCTCAATATCGTCCTCAGTCATTACACGAGGAATCTCAGACTAAGGTAACTGTTCTCTCCTTTTCTTTCTCTCGGCCCTCTTTAACTCAGCAACTTGTTGTAGGGCTGCAGCAGTTTCAAGCTGTTCAGGTGTTAGTGTTTCTCTTCCCTCTTGTAACAAGCCAGCTGGCCTCTTCCTTTTGGTGGGCTTTGATGGAGCAGTTTCAGTTGCCACTCTTTTGCCCCTGGCCTTCTCTAGAGCTATCTCTTCAGCAGTTGGCTGGGCTGAAGATGGAGCAGGGTTAGATGATCCAAGTGCAGCAGCAGTGGATTGTTGACGAGCTTCTGTAACATCTAGCCTTCTCTTCTTAATCTTGTTGTAAAGCTCCATGACCAAAGGATATCGCTGTGCTGCATACATATTCTCCAGCCTGGGTTCCCAGTCAGGCGTGTTGCACTCAGTAAAGAATCGTGCACCTTTGGTGAAGTTGTATTGATCACCAAGGGGCAGATTTTTGTGTTGTGCGTTAATCATCATCTGCACGAACCTTGGGTACATAGCCCATTTGCCTGAGCCAGCCTCAGCATTCTTCACCATATAATCAAAGATCATGCCCGACAGGTTGAAGGCTTCATTCTTGCAAATCTTTATCATTGCAGTCGACCATTTTGTGCTGAGAGCGTTGTAGCCTCCTTTCCTGTGACACAGAGACATGATGAACACGTGACTGATGAGTCTCCAGTCTCTGGTCAGCTGACTTTTCTTGATATCGCCTCTCTTGTCAAAATCTCCTTTGTAGCCGAAATTGTTGAACTGTTGGTGAACATCGGCTTTGGACAGAAATCTGACACTTCCTGGCTAATCTTGAAGTCTCAGCACGTTCCGAACGGTATCTTCAGTAATGATTACAGCCTTGTTTCTGACTGTTGCATTGATTCGCTTGACCCGTCCAATAACTTCAACTCGAGCAGATCTCCAGAAGTCTTCAATGTGAGAGCAGTAAACTTGTAGACTATGCTCCACAGCGTGTCCAACTCTGCTACGTCTGATCCAGGTCACTACGTCTTTGAACTTGACATCGTCGGTCTCAAGATTCATCGGCTGATTGTGCATTCCTCTTGGATCCCAATCGAGTGCCATCTGATAAGTGCGCAGATAAGTCAACACTTGGGCATGGTAAGTTGTAACACCCCAACCGATGGCGGAAACATCGGGATGTCACGTATTGATGATTGTTCAGTAGCTCATGGTAAATAATAAATTTCATTATATGATTTAAATAAATTACATACAATTGTTCTACAAGAATTCGTACATCAAATTGAATAAAACTATGCACACATCTTCAAGCATTAAATCAAATCTTCAAGCAAGTAGAACCTGAAACATGTTAAGTTGAAAATATTTTGGGTCAACAAAAGTTGGTGAGAATTACATAGGTTTTGATAATCGAATAAAATTGTTGTGCAATTCATGTGTCATGGCAATCTAGTCCATATGTGAAAACATACTAGAAGTAAATCGAGTGCATAATCAACCCTTGTGACTGTTGTATTGTGGTACATCCCATACGCTCATGGTTCACTCGTTTATATTGCAGTAACAAACACCCACGCTACCTTTGTAGGAGGCACGTATCCGGGTGGGATTGTCAGTCCAATAGATCTATCAATGTATACCGTTTGGCTGATGAATGTTTATGCTAGAATTGTGCTTACCCTAGTCATGTTCAAGACATAATGCAACATAGAAATACACATAGACACATTGATGTTTGAATTGCATAAATAATGTTGTAACATGTTTCACCCCAAAAATGGTGATAAATAGAAAAGGGGCTATGTAAAACTCACCTTAGCAAAATGTTATGTCTCGTAAAAAAAATAGAATAATGTGTTGTGAATGTATGCGAGGCGAATCCCAAAGACTCAACAACATAGCTAGTCCAAATTGAAGAAAATGAAAAAGAAAGAATATCAAGCTTCCAATTCGCCAATTACAAGAGCTTATAATCAAAGCTTCAATTGTAGAAGTAATAGACTATAGAAGAAAGGTATGAGGGAAAGTTTAATCTGATTGAAACATTTAGAGGTGCAAAGTATAATGGGTCATAGGTGGGTTTTTATACTAGTTTTGAATTCAATTAGCCATTAAAATTGGTCAACACCATAAAGTAAGGTTTTATGATGAATTGACTATTTGACTAAGACTTTGACTGTTTGACTAAGACTTTGACTAGGACTTTGACTATTTGACTCAAGGCTTTATTTAAAAAAAAAAATCTTGTATGTGAAAAAAAAAAAGAATTTAGAATCATATTATTATTATTATTATTATTATTATTATTATTATTATTATTATTATTATTATTTATATACATTTATGTATGTATATAAGTTGTGAGTTAGGATAAATAAAGACAGGCACATTTGTATAATATTAATGATAAAGGTGTAATAAAAATATATATGTATATATATAAGGGCTTTTTATGTATTAAAATTTTGGGGAAAATTTTGCGAAGTTACAGTCTCCCCTACTTTTGAAAACTTCGTCCCGAAGTTTATTGAAAACACAGGGTTGAAGGTGATTGGGTAGAAATTAGGACAAGGGTGGTTTGGGAAGTTTCGAGTTAAGGCATGACATAAATTTATAGATAACAGAATAAACTGTTTCGAATAATTTGGGTAAGAGTTTTGATATGTGTTAGTTTTAAGGGTTGGATTAGGTTCATCTGAAATAGCAAGGAGAATAAGAATCTTAAGTTTTAGGACTCCTAAAAGAAATGCATGAGTTGATTGACTATAGAAAGACTAAATGAACTACCAGGTAACTAGAGTTTATAATTGGTTATTTACTGAAAACCTTGATAGAATTTCACACTACCTTAACGTACCTGTAAATTCATGATTACGTTCCGGACCGCAATCACCAATTTACCTTACATTAAAGTTTTGCGTCCTTCTATATCTCCACCAATTGTTGAGCAGGTCCGATAGCCTCCACCAGTCGTGGAGCAGGTTGTAGGGCCTCTCCCGACTGTTGAAAAGGTATAATGACCTCTACCAATCGTTGAGTAGGTTCGATAGCCTCCACCAGTCGTGGAGCAGGTTGTAGGGCCTCTCCCGACTGTTGAAAAGGCATGATGACCTCTATTAAGTGCAGCATTTATTATACACATAGGTTGCAAATTGATAACATGTTTATGCAAGCAAGTATAACAAGCACAGTATATGAGTTGTAGTTGTATAGATTTATATAATTAGTTCACATTCAAACAATCATGCACCATGTAACAAATCTCAGACAAATATTTTATTACTTGAATCAAATAGCGTCAATACATAGAATAAAAGCAACCAATAGTCAAATGGTGAGACTTGCGGTTAGGTAGCTGGAGGATCTTGATCTCTGTTTAGTTTAGGGCATCGGTTACGGAAGTGATTTGGGTAATGAATGTTCAATAAGATATGGGTTGAATGAAGGACAATGAGGTAATATAAGGAATGTAATCATTTATTCATTTAATTAAAACGAATAAACGAAAACGTTGACTTATCAAAGATTCTAAATTCTAATAACATATGAAGACATGCTTTAGCCTATAAGTGAACACTCATCCCGAGAATTCCCAGGTAGGCATCCGGGTCCCTCGTCTGATTGGGATATATGCGCAATGCCAGCCTAGACAGAAGACTCAGAATACAGGCATTCACCCTTCCAGATTGCACGTGTTCGTTATTAAAATCTAGAACTTCGACGAGATCTCAAGGTGGTTCAGGCTAAACCTGAGGATTTTGTCCTATTAGTCTAAGAGTAGATCCAATGGTGGAGAGCAACCTTCTTGTAAGGATGAAAGTAGGGATAAGAAGTAGGAGGGAGATAGAGAATGGCAAGTAAAAGAAGCAAATACTGGTTATAATCCTATGGTTATAGACTAGATTATTTTTTTTAATAACCTAATTCCCTATAACCATGGCTCTGATACCAATCTGTAACACCCCAACCGATGGCGGAAACATCGGGATGTCACGTATTGATGATTGTTCAGTAGCTCATGGTAAATAATAAATTTCATTATATGATTTAAATAAATTACATACAATTGTTCTACAAGAATTCGTACATCAAATTGAATAAAACTATGCACACATCTTCAAGCATTAATTCAAATCTTCAAGCAAGTAGAACCTGAAACATGTTAAGTTGAAAATATTTTGGGTCAACAAAAGTTGGTGAGAATTACATAGGTTTTGATAATCGAATAAAATTGTTGTGCAATTCATGTGTCATGGCAATCTAGTCCATATGTGAAAACATACTAGAAGTAAATCGAGTGCATAATCAACCCTTGTGACTGTTGTAATACGCTCATGGTTCACTCGTTTATATTGCAGTAACAAACACCCATGCTACCTTTGTAGGAGGCACGTATCCGGGTGGGATTGTCAGTCCAATAGATCTATCAATGTATACCGTTTGGCTGATGAATGTTTATGCTAGAATTGTGCTTACCCGAGTCATGTTCAAGACATAATGCAACATAGAAATCCACATAGACACATTGATGTTTGAATTGCATAAATAATGTTGTAACATGTTTCACCCCAAAAATGGTGATAAATAGAAAAGGGGCTATGTAAAACTCACCTTAGCAAAATGTTATGTCTCGTAAAAAAAATAGAATAATGTGTTGTGAATGTATGCGAGGCGAATCCCAAAGACTCAACAACATAGCTAGTCCAAATTGAAGAAAATGAAAAAGAAAGAATATCAAGCTTCCAATTCGCCAATTACAAGAGCTTATAATCAAAGCTTCAATTGTAGAAGTAATAGACTATAGAAGAAAGGTATGAGGGAAAGTTTAATCTGATTGAAACATTTAGAGGTGCAAAGTATAATGGGTCATAGGTGGGTTTTTATACTAGTTTTGAATTCAATTAGCCATTAAAATTGGTCAACACCATAAAGTAAGGTTTTATGATGAATTGACTATTTGACTAAGACTTTGACTGTTTGACTAAGACTTTGACTAGGACTTTGACTATTTGACTCAAGGCTTTATTTAAAAAAAAAATCTTGTATGTGAAAAAAAAAAGAATTTAGAATCATATTATTATTATTATTATTATTATTATTATTATTATTATTTATATACATTTATGTATGTATATAAGTTGTGAGTTAGGATAAATAAAGACAGGCACATTTGTATAATATTAATGATAAAGGTGTAATAAAATATATATATATATATATATATATATATATATATATATAGTGTAAGTATCCATGAGAAACCTTTCTAAACTAGAAAACCTTGGAAACCTAACATGTGGTTGTTATTGTGCCACACCACTCAAAGAAAAAATGATTTTATATTGCATCTAAGGGCATTGAAGTAAATTCCTCCCCCTTGTCAATGTCAAGTACACTACCTTCTTCTCTCTCTTCATATATATATGTTCCCTCTTCTCTCTCTTTATTTTTTTTTCATATTCAGATTTAAACTCTCAACTCTCTCTCTCTCTACCTTCCTCTCTCTCTAGGATGATGAACCACCTCTCACCAAATACACCACCATCGACCACCCTAACCACCACCGTCTACCACCACCATCATCGCCTAACCAATAAACACAACCACCATCATTATCATCTAGAAAACAGAGCAGATCTAAAACAGAGTAGATTCAAATTGGAAAAGGGGTAAGATAATTTTTTCGAAGTTTTTTTTCTTCCTTTGTTGTTCCAGAAGGTGGATAAACATGTGCTCAACTTTTACTTAAAATTATTTGATTTTGTTTTGTGCATACAGATTGTTACGTGTATTTTACAGATTTGTATGTGTATGTATGTTGGAGCATTGTGAAATCCAATTTCAGATCTGGAGATAGTTTTGTTTGCACTCCAAGTGTTTGATCTAATGCTTGAATGAAAAAAAAAAAAACTTATGTTAACCTTTTTGATTTTTTTTATTATTTTTTTTGTTTATGTTAGATTGTGAATTTATGGAAGGTAATAAGTTTTCACTGGTGTTATTTTTCAGTTTATAGTTTATGCTATGTATAGTCACTGTGTAATGAGTAAATAAATCATTGTAACAAGTTTAACTGATTGTTTTATAGATCCATTTTATGAAGTTAAGAAGAAGGGACACAGTGAAAAGGAGGTAAAGTTTCTACTTTTTGGGTAATTTTTGAAATGTTTTGGCCTTATTTTGATATTAACATTCAGCTAGACATGCTTTTATGTTGATATGTATGTTTTACAAGTGATTTGGTATAATTACTAGATTTTCAAATTAACAAGTGTTACCACAGTTTTTTTAAGTCAGTATGTTAGATGATGGTTTGTTAACACATGTTAACATCTCGCCTATTTTCTGTCATTGCTAGAGATTTTAGGGGTAACTCGTTGTGTTTTGGGTCGTTGCTAAACATTGGTTCTAGTTTTAGATTTTTAAAACTTCCAACAGTTCACACAATATTCATTCACTGATGTAACACATGTTAATCAAATGCAGAAGTGTATGATTGCTCTACTTTTAGATTTTTAAAACTTCTAACAGTTCACCAAAGACCGATCACCTTTCCTGGTTAGAGAGAAACTTGCGGGGTTGGTTCGTTGTCGTTGGTCCTGTGTTTTTTTAAAAAGTCACCCTGTGTGTTTTTGTAACTGAATATTTCACTCATTAAAGTGTTTGCGGTGTGTTTCCGTTATTCGCGGCTGACACATGATACAACTGGGGGTAAAAAGTAACTTATGTTAACAAGTTTCTGCATAGGGGGCGTTTTTTGGTTAGGGGTAACTCATGTTCTTTTTGGGCCCCGACTAACATGTGTTACTTCTGTTAGTATGTCTAGATGATGAGTTGGTCACACCGATTAACACCTTATCTATTGTTTTGCAGTTGATAATGAAGACCCCCCCCCACCGGTTATGTTAACATATGAAGTCCAAAGAAGCCGAGAAAATATGTAGAAAAACTTTTGAATAACGTTTTTCTTTTTGGCACTCAATGTATAGAATTACTAGATTTTTTTTTTGTTAAAGTGGTCAATAGTTTTGTAATAATACTTTGTAATGACATGAGTTAATAGTTTGTATGCTTTATTTCAAAGTAAACTTATGAAGTGAAAACTTTGTAATAACGTGTGTTACCAAATAACATGTGTTAACCTCTCATGCAACATTAACACACGTTACCCTTCCACGTAGTTCATTTTAATGTCCTAGGTAGGTTTTTCTCTTATTCAATCTTATTATAGTTAGATAAACAATCTATTAATGCATCTGCCAACATTTAACACATGTTAGTTTATTTTTGTCCCTTTTGTCTGTCTGATCTTACCCTTTGTATGTCTTTGATCGATTGCGTGACCACTTTCAAACCTTTATGGATTTCATTATAATGGTAAGTCAAAATCCTAGTATAGATAAGGTAACATATGTTAACATCAGGCAACTTATTAATACCTTTGATGCAATCTTTTTTTCATAATTTTTTGATTCACCAGCAAGATGAGAGGGCATGTGAGATGGGATAACACATGGTACAAAAACTTCACTTGTGCCTATAGATCTGGGGGGGGGGTAAATTTTATGTATAAGTTAAAAACTAAGTCATGCTTGAGCTTAACACGTGTTAGAAATAACACATGTTAACACATGATGAAACCACATAACACATGTTACCTTACCATTCATTTAGAAACACTCACGAATATGCACAATAGATAGCTAAGAACATAACAGTGGACAACATATGTCACGGATACTATCACCTACCATCCATTATAGAGTTATATAAATATTGTTATACGTACATCACATGTTAAGGTCAATATTTTAGCAAAAGAGTGTACAATATAAGATACATAACCCGCAACCAATTACCATACTTTTAAAGTCTATACAATATAAGGTTTTAACAAATATTCCATACAAAGATTCACTGGCGACCGTAAGATACGGCTATAAATTCTGCAAGAATATTAGGGTTTCCATTGGTGCTACGAACATCTTTCTCAGCCTCCTCAACTCCGCCAGCTTCTTTGCACCATTTGTACTGAAGCTGGCGTCGAAACACCCCCTTGCCTATGAACTTTTCCATATGTCGCATCAAGAACACCCTATAGTCATCAACGTTGTTACCCCTTCCATGTGTTAAATGTTGTCACATGATAAGATACGGTTCAAGCCATTAATATGTATCAACCAGTAACCTGGCTCATGCATTACTAATAGGGAGTTACTAATAGGAACTTAAATCAAAAGGGGACACCAAAGTCGGGCCACATAGTTTTTATCCCATCATGTGTTAACATGTGTTATTCCTAACATGTGTTGTCCTATCTCATATGACCTCCCATGTTTTTTGGGAATCAAAATAAACTGTACCAGGAGTTTGACTTACCAGTACAATAGAACATCTATAAAAATAAACTAACATGTGTTAAATGTTGTCACACGATTACAAAAGGTTCAGACCAAATAATATATACCTAACATGTGTTAACAGGTGTTATCCCATCTCATATGACATCCCATGTTTTTTGGGAATCAAAATAAAATGTAATAAGAGTTTGACTTACCATTACAATAGAAGATCCATAAAAATAAACTAACTTGTGTTAGTTTGCAAACAACCCAATAACAACTATAAAACATAACACATGTTACATGTTTTGACAAATAACATACACATTAAGGACACAACTACAAAGAACTCTTTTAAGGACACAGCCACATTAAGGACAACCACAAAGAACACCTTCAACCCCTTCTTCTCTGTACACACTAGCCATCCTCTCTGACTGTCTCCGGTCACCTTGTGCCTATAACACATGTTATTGTAGTTAAACATAGAGTCTATCAAAATGGTCAATCTTAAGAAAATGATAACACATGTTAAAGCTAAGTAGTGGTCAATCAATGATACCTTTCTTGCTAGATGGTCCAGCCATATCTGCACATGACAAACTTTTGCAACCCTTCTTCTCTGTTAACACCGGCCATATCTGCACATGACAAACTTTTGCAACCCTTCTTCTCCATATCAAAATGGTCAATCTTAAGAAAATGATAACACATGTTAAATCTAAGTATTGGTCAATCAAGGACACATGTTATTGTTGTTAAACTAAGAGTCTATCAAAATGGTCAATCTTAAGAAAATGATATCACATGTTATTATAGTTAGACAAACAGTTTATAAAAATGGTGAATCTTAACAAAATGATAACACATGTTAAATCTAATTAATGGTGATGCGGGAGATAGTTAAGCTTACCCTTATTCCTAGATCTTCCAGGCATCTGTGCTGAATGTTTGTCTGTAACACAAGTTATTATAGGTAGTAAAAAATAGTAAACAAAAGGCTGCAAGCTGATATCCAAAAAACATAAAAACATAGCGCGTTTACCTGTGTCCTTGCTTGAGGATTTTGAGTCTGGTTTTTTCCAATGCACTTGGCTTCTTAACTGTTAGCATACACATTTCGAGTCACGACAATTTATTAATCCATTAACACATGTTAACATAAGGTTTTTTTTTTCATTCAAGCATTTGATCAAACACTTGGTATGCAAGAAAAACAATCCCCAAAACAGTTTAACATGACAAACAAACATACACAATCCATTTCTTATTCAGCAAACAAACCCACACAAAGCTGAATAAATGAAACAAAAAACCCATATGAACTTACAATAGGTGAGAGAAACACAAAGAAAGAAAAAGACTTTAGAGAGAAAGAGAGTTGGGTCAATTTATGAACAATAACCAATTCTACCATCACAATAACAACACAGGTAATAAACCCAGATAACAAAAGGTTCGACTCATACATAATCAACAACAACAACAACAACAACAACAACAACAATAATAATAATAATAATAATAATAATAATAGTAATAATGAAAGAAAAGAAAGGAGTGTAAACATGACATACGAGAGTTAGCCATGGAGATCTCATTACCTTCATTGGGATCGAGCCAAACCTTGCCTCACCTCTTTAACAGGATGAGGGTTATGAGGTTGTTGAGAGTCAGAACTATTTGAAGAAGAAGAAGAAGAAGAAAGAAGAAAGAATAGAAAAAAGAGGAGATGTCTTTGAAGATGAAGAAGAAGAAAAAAGAAAGAAAGAAAAAATTGGTGTTGCAGGTGTCTTTGAAGAAGAAGAAGAAGAAAGAAGAAAGAAGATAAAAAGAGGAGATAGGAGAGAGGAGAGAGGTACAGACGTGATTGATAGAGAGAGAGAGAGAGAGGGTGTCATATTCAATTTACCCAAAATGCCCTTATTAGTACTCTTCTATAATATTATAATGTTTCTCTCTCCATAAAGTCACCAAAGTTGATCTAAGCCATTGATCTAATCAAATGAAGGGTTAAGATTGGGTTTCCAAGGTTTTCTAGTTTAGGAGGGTTTTTCATATATCCCTTCCCTATATATATATATATATATATAAGGGCTTTTTATGTATTAAAATTTTGGGGAAAATTTTGCGATGTTACATAAGTGCTCAGTCTTGACTGATCAGTCTGCGTACTAAATGAAGTACACAGACACTTAAACTCTCGTTTAAGATTTAAGTGCGCAGAAACCCTAGCCAAGTACTCAAAACTACACTTCTCAATAAGTGCGCACAAAACCAAGGATTTCTGTTTAAGTGCGCAGAAACCCTAGTTAAGTGCTCAAGACGATTAAAAGCAACAAGTACGCACAAACTTGGTTGCGTACTAAAACAAGAGATCTAAGTACTCAAATAATCACAAGTATGCAGTATATAAGCTAAGTACTCAAACCAAGAAACAAGTGCTCAATGTATGAAATAAGTGCGCAAAACGTATGAAATAAGTGCGCAAAACAGGCTGTGAAAAACACAAAAACTCAGCTGAATTCTTTCCAAAACATTTTCATTTCATTCTGAAGTGCTTGGATTAAATTTCTACTTAAAATGAAATACTTTTAACTTTCAGAAACACAATTTCCACGAAATTTGAAGCCAAAATATAAGAAAAACACCTAAATTTAAAAGTTTATAAAGAAAATAATCTTGATAATAAAAAGTAACAAGATGAGGGTTTTAGTATCTTAAAATAGATACAATCTAGAGCACAGAGGCTCTTAAGATGAGGGTTTTGTAAGTCCCAAATACTAGATCTTGTTGAGTGCAAGAGATTGTTATCACTTAGAAACACCTATGGATTAAGTGTTTTAAGTGATTAATCTTCTACAATAAAGAAACTAGATGAATATGATAAAAACCGACACACAAGATGAATAAGAACACGATTTCATTACTGATTTGTCATTGAAACACCATGAAATTCATACAAGTACGCACCGTTCAATCTTGTGCTACAAAGATCACCAAAAACCCTAACCCTAGAGCTGCACACTAACATTCTTTATATAGGCAGGTAGATAGGCCTGCGCACTTAACACAAGTGCGCAGGGCCCGTCTCCTAAGTGCGCAGCCTAGGGTTTTCACCACAATACTTTGTGTTAATTACATAATTAGCCCTTTAACTATCAAACTATACAACAAGCCACCAAAAGTCTATGATCTGGTAACTGTGGTCTCAATATAACCCAACAATTTGTTACTGCTTTTGTCAAACTAACATAAAACGAGAGTATCTATGCAAATCATTGACTCCGTTGCATCTCGTGGGTGTCCTAAAATAATAGAAATATGTTGCACACTACAAACTGTATTTTAGTAATTACATCACTTCCACTACAATCTTATGGTCATTAAGAGATACAACGTCACTTCACTACACTAAGCACTGCTCTACGATGGCATACTTATCTGCCTTCGAGATACATAAAAGGGTCCCACCGAAGGACGTGGGCCAATCTAAGGGTGTTGCAAGGAATAATACGGCCTATTGTGATGTAACCTCTACACTATATAATAAAAGAAAACACATGAGGGATACATGGCACTCCCATGAATTCTCTCTTTTTATTATTTAATACAATAAATTCAAATTTAAATGTAATAATTGATTTGCAAAAGCATATTATAAATTTATTAAATTGAATTTTATTAATTATATTAATAATCATAGTTGCAACCGAAATCATTAATAAAAGAAAACACATGATTCTTTTTACAATATTTGATCTGTTATTCTAAGTTTAAAATTAAGATTGTTACAATATTTGACAAATGATTATTAAGTTTTTTTTTTTATTTTGGTCATTGTTTTAGATGTTAAACTATGCTCAACAAATACATATTAATTTTAATACTTAAAATTCAAAAGTCAAATAAACAAATTAAGAATAACACAATGCAATTAGTCAAGTTTTTTTGTGAGACTTTCATGTTGTTCATGACAAATAAATAAAATATATTCTATGTTTTTTGTAAATCAATTAATATAATTATATTATAATTCAAAATTAGAAATAAATTATTAGACATAATTTGAAAATGTTTATGAACTAACAAAAGTAATCTTTATTAAAAATTATTTATTTTTTTTAAGATAGCGTATTTATGTGTTATTAAATTTAAATCGTGCACCTTTAAAACGTGCTTTTAATATGTGATCTTTCACTCTAAGTTTAAAACTATATTTCTTACAATATTCTGAACAAACAAAATAAAAAAAATCAATTCACATTAATTAAATATTTGATTTAATACAAAACTAAATATGTTTGGCTATTTTCGTATTATAATACCTTCATATATAAAATACATTTTATATATGAAAAATCATTAATTGAAATCTTCATTGACTTTGTTTTTTTAAGTTACTTCAATAGAGAAATGCAATATCTAAACAGTCTTTTCATTACTAATTCGTTTCAATCTTTATTTCCATGCTATTAATTCACACATTTTTTTATAATACAGTAAAATTGAACCAATAAATGTCATTATGTTTAAGGACATTGATGTTAAAAAAAATGATTATACACTCAATGTTAGAAATACTTTGGCTTTGGAATAAACTTGATGTCAAATTCCAAAATGAACAATACTCGATTGGGATGGTTTAACAGATGAGAAGATACTTTTAAATTAATTTTATTTTTTTATATCCTAGCCTACATAGATTTACCTTTATTACTTTTTGATTTTTTTTGTTTTGTTGTATTTGCAGTCTTATAAGGTAATAGCCAAGGTATGGAAGATATATTTTGGAATGTTTGAAAAAAGTTTTATGTTAATAAAAATGTTTTTTACAATAAATCATTTAGGGGCTGATGAATATTTAATATTTTTTTGGTTGTAAAGGCAACTTTTTTTATTTTAAATAAAATATGTAATCTAATTTTTCTTAATTATATTTTAAATTTATATATAATATATATAATTTAAATTGTTCAACCCGTGTATCACATGGGTACATAACCTAGTTTAAAATATTCAGAAGATATACTTATGAATTTCAGATTTTAATAACATATATTTATACATCGTTGTTTTCTACTTCATCATAACGAATAACCAACAAACATGATGCACGAGGGGCAAAACACATGCACCCGCCGCAACGCGCGGGCATTCCTACTAGTAGGCTTTAATGTATAAGTGTATTACTAAAGGTTTTTAGGGGGAAGGGGCTCTTTACTGAAGAAGTTTTCACTTTACTGATTTTTACAAATCCTACACTGCCACATCACTTTACTGATTTCCTTTACTAAACACTTTTTTTGGAGGCAACACTCCACTGATTCTTTACCCAACAATCAATTATTTTCACACATAATAATAATAATAATAATAATAATAATAATATTTAAGAATTTTTGACCGACTTTTTTAATAATAATAATAATATATAAGAATTTTTGACCGACTTTCAAATCTTTACCAAACACAACCTCTATAATAATAATAATAATAATAATATATAACAATGTTCATCTCCCTCAAGAAACCATCTCCCTCATACCCTTTTTCATACTCTGTTTTTTTTTTCCTTTGAAAAGTCCCTTATTATACTCTGCTTCTAAACTTCCTTTGTTCATTGTTAAACCAAACCTGCTAAGGGACGATGATATAGAAAGAAATAATAATTTATTCACATTCACGGGTTCACATCTGTTAACTACAACCAGGATTTGGTTCACGGATTCACTACCAGCATTACTGGCGGCGGTGTTACCGTGCTTATAGAAGGGTATCCGTGACCAAATCTGGTGGCGCCCCATCCCCCCTTATAAATTGAGATTATAGACCTCAAACTTCCTAAAACTATCGTTATGGTTTTTGAATGTGTGGTTATGGTTAGGGTGGATGGGGTGGTCATCACACCCATCACACTATCACACCCAATCATAGTGTGTCACATCATTTCATCACACTCCATCACTAAGATGTGTTGGTGTGGAGTATGGGATTGAGCTCGGTGAGGTGATGTGGCAGTCGGTGGGCTCGGTAACACTATCCCCTCCCCTCACCAGAATGAATTTCAGTGGATTCGGTGGAAATTCATCCATCTCACCGAATGGAAAGAAGCTTTTGTGATTGATTGGTAGATGGTTTTGTACCGTTAGAGTTAATGGGGGAAGGGGAATGGGAGGAAACCATTTTCTTGTTTTGAAAAAGAGAATGGGAAAAATGATGTGGCATTTAGGGAAGTTGGGGGATTCATGTACCACACCATATAGCCTATGGGTGGATGAGGTGGAGTGTGATACCATAACACTATCACACCCAATAATATTGTGCCACCTCATATTCAGCACACTCCATCACATTCATCACTAATTGTATGGGGTGGAATGATGGTATCACTATTTTTTTAATAAAATAAAAACATTACATTAAATAAAATAAAAAAAGTTACATTAACTAAAAAAATAATAAAAACTAAAAGTTAACTGCCCAACCCCACTTCTCACAAACTTCACATTTTCGTTTGAGTCGCGGCTTTCTCTGGTGTTGTATCATCGGTGGGGATGGGAAATTCATCATTCAAATTGACATCGGGAATGTTGCTTGACAACCCATCAGTTGATGGTGTACAATTTTCCGAATTGGATGTTTAGGTCGTTTTTTAGAACGACTGCCCCTTCCCCTTCCCCTTCCTCTATGAGTTCCCGTTGATCCAGGTTCGGTCACCACTGGAATGTCAATGGGAACCCATTTGGAATGCACTCTTGCAACTTCCCAAGCATCCATCGATCCAAAGCCACTCTGCATGTAGAGTGACTGATAATCGCGAAGGGTTGCACGTATGATTTCGACATCACTCGATCCACTTGGTCAAATACGTTTCTATTTTAAAAAAAGATAGAAAGTTAAAAATTTATAAAAAAAATATAAACTTGACAATTTATAAAAAAAATATATAAACAAAAATAATATACCTGTGTAACGTAAAGGCCATTGAATTGACTCATTTTTTTATTTAAATAAGTCCATTTACCGGTTAATTGATCCATACGATGTGTGGTTCCACCGGTAAGTTGTGAAAAGTGGGCCATGACTCGATGCTAAAAGGTGTCTCTTGGTTGTTGATTTACGACGTGTTTGTCCTCGGAAATATGTAAAAGCGACTTTACCAAGGCCACATCTTCTTCTTGCGACCAAGGAGTTTCCACGCCTTGGCGGGGCTTGCACTTGTATCTCATATTCTTCCCCTTCCTCTTCCTCTACCCGGATCGAATCAGAGTTCACGCCGCCCTGAACAAATAGGATTTCTTATTCCTCTTCGTCTTATTCCTTTTCATCTTCATCCGAATCTCCGCTTGGAACCGGGTTACGATACATAGTATTTTGGTACGGTAGGCGAAGCCCAAAACGGTCGAATATTGGCTCATCAATCAGATTGGGGGGGGGGGGTACTTGGAACACCTCGGATGTGATTTGGGTTGGGAGTAGTGTAGTGGATATTTGTTTGGAAGCAAAAATTGTTGGGTTTGATACATAAGGTTTTGAAAGTGTGGGATGGGCAGATGTTGGGTTTGAGATGCTTGGTGTATAGACACGAACACGACACGAAATCTAATCGTGTCATTTTTTCAAACACGAATATGAACCTGTGTATAACAGGTTAACACGATAAGGAACACATAGTAAAACAGGTTAACACGACAAGACACGATAAGACACGACAAGACATGATAAGAAACACGATAAGACACAAACACAAAATAGGTAAACATGAACACGACACAAAAATAAACAGGTCTTAATGTGTCGACCTGTTATAGATACAAAACTTGTTAAGGCCAAGCACTAAACTTGTTAAAATCGTGTAGGTTTGTATCAGGCTATCGTGTTCGTGTCTGAATTGCTAGCCCTAATTGTTGGAGATATTGTTTGTGGTTTTGATTTTGGTTGAAAATGAAGTTTATATAGAGTTTTTGATTGTAAAAAAAAACTTTTTAAGTGAACGATCAAAAACGTTCAAAAGACCGTTGGCAACGGTCATAACAAGCTTTTCTTCCATCGCACCTGTGATGATTAAGGCGGGGCGGTGTTCATGATGGTCACGACTATCACGGGCAACCCATCACGGACTGCCCTATCCGTCCTAAAACCATGAGATGGTGTTCAGATTTCATCACACCATCACTATTTTTTTTTATAAAAAGAGATACATATATATATATATAGATATATATATGAGATCTTCATCGGTTTATTTAATATGAGATCGATGATTTTATTTACACGACTACCAGCAAAAAACTAGAACCTTAGTAAAACATATAGATGTCAATCTAATGCAGGATTGGGAAATTTTGAAAGTTTAATCTACACCGATTTTTGTCTAATATGAAAACCAATGATAATATATTAGCATAATTGATTCTGTTTAAAAAAGAGTGTGGCACAACTTTTGCTCGTTTACCTGTTATTCTTTGTAAATTTCTAATGGTTTTCATTAATACATTGGTGACATCAATACAAGTTTCAAAGAAACAAGAGATTATTATATAAAAAAAACCCGATGATATTAGACAACCTTTTTGAGAAGTGGACGGCAAACGTTTCTAAACAAACAAAAAAAAGCTAAAAAAAAAACACACTTATGCAGTGCTTCTTTTAAAAAAAATAATAAAGTACTATAATATAGACCTTTTAAATGATAAGAAGTCAATAAAAGGAACTTGTTTTGTTTTAAGTGATACGAAGTCAATATAAGGAACTTCTTTTGCTGAATTGTTGGTGAATACATTTAAAAAAAAAAAAAAAAAAAAAAAAAAAAAAAAAAAAAAAAGATATTGGTCATTGGGCCTAGTTGGGTTACCAACCAAAGGTTTGTACTTTAGCTATGCCAAGATTAGATTAGTTGAAAATCAGGGCGTCTTTCAAAACGTTAAAAAAATTTTGGGCATTAGGCGAAAAAGAATTTGGACCAAAAATTTTGTAAAATGGAATGAATTATAAAAAAAATTGAGCATAGTGTTAGAGCCAAGGATTGAACTTGAGACCTCTACATTAAATTAACATGGTTTTTCCAACTCCACTAACAAGACTTTAATGTATAAAACACAAATATATATCCTAAATATAGAATTTAATATATATATGCACATATTTTAAAAAAACGTTCAGGCCCATTTAAGGGCCGGGCCCGAAGCCGGTGACCACCCCGCTCACCCTCCCAACCGGCCGTGTTGAAAATGTATTCCTCCTCGAATGGTTGGGGTTTACTCTATAGATTTAGGTGTAGGTTTTAAAAAGAACTTGGGTTACCATTGTATCTCTTAGAGCATTCAAATTTGGCCCCTCATTTTTTAATGTATTTTTCAAATTATATGAGTTGGTTTTGAGGTGTTGTGATTGAAGAAAAATGAGGAATCTACTATTTATCGGTAAAATGGGGGTCATTTGGGAATCTTTTGGGGAAAACAGGAAATTGTATTTATTTTTTAATATTTGTTGAAAGTGGTTGTGACTTGTGAGTGAAGGAGAGAGAAACTTTGATGATTTTTAATGTAATATGTGGTTGTGATTGGTTGTAAGGGGATGGGAATGCTCTTAGAGCATTCACATTTGGTCCACAAAATGTATGTGAGTGTTTCCTTCAAATTATATGGGGTGAGTGTAAGTGATTGTGAGTGGAGTAGAGAGAAAATATTTAGTGGAAGCACTGTTCATCCTTATATTTGGGGGGACACTGTTCACCCCCTGTAAATATTTTAATATTTTTGTAAGTGGTTGTGAGTGAGGAGAGAGAAAATATAATGATAAAAGTATGAAAAATATTATTATTTTAATTAAAAAAAAAAGAAGATTTAAAGGTGAAGTAGTGATTTTTAGTGTAATTTGATAGAAGAGATTTAGTGAACCAAATGTGAATGATTTTAGTCTATATTTGGTTGAAACATATGATTCTGATAAAGGTGGATCGACTCATCAAGTTCTCATTGAAATAGGATCCACACAAGGAAAAACACTTGCCATTCGTTGGTTATTAGCGGCATCCCGAAAACGTCCGGGTCGAAATATGGCTTTCAAATTAAGTTCCGAATTAGTGGATGCTGCCAAAGGGAGTGGCGATGCCATACGCAAAAGGGAAGAGACTCATAGAATGGCAGAGGCAAATAGAGCTTTTGCACATTTTCGTTAATTCATGAACAGGATTTTTAGCTAGGATAAATATAAGACTTTGATGTTTCGAAAGTGATTAAGGTCGCCATTACCATCTTAATAATCATGCTCCTGTAAAGTCAAACTATTATGATCTTAATACCTATGACCCTTTGATCTGGTGGTATGATGTACCTCCTTATAAATGTGAGGATGTGGGTTCAAATCCTTGCAAATGCAAGGCTATTTGGTATGATGTCCTCTCTTACAAAGGTAAGGTTGTGGGTTCAAATTCTTGCAAATGCAACGTGAGGTGGAATAAAGGTGTAATAAAAATTTGCCGTTCAAAAAATAAATTAATGTTTTCTAAACTTTATTAGAGTAGGTTTTGTTGTAAAAAAAGGGTAGCGGCACAGCTTATTGTCTGTTTGGCTTCTTACAAACCGTCCCATTGTAAATTGGTGAAGTTATTTTTATTGAAAATTAAATTTGTTTAAAAAAAACTTATTGAAAAAGAAAAAAAAAAAAAACAAACAAATAAGGGTATTTGGTATTGTTTTCGATCCTCCATCTTCCATGTCAAGATGTCATCCTTCATTCTTCATGTCATCTCCCCCATTTAATCATTATCAAGGGATGGTGTTTCCTTCCCCTTCCCTTTTCAAGCTTAAAAATTATTTTTTTAAAAAAATCAACCAAGAAGTACGGAAATCCTCCCGATTTCACTGAACACCAAAAAACAAAAGGGTGGTTTTCCCGATCAGTACCGACACCACATAAACCTCCTTCCTCAATAGGTCACGGTCGTGTTTGAAGAGGTGGCCCATAAAAAGAAAATGATAAAGAAATAATGTTAAAATAAACACCACATGTTTTGTTGGATTTTGTTAAGATTACTAGATTAGCCTACATATTTTATAAACTACATACATGCTTTAAATAATATATATATATAACTACATTATACCTCGCGAGCGTAAATAAATGATTTGCACAAGAATTATTAAAATAAAATAAAATCAAATAAAAACTAATTTTAGCAACTAAACACACATCACAAATTCTGATTGAAACTTTCTTGGATGAAAGTGAAGTATTTACCTTTAAATATGGAGGCTTGCCACCAATGGCTTGTGTTTTTGTAACAATTGCTGTAAGGGAATATTGGGATCCACCAATCACGTATAAAAATAAGAGTTAAATACACTCTTTTTTTTTTGCCTCTTATGAGCCTTGAACTCCCAACCTCACCTTTAGAATTCCATCACATTTACCACCACACCACAAGAGGTGTGGCCTTGTGGATTGCTGCTAACCTGGGATGGCCAACATCGATGATACCATGGATAACCATGGCATTGTGCAGGTTAAGAAAGAAAGGAAGCCTTTCAGAAGCACTAAGTGTAGAGATATCTACCCGTTGAAGTTCTTGCATTAGATTTACATATCTGTGAAGTAATTCCAAAATTTTAATCACTTGGAACCAGATATACAATCAGTTGTAGTAAGTTAGTTAGAAATTATACCTTCGGAATTCCTCGCTGTTGCTAATACCCAAATAATCAAGATGGCAGCTATCTTCAGATGTGTAGGATTTAGGTACGACTGACATTATTTTGCCTCCAGTTCCCACTTACCAACCAAAACCACCATCGCCACCACCGTATCCGTCATCTGTAACCACTACAACCTCCGGTGCCAGTAACCACACACCCACCTTTGCTCACATCATCAGCCATTGTAATCAATAGGTAACCTTTCTGTTTTTCCATTGGGTTGGAGATAAGGGATTGGGAGGCTAGGAGGACAGTTGGAGTGTTGTGTGCTAAGGATATTAAACAATTGGAAGCTTCTGGACGAAGTTTAGGAGACCAGGTACGGAAGAGAATTAAGTGGGTGGATAAGTAGATTGTCAAGAACATGGAGAAGAAGGGAGGGAGGGGATTCATTGGTGGTTGCAGAATGATATTATTGTTATTATTATTATTATTATTATTATTATTATTATATTATGATGATGATGATGGTGAGTGAAACCCTAAATTGGGTTTAGGAAGTGATGGTGGTGGTGATGAATGGAAGGTATAGATATAGAATTGTGGATATATGCGTTTTTTTGTGTGTGTGTAACTGAGAATTGTTGGATATGGTAACGTGGTTTCCGAGAGGGTGAGAGGTTGAAGGAGAAAGAAGGGGTGAGGAGAGAGTGAGTTTTTAGGGTTTGGGATGGGAAAAAGCGTTTATATGGGATGACGGTTTTTTTATGCCTACTGCCACATAGCACACTCAAGGGAGAGTTGTGCCTCTTTGAGTGCCATGTAGAATTTTATGTTTTGGAATATATATATATATATATATATATATATATATATATGATCACGTAGGTAGGTGAAACTAATCAAAGTAATATGATAATATTCCAAAGCTTGAAAGGTTAAATGCTTATATGGTTTAACTTGACAAGACGTCTATAATGAAGTCCTTGGTATACATGAGCAAAATGCAACTCCCCATATGTACCATTGCACGTGGTGGAGCGGGGTCAAGTCTTTTGTCCGAAAGACAAGGCCTTGATCCCCAAAATGGGCACAATCTCCTCTGCGACCAAGAAATACAAGTCTTCGCTTACTCCTTTAAGCCTCCGAGCTAGCACCATGGTCCAGCTGTCTTTAAATTCCCCCCCCCCCCCCCCCCACTACACATGGTCTAAGGTGCTGTTTGTTTTTTCTGCAGGAAAATGTCTGCAGTCTGCGGACCACATCTGCAGACATCTGCAGGAGAAGAGGTGGACCAAAGGTCTGCAGTCTGCAAGAAGAAGACTGTTTGTTTATTAACGTCTGCATGCTGCTGAAATAAACTGAAATTTAAATAAACTAATTTTTTACAACAGTCTGGTGGTGGACCGTGGTGGTGGTGGTGGTGAACGGTAGTGGTGGTGGACCGTGGTGATGATGGTGGATGGTGGACGGTGGGTGGTGGTGGTCGTGGACCGTTGTGGTGGTGGACGGTGGTGATGGTGGGTGGTGGTGGACCGTGGTGGTTGTGGTGGTGGGTGGTGGACCATGGTGGTGGTGGACCGTGGTGGGTGGTGGTGGACCATGGTGGTGGTAGACGGTGGTGGTGGTGGTGGTGGACGGTGGTGGACCGTGGTAGTGGTGGTGGTGGTGGATGGTGATGGTAGACGGTGGTGGTGGACTGTGGTGGTAGTGGTGGTGGACCGTGGTGGTGGGTAGTGGACGGTGGTGGTGGTGGGTGGTGGTGGTAAGTGGGTCGTGGTGGTGGACCGTCATGGTGGTGGTGGACGGTGGTGGTGGTGGACGGTGGTAGTGGTGGGTGGTGGTGGTGGACGGTGGTAGTGGTGGACGGTGGTGGGTGAGGAGAAGAGAAGAGAAGAGGAGAAGACATTTGAGGATCTTAGAAGACATTGGAACAAGTCTGTACCAAGAAGAGGTCAGGAAAACCTTTTTGAGTGAAAGGTCTTCCAAAAAACAAACAATCTACAGACGTCAAACGTCCGCGCGCGTCTGCGGGCGCAGACAAAAGAGGCCAGAAGTGCTTCTGAGCAAAAAACAAACAGCCCCTAAGAGTTATTTCTCTCATACTTATCTACATTTCTTAACTCCCCTCGAACACATTGACCTATTATTACACCAAAGTGCAAACGCATGAGGCCCCCTCATACGTCAAGGCTAACAGTTCTTCCTTTGATGTATAAATACATCTTTTAAGATATGTGGCATGTTTGGTTGATTGTAATTTTTTTCATAAATAGGTGTTATTAAAAAACTTATTTACCAAAATGGGTATTTTGAAAAGTATTTACCAAATTGAGTATTTTATGAAAAACTACTTTTCTCACTCCTCATATTATTGGATAAAGCTAATTTCCTTTTGAAAAATGTGTTATTTAATCAGAGTGGGTGTAGTGGGGTGGTAATTGCAGCGCTAAAATGAATTTAGCGCCCGTAACACCTCCACAGGGTGGCGCTAAACTCGAAAAGGGACCCGGGGCCTTAAAATATTAACGCTCGATCAATGTTGAACCTTCCAATCAAATTGCGCCACGTATGCTTATGTTTGAATATATATTTAAACTGTAAAAAAATTTAAACCCTCTCCCCCAACGTTCAAAAATTAACGGTCTCTTTGTTTTACTTTTTTTTTGTTCAATTTATATATTGACGGTCTTTAAACGTTTAAAGACCTTTATTTTCTCAAAATAGCATTGAAGAAGGAGAGATAGTTGGAGGGGGGGTCTTGTGGTTTAAAAGTAAAGAAGGGTGTGGTTTCTGCTTTTTCAAAAAAAAAAAAAAGAAAAAAAAAAAAAAGAAACAAGGCTCATTTAAACGATCTGGATCAGAGTCCAAGACCTTTTCTAGACCTGACCATAAGAAGAGAAATAAAGAGAAGCCCATTCAGTGGATGACCCCTTTGAAGTTATTCGGTGTATTGGCCTAATGGAGTTTGAAACCATAGTTCGATCAGATAGACACTCACATCCGGTGAACCAGAGAGATAAGGATCAAGACTTTCCACAGGTTAATCAAGAAAGGTAAACTGAGGAAGGATTAAAATCCTTTGAAGATCTATTAGTGGATATTGAAGAAAAGGCTCCGATCGATCTTAACTCAAGACCAAGTGTGGAGGCTGTTCACGAGGTTAGACAGGATGATAGACAGGCCAGTTTTCTTGATACAATTAATTTTGAGGTTAATGAAACAATTAACATGGGAATTAAGCTTGGGGTGGATTTTAATTGCTGTGAAAACCTTGTCAAGAATTCGGTAGAGGAAGAAGGTATACAGTGGGTTAAACCATGAATTTTCTATCTCTTAATGTGCGTGGGATTGGGGTGGAGGGGAAGGATGGTTGGATTAGAAAGATTAGAAAGGATCATGGGGTGGATATTATGGCATTACAGGAAACTAGAACTGGTAGTTTGGGTAGTAACGATATGAGAAGTTTTTGGGGCAATGGTGATTTTGAAATGGAGTCACTTTATTCTACAGGGCGGTCAGGTGGGTTGGTTACTATTTGGGATCCAATTTTTTTTCGAAAATAAGTTCAAAAGTACACATGAACTTTATTATTGTATTTGGTATTCTTAAAAGTGGTGATACAAAGATGAATATTATGAACATTTATACACCTCAAAAGCTGCAGGATAAGAAGGCACTTTGGATCATTTTGCTAAGTATGATTCATAGTATGGATGGTATGTGATGTTGTTTGGGGGATTTTAATGCAGTCCGGTACCCGGAGGAGAGGAAGAATTCAGTTTTTAATGCTTCGGTGGCGAATGATTTTAACGAGTGTATTGAAGAAGCGGGGTTTCGAGAGTATAGTATGAAAGGTTTTAAATTTACTTTTGTTGCAGGAAAGGGTGCAGGCCAAAGAATGAGTAAGATTAATCGATGCTTCGTGTCCTCTGATTTTTTTGATATGTGGCCAGAGGCCTGTTTGCGGGCTTTACCAAGATACCTTTATGATCATACGTCGTTATTATTATCCATTGATAATAAAAATTTTGGTCCACGTCCTTTCCGTTGGTTTAACTCATGGGTTGACAGGGAAGGATGTTCAGACCTTATTACTAACTGTTTGCGTAGCTTTCAGATGACTAGGCCTCCTGATTTGGTATTATTGAATAAGCTGAAATGCCTAAAAGTTGAACTTATGAAATGGAAGGCGACTCTGGATGCTAAAGAAAAGGAAGAGTTGACAGGGTTAAAAGATGATTTGGAGAACCTAGAAAAAAAGGCGGAATACTCGGAGTTAGAGGAAGAAGAGGAGTGGACTTGGTCTCAATGTCAAAACATAATTCGTGATCTTGAAGCATATTATTCAAAAGATCTGCGTCAAAAAGCACGAATCAGATGGGCTTCCTTGGGAGATGAAAACATAGCTTTTTTCATGGTATTTTTAATTGTAGAAAGGCGATTAATTCCATTCCGGGGCTCATGGTGGAATGGACTTGGATTTCAAAACTAACTTTGGTAAAGAGGGAAGTCTAAAAGGTCTATAGATCCCATTTTTCAGAAAAGGTTAAAAATAGGCCTAATCTTAAAACTGGGAATCTAAAGAAGGTTACCTATTGATATGATTACTGGTCTTATTGCCCCTTTTTCGAAAGAAGAAATTAAATAAGCGGTGTTTGATTGCAGGGTTGACAAAGCGCTAGGTACTGACGGGTTTAATTTTCGATTTGTAAGGCAATTTTGGGATATTTTAGAAGAAAATTTTTTCCGCATTCTTTCTTCTTTTCATTCCTCGGGTGAGATTAGTAGGGGATGTGGGTCTTCTTATATTACTTTAATCCCTAAGATTAGTAACCCGTTAGGATTAAAAGATATAGACCAATTACCTTAGTGGGTTTAATTGCCAAAGTTATTTCTAAGGTCCTAGCGGCTCGTCTAAAAAAGGTTATTGGCATGGTGATTTCTGAAGATCAAACTGGGTTTTTGAAAAACAGGAATACATTGGATGGACCTCTTATGGTGAATGAAATTTTATCTTGGATCAAAAGAAGAGGTTTGGAAGCGTTTTTTTGTTGAAGATAGACTTTGAAAAGGCATATGATAATGTGAGTTGGTCGTTTTTAATTTCAATACTTCAACAAATGGGTTTCCCGGATATATGGTGCATATGGATTGAAGGGATCTTAAAGTGCGCTAGATCAGCTGTCCTCGTAAATGGGACTCCTACATTTGATTTTCAGTGTGAAAAGGGCTTGAGACAAGGTGACCCGCTTTCTCCTTTTCTTTTCTTGGTAGTTATGGAGGCTTTGTCTTGTCTTCTTCATAAGGCAAAAGATGAGGAGATGTTTCCGGGTTTGAAGGTTGCAAAGGAGGGCCCAATGATATCTCATTTATTTTACACGGATAACGCCCTCATTTTGGGGAATGGTCTGCGAATAACATTAAAAGATTGGCCAGAATTCCTCGAATTTTTTATATTTGCTCAGGTCTTAAAATAAATATTAATAAATCCAATCTGTTTGGTATGGGGGTTTCGAGTGAGGAGGTTGAAAATATGGCGACCTTTTTGGGTTGTCGAATAGGAGAAGCTCCGTTCGATTATTTGGGCATAAAGGTGGGTGCCAACACGAATAGATGTGCTAATTGGCGCAAGGTTAATGATCTGTTGAGAAATAGGCTTTCATTATGGAAAGCAAAACTTTTATTTATTGGGGGCCGCGTCATTTTGATCAAAGCGATTCTTGAGTCGCTCCCGATCTATTATTTTTCTCTTTATAGGGATCCACAAAAGGTCATAGACGATCTTGAACGGCTTATTAAGCGATTCTTATGAGCGGGGGCTGATTCCTTAAACAAGATTCACTGGTTCCCTGGGAAAGGTTGACGGCTCCAAAGAAGGTGGGCGGCTTGGGGTTAATGAAGCTTAAAGATGTTAATGAGGCTCTACTTTCAAAATGGATTTGGCGATTCAAAAATGAAGATAATAGCTTATGGAAGAGGATTATTATTGCATGTCATCCCTGCAGGAAAAGATGGTCGTTAGCTCCCGTTTTGACCCGTTCAGGCGGTACATGGGCGACTATTGTTCGAGTGGTGGAAAAAATTAAATTTGGGAATCTATTTTTCAAAGACTGATTCATAGCCGACTGTGGAAATGGTAAAACGATTAGATTTTGGTTGGACCATTGGGTTCTTGATGGAGCGCTCAAAGATAAGTTTCCTCGAGTTTTCAGCTTGGAAGTTAACAAAGATTGTTTGGTGCATCACAAGTGGAAAGGGGACAATAATAATGGAGATTGGGAAATCATGCTTTTGTCACAGATTCATTCGGATGCTGCTGTTTTACAACAAGTTAGACTTTTTGTTGTACAACAAGTTAGACTTTCCGATAATGTCGACAAGTGGTCTTGGTTCGGTGTTGGAGCAGCCCGGCCCTTTCTCTGTTCAGGCTGTTAAGCGATTATTTCAGAAACACAGGTCTTACGGTAGCTGGTACAAATTTAAATGGGTCCATTGGGTTCCTTTAAAATGTAATATTTTGGCGTGGCCTCCCGAAATGGAACGTATCCCTTCGGCTATGGCTCTAGCTAACAGAAACGTTTTCGTGGCGAACCAGGTATGTCCTCTTTGTGATTTTGATATGGAATCCTCGACGCACTTATTTTCCGGTTGTGGTTTCTCGTTTGGTGTATGGAGTACTATAGCTAAATGGTGTGGGTTAAAGAATTTTTTCGCCTTCGACAATAGAGATTTGCTGGATTTGTATAAATCTTATGAAGGGGATAAGAGTGGCAGACAGATTATACAAGGTATCCTCATAGTCACGTTTTGGGAGATTGAGAGGAACCGCAATAATAAAATCTTCAATAACAAGAATCCGAAAGTCCAAGAGGCGATTTCAAATGTTAAGTCTAGCTCCTTCTTTTGTGCTAAGCATAGAAGTAGGTTTAGAAGTATCGAGTGGAAGGATTGGGTGGTATCCCTATTGTATATGTTGTAATTTGGTGGTGTGTTTTCGGCGGTTCTCGGTTTGAAGACCTGTCCGTTTTTTAATGAAATTCAAAGTTCAAAAAAAAAAAAAAAAAAAACACTACTCTTAACCACCCAACCCATAATAAACAAAAACCCATCTCAATCCATCTGTGGACTGTGGTCTCAACCCGTGAAACATACCAGCCCCCGTTACCCTTGTCACCCGAGACGGTATTACCGTGAGGGTAGTGGGGTACCAGCTCGATTTGTTGGTAGTGCCCCGGCCCTCTAAGTAAATGTTAGTTAGCTGAAAGTTGTAGCTGCACTTAAACCAGTAATCAATAAATAGATAAACTGCTTTTTAGCGAAATTAACTCAAGAGAAATGGATATAAATTTCAAGATTTGACGTTACCTGTAACTTACATTATATGAAGGTAGGTGCAACATTATTAATATTTGTTTTCATATTTTTGTTGCATCAAATAGTAAGGACCCACTCAACTATTGCACCCAACAGGTAAAAGAAGGGAATTCCACTTAACATAAAGAGAAGTAGTCAGGCACTCAAGAAAATCACAAACAGATCAAAACCCATTTCAACCTTTCATGCTTCATTATTTGATTTATTCTTGGCCACCCAACAGATGCATCTAATCATATCAAATCAAATAATGACACTCCATTTCCCCAAACCTCCCCCTTATGCCTTTCAGCCTTTTAAAAGTCAGCATCCCAAGCCCTTATTTGAAAGAAGAAAAAAAAATGTATGGGTATTTGTTTATTTAACTTTAACCAGATAAATGACTGGATACAAACAACTAAATGAATGAAGTTTTCTTGTTTGTGTTTGTTCATTAAGAAAATGAGTGTGTTTGTGTCATTTGTGTTCGTTTGTTAATAGTATAAACTAACCATTCACGAACACAAACACAAACAAACGAAGATCACAAACACAAACAAAAACAAACAGATAACTCAATATAGATGAACAGGCATAAATGAGAGAACACCAATCAAAAGTACATGTAAACACTAATCTATTTGTCCTAAAAAATTAATAGAACTAGACTAAATTGTTATGTTAGACATATTAATCTCATAAAACTAGACCAGTTTGTGACGGACCTAAAATATTTAAAGTAAATATAAGCAAACTAACAAACATGAAAGAATATAAATGGATGAACATAAACCATCATAAACAAATCTGTAATATCTGTTCATGTTCATTAGTTTAACTAGGGGAAATGGAATTTAATAATCCCAATTTTGGGAGGTTGGAAGGGAGCAGTCCCAACTTGAAAGTTGTAATATAATGGTCCCAACTTGTCAATGTTTTTATTCTAATGGTCCCAAACTAACCCCAGTTAAGTTTTTCTGTTAAGTGCCACGTGGCATCACACGTGGCAGTCCTACCTGGCACAGTACGTCCAGCTGGTAAAAAAACGTGGGCCCCACTTGTTTTTTCAATTAAAAAAATCTATTAATTATTTAAAAAAATCTTTAAAAACGTGGGCCCCACACCACCCCACCTACACCACCACCAACCACCTGCCACCTGTTACGAAGAACCCTAATTCTATACTCGATCAATTGACCAACGATTCGAACCTGTTAATCAAATTAATGTTAGGACTATTATAGAAAAATGAATTCCGAACAAAACCATACTAAATAATCACACTAACCTGTTCGTTTTCGAGGTGTAATCTATTAAAAAGGGTATTCGGCCACCGAGCATAAAACCAACGAATTGGAGCTTGATTTGGATGTTTTTGATGGGTTTTTTTTTTGCACAGAATGGATCGAATAAGATGCAGGAATGATTATATGGCTTCAATTCGTGGTATTTATAAACGATTCAATAAGTGGGTTTGTTAAAATGACGGTGGTGGTGGTGGTGGTGAAGATGACGGTGGTGGCAGGTGGTTGTTGTTGTGGTGGTGGTGGTGGTGAAGATGATGGAGATGGTGGATAATGGGCCCACCCTTTTTTTTTTGACAGATCCACACTTTATGCCACGTAGGACTGCCACGTGTGATGCCAACGTGGCACTTAACAGAGAAAACTAACTGAGGTTAGTCTGGGACCAACAAAATAAAAAGGTTGACAAGTTGGGACCGTTATATTATAACTTTCAAGTTGGGACTGCTCCCTTCCAACCCCCTAAAGTTGGGATTATTAAATTCCATTTCCCCGTTTAACTAAATAATAATAAAAAAATTGTTCATGTCCATTATTTATTAAATAAATGAACGGCATGCTTGACTATTCTCTTAAGGTTTGGTTTGTTTACATACCTACAAAGCCTGAAAAGATGCATGTAGGTTAAGAGTGTGGGGAGTGGTGGCGAGAAAATGGCGCGGGATGCCATTTCACACCGGGAACACAACCCCCACCGGTGTTATGACCAGCATGGCCCCAAGGGGTTGGGTTTTCTCCCGGGCGGGTGGGTAGGTTGGGTGTCACCTTGTGATTGGACGATTTTAAAAAATAAAAATAAAAAAAAAAAACTAGTCGTTGGGTAAACCATTATTTAAAAAACAAGTTATCAATAATGTTAACTACATTTAACCATTTATCCATAAAATCAACCTATTTTTAACCATTCTCTCTACATGTTCTCTCTATTTTTGTAAAATTTTCCTCTTTAAAAAAAATGAATCCACACAATCGAGGCTTTGACTCAAACAACCCGTTCAACAACACCGAAAACCCGAATCCTAGTTCACCACCGATTCGCCCAATAGCAAACCGTCTGCCCCAAATTTTCTCAACGTGTCCCGATCTAGCGGGTTTCGCATCCTACATTGGTGGGCGTTTATTTACAAATTTTTCATACGACGACTCTTCCATTCCTGTACGGCCTATTCAACAACCCGATACAATGACCCAAACGCCTTTACCTTTACCCGAAACCGTACCGAAAACACAACCACCAATTATTGTTGGATAATCGACGGTGAAAAAAGTTACAAAAGGAAGTCATAAGAAGAAGAGCGATTAGGAGAAAGCAATAGCCGCTGCCCAACGAACTCAACAAAAATGGACGGCCAACAAAGAAATTGCTTTAACAAAGCTTGAATAAGCGAATCGGAAAGCTCGACTCTTTTTTTAAACATTATGTATGTTGTTTTTTTTTAGTTTTATTGTTACATCTATCTATATATATAAAAGAAAACGTATATGCTGACGTGGCATGCAATGGAGGCCTCAACCTTTCCTTAAGAGTGCCACGTGGCATCATATTGGAGAGTTTTTGATGTTTTTGAATTGTTTCTTTTTTAATTAAATTGAGTTATTTTAAGAAAAAAAAATTTAAAATTTTCTCTATCATATTTCCTCCCATAATTTTTAAACATTTATATCTTTTATATACGAGATTTTTTAAAGAAAAAAATTACACCAAATTAACGAGCGTTTTATTATCTTTCCAACGAGTACCATAGTGCTATATAAAAAACGGAGAAAAAATCGACTATTTTTTGTGGGGTTTCGTTCATACAGGAAAAAAAACACACAAATTGTTCATGTTATCACGCAAAATTAGATTTTGTGGGGAATATGAGTTATTACTGATTAGAATACTATGAACATGCAATGATTGAGAGATTTTGTGGTTTGTTAACTTGAGCCATTTGCAATAGGTTATCACGTAAAATTAGATTTTTCAACCCCGGGACCCTCCCGGGGTAATCAGCTAGTAATATATATTCGTAAAATTAAGTTTTGTTGTTATATTAAGATTTAGTTTTATTGTTACAAAAAAAAAGTATATGGTTAAGCATGACTAATATTTTTTTAATTATGAAATAATTGACACAAAGCCGATTTTTGGAACGACCTAAACAATGTGTTTCATAAATTGATGGACCGAGGGTTCTACCGAGCGAATGATAGTCTCTCATCGAAGTGGATCGAAATAAATAAAGCCATGACCGCATTCAAGGGTTTCTATTATAATGCAAGAAATAATACAAGGAGTGGTGAGACGGATTGCGACTTTGTATTGAATGCGATTAAAGCTTATCGTGAGGATAAGGATACGAAGTTCAAGTTTATGCATGGTTGGGATGTGGCGAAACACTCTTCAAAATGGGCGAACGTCCCCCTTGCTAGCGATTCGTCAAAAAGTTCAAAAACAAGTTCGTCTCAAAATCATTCGGTTGCTCGTGATAACTTGGATGATATTAACTTGGTGATCGAAAAGGAATTGAGTCGCCCACCCGGTAGAGACAAGGCAAAAAGAGGGCCCAAAGATCATGTGCTTCGGTTTCGGGATTGGGTAAAGGTACGTATGCCGGGTAGTTGGACGATTTAAATGCTAATATCGTTTAATTCAATGTCATTCAACAACAAAGGCTCGACAAGAAGAAAAGCATTCGAGATGACTTTGAAAGAAAAACGCGAAGATATGAAAGTTCTCGCTATGCCCATCGATCACCTCACAAGTCCCGAGTTAAAATGATCATGAAAAAATAAAACATGTAGTGTAATTTTTTTATGTCTTTTTTTAGTGTCTGGCGGTTTTTTAGTGTATCGTTTTTGTTTTTTTATTTAATGTCTTTTTTATTATTTATGTGAATGCTTAATTATGTTTTTTTTTAAATTTAATGTGTTTTTACTTAATTAATATGAGTTTTTAATTAATTTATAAAAAAAATGTCACATGGCATGTATGCCGGGTAGTTGGACGATTTAAATGCTAATATCGTTTAATTCAATGTCATTCAACAACAAAGGCTCGACAAGAAGAAAAGCATTCGAGATGACTTTGAAAGAAAAACGCGAAGATATGAAAGTTCTCGCTATGCCCATCAAAAGTCCCGAGTTAAAATGATCATGAAAAATTGAAACATGTAGTGTAATTTTTTTATGTCTTTTTTTAGTGTCTGGCGGTTTTTTAGTGTATCGTTTTTATTTTTTTTATTTAATGTCTTTTTTATTATTTATGTGAATGCTTAATTATGTTTTTTAAATTTAATGTGGTTCTACTTAATTAATATGAGTTTTTAATTAATTTATAAAAAAAATGTCACATGGCAACTCAACCCCCCCCCCCCCCCCCCTCACTTTTTTGAGGCTTGAGTTGTGGAGCCCACATGTGCCATATGAAAACTCATCTTGAGTTGCCACAAAGTCCCATACAAGATATTATTCACTCCGGTAAACAATGCTATAGGGAGTTGCTAGAAATCAATCGTTAAAAACTTTGATGGTTTAACGGTTAATGACCGACCGATCCATTTTAGTTGTCTAGCGAAGCTAGGAGATGGTACTTATATCTGTTCAGATACTTCTTGGTCTCGGAAAGAATTCGGCTAGCGGACAACAGATGGACCTCTATGCATTAGTTTTTCCCCGGCCCTATGACTATTGAAGCGGACCGTGAGATGTCGGAAATGTTGTTATCGGACTTATGCGCCACAGGCGGAACATATGAATGGAAGTGGGTTGGTTATAATTTTGGGTTGGGTATGGTAAAAGAGATTAAAACTTTGCTGCAAAGACAAGAGGGGTTAGCAGGCAGATTCACTTTATTTTGGATCTCATGGTTTCCGTTAAAATGTAATATTTTTGCGTGGAGGACCGAGATAGGGCGCATTCCGTTGAAAAGTGAATTAGCTAAAGGAACATTCAAGTTGATGACCTAGTTTGTACTCTCTGTGAATGGGGTAATGAATCTCCTGAGCATTTGTTATCCAGTTGTTTTGTGGCGCTTAAAGTTTTGTCGGCGGTTGGGTTTTGGTGCAGTTTGAGTAATTTTTTCGCTTTTAGTATCTAGGACATGTTGGAATTTTACAAAGATATGGGCGGAAGCAAATGGAGGAACCGGATCATTCATGGAATTATCATTGTTTCCTTGTGGTGCATATGGTTAGCAAGAATCAATAAATTTTTTCCCGGGCAAAGCGGCTCGTGGTAGAGTTATTGTATCGAATATCAAAAGTTAGTCTTTTTTTGGTTAAAGAATAGGTTTAAATTCAGGGATTTATCCTGGGCCGAGTGGTGTGTCTCGCCTTTGTATATGTTGTAATTATTTCCGAAGGTCCTCGCTTTGAGGTACTGTGGTGAGTTGAATGCAATTGAACTTCCCAAAAAAAAAAAGAAGCTACAATGATATTAGACTGACCGTAGTAGTCCGACAAATTCACACACCTCCCCAGCTTTTGATTGGCACAACCAAATTCCAAGACAATAACGCCCAAATGCAACGTTAATTTTTTCACGCCACAAACCAAAAACCACATTTAGCGCCCTTGGGGGTGGTGTTGCAGCGCCAAATGGGGCACGAATTGCCCCTTCCACGCCCATTTCACCCACCATCGGGGTTATGCCTAAAAATTATAAGGAGATGAAGTAACTTCAAGGGTTTCTTCACAATGACATACCCATAAAACAGTACAACCTTTATCTGAACTAAAGCTTAAAAGGTAGTGAAAAAGGCAATTGAATTCAAGAAAAAGTAAAGAAAAACTCCACATTTTAACAACCATTAAATCAGACAATTTACTGTATGTTAAAACTTCACCATCCTCCTTTCTCTAGACTCCATTAATGTACCCCACACCCTCACTAGCTCCCACTAGCAAAACTTTCTCAGTGTCATTCAATATTCAAATCCCTTATGGTACCCTTTACATCATACCATATGTTGGTAGATTAATATTCCCAAAACTCAATCTTATTCCGTCAAGATCGCCTTTGATCAAATCCAATCAACGAATTCATGTATTATCTAACCAAGACGCTACTACAATCGCCTACTACTCTTCTGCAACGCGCATTTTTGTTCAAAACCGTTGTATGTAAGCTTCCTTTTGATGCCAACATTAGAAGAACCACTCCAATGATTTCTCAATAAATCAAAAGCATCCGAATCAGGAGTGTTATTCTTTTTAACCACAAGCTCCTTCAAAAGATTGTAGCATTTATATACACATTCCTGCTTGCAAAAAAACAAACAAATTATCAAATTAAACCACGAGCGAATAACGCTGGAAAACAAAAACATTACAACAAAATAAGATGAAAACTTGCATTTTCAAGAGAGTGTAGTGATGACACAACACCATTAATCTTGCACTCCAATGTGCTTCTTGTTAACTGATCATCACAAGCTAACAACACTGCTGCCATTGCAACAACAGATGGCCTATGATCCATCAAATTAACCTCTGTACAAACATAAAAACAACTCAATCTTTAAAAACAAACCAAACCAACCTTAAAAAGATTCAAACTTTAACATACCCTTAGATAAATCAACAACAAATCCAATAGCTTTGGACACTAGAACCTCATCAAAATCACATTCATCACAAATCTTGGAAACAAAATAATGAAGATAAGCAAATGGAGTAATGCCACACATTTTCCATTCCAATGTTGTCAAAACAAGCAATTCCATTCTTTGAATCACACTGCTTTCAAAGGTGTACCCTTGTGCTTTAAACTGAGATAATAATGGTACAATTTGTTCCTCCATTTTTGCAGCCAAAGATAAACATGCAATGCCCAATAATTGTATGGCCCATTCTTTCCCACTCTATAAACATAATTAACCCAAAATGTTACTGCATTATCCTCTCTTCTCCAATTTAAAACTAAAAATAAAAAAATTATTAACATTTTGGTAAAAATTTACCATATGAATACACAACACTTACATCGATAACTCGCCTCGAATTAAATCGGTCAAAGTAAGTCACAGAAAGATAAGCTGTACTTAAATTAAACCCCAAGATTTCCCTAATCTGCATCAAACAATAAAAAGTTAAATAATATTAATAACCCTTAAATTATTAAAAAAAAACAGAGGAATTTCAATAATTAATATTCATACACTGAAAATCCAATTAACAGTGTTTAATCTTGCACATTTGAACCAGTTGTTACTATTCTCATCATTGCAAAGACACCCATAATCAATTGATTTAGTTTCTCTTTCGATTAAAGATTGTATGTAGTGATCATCTTCTGATCTGGGTTGGATAATCTTGAATTGGACTTGGTTTGATGATGAGTCGTCTTCTTCACACAAGAGATTTGGAAGGGAAAATGTGGTGTGGGGATCCATTTTCTAAGGGAATCTAAAGAAGCAGAAGCAAAATCTATGGAGGATTTGTTGATAATATTGTTGGATTTGATGAAATCTAGAGGGAGAAAAGGCGCCAAATTTGGGGAGATGGTGAGTTGGAGTGGTTTCTCTGCCGCCAAATTTTGGGCATTGGGATATATATTATAGAGTTTGGGGGGTTTGGTTTCACTAGTGGTTCTTCATTATTATTATTTTTTTATTAGGGCGTTGGATTCGGCCATCGGGGAGTATATTGGGTAGGGCTCGCGGGTACATTGGCGCTAATGGCTCGGGTAATGGAGGCAGGTAGGAGGTGGAGACGTTGAACGGTCTCAAGATGATGTGTCAGGTGGAGCGGGTTCACAATGGAATGATGAGGTGTCGACTGGTGATTTAGTGATGAACGGGTTTTTGTGGGTCCTGCCACTTGTACGTTAAGGTTTTGGTTTTGTATGTTTTTTATTGTGAAACTTGATTATATTTATATATTGTTCCTAACCATTAGTTATTTCAATGTAGACTATATTTAACTAAATTACAAAATTGAGATATGGATTTCTACCTACTAAATGTTCTCCACATGTCAAACTCGTGTGTGTTTTTTAATTGGGGAAAACATTTTAAAGTAATAGAATCTTAATATGTTAAGGTCTAATGTTAACAGTTAAGTTAAAAAAAAAATTATTGTCGTTCATCATCCTGATAATTATAAAGTAAAACACATTAGAGCTTGGAAGAGATTAAGTGATTGATTATGCGTGTTGTGTCATTTCTATTTTTTTTTATTGCGTTGTCTTAGGATTAGAAGACAGTGTTGATGCCAACGAGGTGGGTAGCGCCCCTTGGAAAAAAAAAAAAAAAAAAAAAAACTTGTAGGCAAAAATCATGATTACCCCTCTTAAAAATTCGATTAAACTTCTTGATCACTCATAGAAAATGAATCATGGGTCCATCACTTGACGTAGATTTCAAAATCTAAGTTTTGGGGTTTCTTGTGTATATTCACGTGCTTAAACTTATCTTTAATTATAAACGATTGGATGGACACAAAACCAACTTATCTTACATGTTAGATGTATAAGTTTAGTTTAAATATTACTTTTGTGCTTAAACTATAATTTTTTTTTCATTTTAGGAATTAAAGTTAGTGTTTGAAAAAAATATTATGTATCACATGATTCACATACAAAAAATGAACTGTGATTCCTATAAACAAAATAGATTTAATAATAGACTATGGCACTCATGGGCTCTCATCACTCATGGCGATTTATTTATAATATCACTGTAACCGAATATATGATTATAAATTTAAAGACATTTGTTTGTTCCTCTCTTTATTTTCTTTCTATTGAAATTTTTATATACATCTTCCAGCTAGACTGTAATTTATGAGGATATAGTCATCAAAAATTGGCATGGTAATTCAATATTTAAGTTTAGAAAAGTACCATATGAATTTGTATCAAATCCTAATAATATATTGTAAATGCTTTTTTGTAAGTACCATGAACAATAAGTCCATCTTTAATTTATATCTTTTATGAATGCAGATTTTATTAAATGTTGATTGTAAATATGCTTTAACAAAATTGACTAAATCAGTGATGCTACATTAAAATAGTGTATATAAATATATGTGTCGGTATAAAAAGAAACATGACAAGAAAGGGTGGGGGAGAATGTATTTGTCACAGGATTGAAGACATGACATAATTATGTTATTTGTTATTTTTTTTAATAGTTATTCATATCGTACTAGCAATTGGTTTTGGGTAGATCGATAAGAATAAGGTTTAATATGTCTTTACGTGTAGACGGAAACTCTTTAGGAACTTAGGTCGCATTCGATATATGTAACCTGTGAACGTGGGTACTCACAAGTCGAGCACATACAAAAGTTTTAAGTGAGTGACGGATAAGTAACGGGTGAAGAAAAACGAATGACTTACAATAAAATAAAATGAGAGAATTAATATAAATAAATGATATTTTATGAAGCACGTGAGCAAGATATGAATGATGAAGGAAGGAGTGAGGATGATTAGTTGGGAGCGGTTTCACGTGTTAATATGGGACACCACCTTACTTACGCTCCCCTGTTCTTTTACATAATTACGTTTTTTTTTTTCTATTAAAATAGTTCCTCAATTGATAGCAAGTCTCTGTTTTTATGTAGACATAAAATATGCTTTATTTTGTTTGGCAAATTTATATTGAGTTTTAGATGGGTAAGATTGTTATTTCATATTCATTTAAATAGGTAAAAATGTAATTTCATTTAGTCATCAAGACAAATTTTATACAACTATTAAATCAACTTGTTTAACCTCTTAAAAGTAATTAATAATGGTATTAAAAACATTGAAGCATTTGAAAAGTTTAACATCATGACCTAGAAGATCTTAGAGAATTCATAATACAAGATGATATCAAGAAGCATTGTTTTGAAATTACACAAATATTACTTAAAACTATAAGTCAATTTTATACTTTCTTTAAAATTTACGCTACCACTTTGCTGAAAAATCTATAATAATAATAATAATAATCTATATCTATGTGTATATAGGGTCAATTATTCTACACAGTGTAACAAAAATGAGAATGATACAAAAAACACAATAGATCACGAAATATGACACAATAAGCAACAAAATATAAAATAATGGCGTAAAATATAACACATTGTTGAAGAAAAAAGACACAATGAATCACAAAAATGACACAATAATGAAAATAAGACAAAAGACATAATGATACAACGTAAATTTTAAAAACTATAAGCTAAAAATCCAAAAAAGCGAAAACCTAAAAACTAAGATCGTAGGGCACGATAAAACGGTTCCAATGCTGCTTGAATGAGATTAATCGAGGTCCGTTTGATGCCCTTCCTACGACTTCTTATTTTTCTTTCACTTTGTATTTGATCCTAACCCTCTCTGTGTGTGTGTGTATATATATAAATATATCTCTTATGGTTATCTCTGTGATTTGCCAATAAAACAGGTCCTAAAGCTAAATGTAGAACATGTGCTTCACGCATCCACTCTCCCAACAGAGACGCGCTTATTTAAATTCTTTAAGATACTATCGTACCATTATAGATCCAGATCCATGATTCCAAGCATTAATGATAGTGTTCTTAATTTCATTCATGGGATTAGATAATCCATACCTTAGAAACCAACGGTTCTTGGAATACATTTGTATGTTCTTTTTTCTCATGCTGGCCCCATAAAAAAAACTTCAAATTAAACCTTAATATGTTCTAATTGAAGTTTGTTGCTCATCTTTCAATCTACGATCGTCATGTCACCGGTGATTGTGGATAACTATTTATAATTAGATTTTGATATGTGGGTTTATACAGTAGTCTTTGATTAAATAAATCAAGAATGTTTGATTGATGTTGGTTTGTTTATTGTAGTGTTGCAGTCTAATTTCATCGAAAGGCACCATAATATCTTCCAACTCCTTTTATTGTTTACGTTGTTGTGCATTTTCAGCTCTGAAACTTACCATGAACTGTTAATTTTCCTTGATATTTCAAAGTTTAGGTCTAGATGAGCATTATTACAAGTCCTTTTATTTAGGTCAACTGTTGGAGCACAATTGGATGCATATGTATTGGAGTCTATCCCTATTCGGTTTTCATGGTTTGGTCATCACTTTATGAAAAAGTCAAACACATCTTGTAGTCAATGATTAATCTAACGTTACTAAAAAAAAAAAAAAAAAAACTTAAAACGTAATGATATTATTTTAGACATTATTGTTTTGTTTTTTGCATATGATCTATGGAGCATTCATAAAGTAATGCATGAGGTGATCATGCATGCAACATGAAGCCAATTCTACATCCTTTGTTGCCCAAGCATTGTTAAATGCCCCCTCACACCCCCTCATCATATTAATGCTTCTAAAACCTGCATCACCACCACCATTCCCATCCTATCTACTATGTGTTTGTGTTTATAATTTTACAACTAACGATGGGAAGACGACCTTCGTGTTGTGATAATCATATGTCAAAAAAGGCCCGTGGACGATTGAAGAAGAGGTTATAAGAGAGTGATAAACCACATTTTATTAATAATTCATACACTATATATATATACACAATGAAGAAAGACGTAACATACAAATATTAAATATTAATAACAACTTTGACTATGACATTGACCAAGACTTTGACTATGACTTTGACATGGAAATACATATCCAAAATATACAATTATAACAATGAGAATTTGATGCATCTCTAATATGCCCCCACAAGATGGACGACCTTGGAATAAGTCCAATCTTGTATAGAAGTAGATGATGTCGTTGTTTAAGCAAGAGAAGAAGTTGATGAAGCTGAAGATGCAAAGAAAGATGAAGTTGATTAAGCAGTGAATCAAGAGAAAATACATTTTGTGTTTTTTTTTTTTAATATTGCAGGTGAAGAACATGAATAAAAGAGAATTTGGTGCATCTCTAATAGATGTAACTAAACATATCAATTACATACATGCCAATTACATATAGCCAAACATCGTGCAGCCCCGCCGCAACACGCGGGTTCTTGCTAGTACTTTTTTACATGTGTTTTGTTATTTTTTTTAATTGTTGTTTTAGATATCATCAAAACGTGCAAACAATATCATAAATACATCAGCCATTACAAACAAACTTTGTAAACTATCGATACTAGGAGTATTCATTTCCGCGCGTTGCGCGTCTGACAATCCAGGACACAAATGTGTTGTTTAGTTCGTTCTAAATAGGTGAAGTAGCTGCCTTTTTATAGTGTAGAAGCTGAATGAAAAGAAATTATCTAGTTGGTATTTACACACAAACTTATCCTGTGTCTGCGTATTGAAAAAAAAAAATATGTTACATTGACCATTAAACTGTAGTTCATTAAAAATTCCAGTGTTCGAATAAAACCCTCATATTTTAGATATTCTAACCACATCTAAAATTACAATTTACATAGTAGGAAAGAAAGGGCACGTACAAATACATCATATGGAGGTTATTCTAAAGCCGAAGGATCCCTTAATTAGCACCACCAATAAAGCAATATGATGAATCCAGAAGCAAACAAAACACCACCAAAGCCAATCAAACAAATTCACACGTGAATCATAGAGGCGCACAAACTGGGTTGTTTTCCCAAACCAGTGCAGCTTGGAACCAGTTTCTTTGGGTCAAGCATAGGGAAAACTGGTCCTCGTTGGAATCGGTTTTTGAGTAAAGAATAGCAGACGTCATCGTCTCATCGGCAGCCAAGTTGGCACCAACGTTCACAACAGGATATTCCAATTCAACCTATTTGGATAAAAAAAAATGCACCATATATGCAATCTTTAAATCTACTCATACATCCTCTGAAAAAATATAGATTATTTACCTCATTAGCTGCGGTCACTATCATCAACGATTTTCGGAGAACCATATTTGCTTTCAAATACCAAATTGCGACCTTTTGGACCAAGAGTAACTCCTACAAGGGCTGCAAGCTTGTTCACACCAGCCTACACACAAATGCACATGCGTATCAGCAGAAGGCTCCATCATCAAACAATACATTCAGTAATCAGCTGAAGTGTAATCGCGCTTTGCACGATTGTGATGTTCTGGGTTTGCGTTGTTGCTTGTCTGTGAATCAGATTCGTAACGAAAAGTAATTTGCAGTAGCAATATGTTTGTGTAGGACACCATAACATCATTAGGAATGGAGGAGAAAATCTGACGCAAATGCAGCATGATGAATGAATAAGTATGCAGTCCAACACATTTCTGAAAGTGCATAGAGGATGTAACAAAGAAAATTTCAATATCAAATGATCTTCAAAAAATGTACAGAAAGTTGATATTAAACATTTTGTCCAAAACATTTTTAACAGGAGAAAATAAACACACATATGACTTGGCTAGTGGTAGTTGGTCAAAATCATGTCTGCCTTTAATAAAGAATTACCTTCCTACAACAAATTATAGAGCCAAATGTGTTTGTAATCACAACTTCTCTGTAAAACAACATTAAACTTTATTTATCAAATAATTAAAACAATTTAACTATGTTGGAGGAAAAAAAATTACTAAACAGCTCACATGAGGTCATCATTTGTTTAAAAAAAAAAAACTATAATCTTGAAACAAATAAATAATATGTATGTATGTGATGGAGATGAGATGATAATATATTACCTGTTTGATGGCATCATATATTGCATGATCTTTAACACTTAAATTATGTCATCACTCATCTCACCCACATAATCAAATTTTCAGGTTTTTAGGGATAACATGAAAACAATATACACCCTCAATATAGGAACATACCAAATTTCAATGTCTTGTACAATGTTATCTGACTTGCCATCACAAAGGTTGGAGTTTGATAAATCAAATTCAAAAATCAATCTTCATCATCAAAGATCTCTGTGCCGTTACTTGGTAATACATCTTCAGCGATTACCGGCCTAGAACAAAAAGGGAAACGGCCAAATACTTGATGTGATTACCAGCAACCAGAGAGAAGGATGATGCCGGTAAGAAACTGAAAGGGCAGAAGTAAAACGCGAATTCTGCGCCAGGTATTCAGCCAATCTTTCGAGCGTCTTACACTTCTAGTTTGAAGATGGAACCCCTATCCACAATCAATAAATATTAACTAACAAAAAATTCAGAAATTGAATCAAATTTAGCTAATGAGGTAAACTAATCTATATTTTTAGTAACTACCGCATCATCAAAACAATACCCTCACTTTGTATACACTTCAGAATTCAAACTTATCCCAAATACATTTAGTAATTACCTTAACACCCTCAGTAATGAGCCATTGTGCTAGATACCCTTGAGAATCAGTTGGGAAATGAACAAAACGGCTCCATCAGACTACCAAAGAAAACTAAATTTATGAGAACCAATGGTGTAAAATCCCTTTTATGAGTGTTCATTTATCATGCCCTAAATACCAATCAATTAAGAGAACAAAATGCTTTAACTTAAGTTGTACCTCAACTATTTCTTCTCTCAAGATAAGATGCCATAGAATCAAGCATTACGGTTTCAACAGTTAGCTCCACAGAGTTCTCCATCCAATAACACTTCTGTTTGATTACACATGTACATAACATCTTATGCATCAAGGTCAAATATATACAAAAGTATTTCTAAACTACCTCATGCATAACTAAACCAGTATCTTGTAAATAAATAAATATATTGTATTTTTGTTTTTTCACCGTGTGATAGAAACTTACTGTGCACTGGGAAAAAGTGTTTAGTTTCTTTTGTAAATAAATAAATATGTTGTATTTTTGTTCTTGTATAACATGAAAGTTCCATTGAGCTCGTGTAGTCGGTGCCTATTTTAACTCCAAGCCACAACGCCGTTACCACTGTCGTTAAGATTCAAGGCGGAAGCCTAGACTCTTCGGAAATCAACACTACCACCTCTGAACCTTTGAATCTTCACGTGTATATCTAAAACATCAACTGAAACCACAAAAGACACATAGGTCTCACATAAGTCTCATCAGTAAACTCACACAAAACTAATCTGAATAATTTACCTTTACCAAAATCACTTTCATCAATATCAGTCCTTGAACCTTCAAGAAAATCAAACTTACAATGTAAAAGGGGGTAGGCGGAATCTCTCTGGAACCCTATTAATGTCGCCGGTGTTTGTTTCTAAAGTGACAGACATCGCTAGATCCAGAATCATCATCATCGCCTTCTCAAATCGTTGGTACTTTCAACACCCTGAACCAGGTCACGCATCGGGGGCCGGTCGCCAGTGCCAAGGCCCTTTTTCTCTATTTCTTGTGTTTATTGTGAACGGTAGTTTTAGGGTGGAGAGGAATTTGAGGTGACATTTGAATAGGGTTTGCGGGTTGTGTGATAATATGAGGAGTCGGATTGAAAGAGCGGATTCTGTTCCGGCAGAACCTTGATAAAAAGGAATCTAGTCGGCGGACTTGAATGGATGAAGGATTTGGAAGAGTGGAGAAAACAATGTGGGAGGGTGGGGGTGAAAGTGATGATGACCAGATTAAAAAATAAGAAGCGGTGGAGTTTAAGAGGTGACTCAGGGTGTTAAATGAAAGACACGTGGTTTAGATACTCTTCAACAAAATTGCCATCCAACTGTCTAAAAAAACGGTTCACTACACTACTCGATCCCGGATCACACAACACACACAACAACAATGAAACCACCTGTACAAGAACAATTTTGTTATCAAACTTTAAAACCAATAATATTTAATATAAGTTATTAATAAAATAATAATAAGATCACTGTTCAAAATGGAAGGTTAATTATTATAGTCTAATTATACTACATTGTTAACATCCGCCGTTGAATTACTAAGGTTATAACAACTAATTAACATTCTCAGAACTTCTTTTATATAGTTAAGGACATAAACCTCACCCGGACAACGTTTTTCTTTTTATGATGTATTGTGAGTTTTTAGATTTTATTGTTAGTTTTATTTAATATAAAATAAGATTTAAAATTTTAAATAAAGGATAGTGGCGGTTTTTCGGCGCAGACTTGGACTACGTGCAGGCCCTCGAAAAGCTAAATGACTATCTCCCAGGTTTTGATATTGGCGGTTTTTCTAACAAGGACACCGCCCCCCCCCCCCCCCAAAGCCTCAGAAAACTTTGGCGAATGGCCTTTATGGCAAAATCGCTCAGAACCTGGGTGAAGTTTTTGGTCTGTCCCCCCGTCAGAGGGCAGTTATTGAATGCCTGCAAACCCCCCACGCCCAAGATTTCCTAACTGTTATCCCGATCGAAGGTTTAGGCCAAAGCATGTCCGCTATTAAATACAGGGCCATTCGTAAATATCGTCTGATGATCCCAATGTACCAGGAGGATGACATCTGTCCGATGTGCCGTAAGGCCTGCCTGGATGAATACGGGGAACACGCGGTTCATTGTAAGGAGTTGCCCGGTGAAGAAACAATAAGTATACCGGTGATTAGGACTAACCTCCGGGGGCTTAATACTTATGTAACTACAGGTTTAATCCTTTACCCAAACCGTTATGACGACCCGAGAGTTCGTTAAGGTGAGTGTGATATGTATTGTGTGTGATATGAACAAGAGATTTAAGTGGTTCGGTCGTTAATGACCTACGTCCACTGTAAGTGCACCGGAATATTATTACTAACAAGAGAGAATTACAAGTAATGAGTACAGTAGTGATGGTTGTATTTGTGAATGCCTACATGAGTTGTATCTGATGCTATTTATAGGCTTAGTAGTGGGCTGCATGGAGAGGCCCACAAGTGACACCATTGGCTTGGGCTCAACCGGGGCCCAAGCCCATGGTCTTTCTGGAAATGGCGGGAAAGGACGAGGCACTGTTGATGACGTCAGCCTACAGTGTGGTCGTTGTTGTAGTCGGACACGTGTCCGCCTTCTGGTGGTGCACAGTAACGTCGTACTTGCTACAGTGTCCAGTCTATCTCTGCTGGCTGATTTGACGCCTGACAGTGGGCGAAGTAATGCCTGCTGGTCACTGTTCACGACAGCGTGTACAGTGCAGCCGTTCCCCCTTTTGTACTATCTGCCACATGTCCTTCTTCTGTTGGTGTATGCTCTGACACAGATCCTTATGAATCTTCCTTTTGTCATCCCTTGTACCTCCTTTGACGTGCCAAGGGAATCTTCCGCGTGTGATGGCACGCGCGTATCAGGTATTAGTTGTTGCTTATCATCTGTGCCGGCGCGCGAGGATGTTGATTGGCTGACCTCGCGCGAGTATGCTCCTGCGCCGTGACGTGGCGCAGGGTTGTTACTTAGTGGGGATAGGGACGCCTTTCAGATTAGGCTCCCTATCCCTTCAAGTCCCCCTAGTCTAGGGCTTCTCCTGCTCGCTGATGAGGAGGTGGAGTGCTAGACTCGAAATGTAGAAGTCGCGGATGAAAGCTCATCTGCTTGCGTTGTAGCCTTTGGGGGTATTATTCTGATTTGAGAAAATATAGGCGGGAAACGTATTTCTCCGTTTTTCGTCAAATTTGCGCCGTGAAGGACGTTCTCCGTCCCAACGTTGCAGTGGTTGAGCGGGGAACGTCTTTTGAAGGTTTACGTCAACTTTCCGCTGGGAAGGACGTTCTCCGCCCCAACGTTGCAGTGGTTGGGCGGGGAACGTCTTTTGAAAGTTTACGTCAACTTTCCGCTGAGGAGGGCGTTCTCCGCCCCAACGTTGCAGTGGTTGGGCGGGGAACGTCTTTTGAAAGTTTACGTCAACTTTCCGCTGAGGAGGGCGTTCTCCGCCCCAACGTTGCAGTGGTTGGGCGGGGAACGTCTTTTGAAAGTTTACGTCAACTTTCCGCTGAGAAATTTACTGCTGCTGGAGTAATTTAATGCGGGTCTGGAGTTGTGATAAATTCTAAATCATTAGCATTGAATTTGTCTCTCATAAATTGGAATAAATGCGCCTGGAATTCGAATGATCAATTACTTCTGAGGGAAGTTTAGTGGTTGCTGATGTGTCAGTGACTGTCTGGTTGTACAGACTGATACACGTCCCATCGTGGTCGCAGTTATCAATATATCGTCTGTGTCAGGAGCGTGGGGTTTCACGCGTCTGACATTTTGTCTTCATGGTTGAGATTGTGCCACGTGTCGATGGGCACGTGTTGTCTGTCAGGCGCGTGAGTTGCCACGCGCTTGAATGGTTGATATTGTGAGATCTGTTGACACGTGTCGATCATCCGGCGCCTGTGTAGTGTACAACTGTCATACACTTCCATCCAGGCCACTCGTTTTTGTTGCGGACTCGTGTCACCATCTTGTGAATGGAATTTGAAAAGTTGTGACGGTTTACACTTCCCTGGTGGGTCCCTCTGTCATTAATGCGATGAGTATATAAGGATTAGCAATGTTGCTATGAACGGTTACTTCTCTTATTTCTTTCCTTCTTACTCTCAATTTTCTCTCAACTTCCGGTCACTCTTCTGTTGAAGTTTCCGTTTAATCTTCAAAGATTTCCCTGATCTTGAAGATTCATTGTTGAAACTTCAAGTTTCTTCCTTTCTAGAGTGTCTTCTGTTCTTGTTTTCTCCTTGTTGATCCTTCCATCAACCGTTCTTTTTCATTTTCTTTGAAGATTCCGGTTGATCTTCAAGTTTTCCGGTGAGATTTCCAGGTTTTTTCTTTCTTAAACTCCCACAATGTCGGATAGTCACAGTACCTCCGGTGAAGTTCTGGGTAAGGAGACGGAGGAGGTGGTGCAGGAGCCCATCGTCGAGCATGGCCGGACGAAGGAGAGGAAACTCATGACCAACACATTCTGTGTTTGGGGTCACGAGGCTTTTAACCGTTTCTGTGTTATGTATGGGATCCTCCCGGAGTGGGAGCCCATGCTTCCTTCTCCGACCAGCACCGTCTTATCTGCTGGTAGCGGCCAGCTGGCCCTTTATGAAGCCCACTTTGCCAAGTGTGGGTTCCGGCTTCCATGCACCCGGTTCCAGATAGATACCATGGTTGCCTATGGCGTCGGGCCTACTCAACTAACCGCCTTCGGGCTTCTGAGGTTAGTTCATTTTGAGGCGTCGTGCCGCGCCTTAGACATTGAGCCGACTGTTGAGCGGTTCAACGTGTTTTATTTCATGGCGCGGGATGAAACGTGGTTTTCTTTTAAGCCGCGCCCCAAGGTGCCCGCCATGGCCACCCATACCCCAAAGTCCCTTCACTGGGCAAAGGAGAAGTTCTTCTTTGTGAAGAAGGGGGTCATCCCTGTTGGCCTCCCTTGGAAGATAATAGGGGATGGTCAGCGCGTGGCGGATATGCCTCTGCTTAAAGATTACAAGAAGCAGGATTGGTTCGTTGCTCTTACCGCCAACGCCACTAGGCTGGAGTTCCAGAACCTGACAGAGGGAATCTTCTTCCTTCTGGGGATGAGCCGGAACGGTATCCGGGCGGGTAAAGAGCCTTACATCGCGGAGGAGGGTAAGTATTGTATATTAGTTATTATCATTATTGCCTCCCGCGTTCCTTTCCTTATGATGTGTCATTTGCAGGTGTAAGCAAGTTTGAGTTCTACGCTGCCCGTCAGGAAAAGGGCATTAAGTGGAGGCCAGTGGCGGAGGGCCAGACCTCGTGCTTGGATGCGTTGGCGGATCGTTTTTATTATCCTGACCTTGCTGCGGCGCCCAAACCATATTTTACAACTGGTGAGTCTCCCAGCCCTTTATTTGATAGTATTTTCGGAGATGATACTGTAGGGGAGACTCCGCCGGTAGGCTCGTCCGCGAGGCGTGGTCGTTGGAAGCACGCTCCGCGGAAGCACAGGTACCGAGCCATGATTACCCTTTATGACTCGGGTTCTTCCGTTTCAGCAGGAGAAGCTGTGAAAGGGCGTCGGCGGAGGAAGGATGGCCCACCCTCTGAGGATGACGAGGAGGCGGAATCTTCTCAGCTGGAGAAGAGGAAGAGGTCGCGGACCGCTGGCCCGGTGAAGGAGACTCCAGTCGCACCTGGCGCTGGAGGTGGTGAGGGATCGGTACCTGGTCCGGACCCAGTTAATGTTTCCAAGGGTCCTGTTGGAAGTGGTAGCGATGGCGGGCCCGTTTTCAGCATGGGCATTGGTGCCGCCCCTGCGCGCCAACCACTCTTCCAAAAGTTACTGATGAAGAAGACTCCTGGTAAGTTCTTTTTTCCTCCTCTCTCTTCTTTTCTATTTTCATTAATTGTATTATTATTAATAAGTTATTGTTGATTTGTAGTGGCGCCGAAGATTGTGCCGACTGCTCCTTTGTCTTCTTCCGCCGAAGCGGGTGGAAGGGAGGAGGATGCCTTGTGGAAGGAGCAGGAGCTTGCGCAGGAGCAAGCGCGGGCCGATGAAGCCTTGCAAAAGGCTGAGGCTGAGAAGGCCGCTGCTGCCAAGCAAGCGGCAGCCGATGAAGCCCGCCGCCGGGCTGAGGCGGAGAAGAAGGCTGCTGCCGATGAAGCCGCAAGAAAGGCTGAGGCAGACAAGAAGGCTGAGGCGGACCGCCTTCGCCTCCAAGAGCAAAAGTTCTTGGAGGAAAAAACCAAGCTGGCTGAGGAGCGCGCTGCAAGGGAGCGTGCCGAAGCTGAGAGCCAGGAAATGGCTCGTGATGGAGGGGATGCCTTTGAGAGGGCTCTGCTCCAGCAGGGCGCCTCTGGAGCTGGTGCGAGCGGCTCGCGTCGGGATCGGCGCGAGGCTTCCAGGGTTGGGGAATCAGCAGGAGTCTATGACGGCTCTTGTTGGTCTGGTGGTGACGCCATCTGGCGCCCTCGCTGGGCGATAAGGGAAAACACATTGTTTTCCAACTCCTTGGCTGCCGAGGAGTTTGTCAGCGAGGTGGTGCCTCCCTATGAGCGCACTCACCAGGATATGTTGAGTCGTGAAGACCTAATAGCCGCCTTGTGCGTTAACCAGGCCACTCAACTATCCATGATGGACTCGCTGCGGCGCCGTGACTCGGCGTTGTGGCGGGACATGGAGCAGGTGGAGGCGGAGAAGGCCAGCCTTGCTGAAAAAGAGGCTGCCTTCAAAGCCGAGATTGCCAAATACCGCCGCCGTGCCCATGACGCGGAGGCTAAGGTTGCCAAACTTGAAGAAGACGCGGTTGCTGAGAGGCGCCGTTGGTCAGAATCATGGAAGAAGGCCAACACTGACATCTCCGATCTCAAGGAGCTTCTGTCAGTGGCGCGTGAGGAGCGGCGGACGGCGGTGAAGAGCCTTGAAGAGAAGAGCAGGGCCCTCACGGAGAGGACGGCGAAATATGTAGAGATGCGCAAGGAGCTCGAGTCTAAGGACGAAGCTCTTGTTGCGGCTACTGAGCGCGTCTCTTCGCTGGAGCGGGAGAGGGCCCAGGTCCTTAGTGCGAAGGAGGACCTTGAACGAGACCTGGATTCTTGTGACCAGGCTCGTCTTGCTGCTGTGAAGGAAGGTGAGGCGGCCAAGTTGCTACTGGATGAAGCTGTCACCGCCCAGTCCCAGATGCAGGACTCCATCAAATGGTTGATGACAGACGGGATGGCTGGGGTAAGTCTTCGCGCTTTCTCTGCTTTTGAGACTCGTCTTTTCCACATGCTAACTTTGTTTCTATGCGCAGGTTTTCAAGAGATTTTGGCAGGAGCCTTTGCTCGGAGACCAGATTGCCGCCATTGCTGCCAGTGCCCAAGCCTATGGTTATGGCGAGGGCTATGAAGACGGTTTCTTGCATGCGCAAAATGATGGGCGCATCGTGGACGCGGAACACTATGGCAAGCCACTGAAGGATGAGTATGAGGCGGAACTCCAGAAGTTCGAGAAGATAGAGTTCCCCATCCTCCAAGTGCTTGCGGACTGTAACAAGAACGCGGATCCACCTGCGGCCCTTAGATATTTTATAGAAACGTCTGATGCGCTGGCGAAGGCTTCTGGTGAGGGACCTTCCGGCGCGGCTGACCAGTGATTAGGCCTTTTAACACTTGTAACCTTCCTTTTCCTTGTAAATATAGAAGGGTTTTTAATTCCCTTTGTTAATGAAACTTTTGTTTGTTATATCGTGTTGTCTCGTCTCTAATTTACTTATTTAACCAAGTCGTCACCCAGTGTGTAAGTAAGAGTTAGAGCGCGCGCTCGGCTAGACAATCTGACGTCTAAGTGTTCAACACTTTCTTGCCTTGAAGATTGTAGCGGAGGCGACTTGTGCCATTGAGTCCGACTTAGGCGCGTGATCGCCTCGCCTTGAAGACCCGTTTACCGCGTTGATGTGGCGCGCTACTCTGTTGTCCGAGTTGCAATGACTCTAGAAGACAAGAGTTGAGGCGCATGTTGCGGTGTTGTAGGTCCGACGAGTAAATCCGTCTTGAAGACTACGCTGCTTGAGTAGGCGCCCGGCGCGCACGTGGCGCGCCTTGAAGGCGTGCCTTGCTAGCGTGTCCGACGTGATTTTGTCTAAGTCTTGAAGACCTTGGCGCGGAAAGTACAAGTAGAAACACAGATATAGGAAACGTTTTCATTAATGATATGGCATGTGTAGCCATTTTGATTACAAATAACAGCGCCGTAACTGAGCGCCGTTCCATGATCTTGGAATAGGGGTGCCATCGAGCTTTTCCAATGCGTAGGCACCTTTCCCGAGCACTTCTTGAATTTTGTAGGGGCCTTCCCAAGTTGGGGCGAGCTTCCCGGGTTTTTCGGCGTTGGAAGCTTCATTGTTGCGGAAGACGTAGTCCCCAATCTTGAAGGCTTGCTCCTTTACATGTTTGTTGTAGTATTGCTCGAGTTGGGTCTTGTAACTTGCTTCTTTTATTGCCGCGAGGTTGCGGCGTTCCTCTAACAGATCAAGGTTCATGCGGAGTTCTTTATCATTGTCGGTTGTGTTTGCCATCAATACCCTTGCCGTGGGGCAAGCTATTTCTGCAGGGATTACCGCCTCGGACCCGTATGTTAGGCTGAACGGGGTTTCGCCATTGCTTGTTTTCGTGAGGGTACGGTAAGCCCATAAGACGTGCGGCAACTCGTCTACCCACCCTGTTCGCCTGGTTCCGAGTCTTGTCTTGATGCCTTCAACGATTGTGCGGTTGGCTCTTTCTACCTGACCGTTGCCTTGCGGGTGCGCAACGGATGTGAAGATTTGCGTGACTCCCATTTGAGCCAGCCATTGTTGGAGGACCTGGTCTTCGAATTGTGTTCCATTGTCACTGACCAGTTGCATCGGTAATCCAAACCGACAGATAATGAACTCCCAGATGAACTTCTTGACATGTGCGCCATCGATCTTTGCCAGAGGTTTCGCTTCGACCCACTTAGTGAAGTAGTCGATAGCGACAACCAAGTACTTGACATTGCCCGGCGCCGCCGGGAATGGTCCGACTAGGTCAATAGCCCACTTTTGGAAGGGCCAAGCCGCGGTAACTGGTACGAGATTATTCTTTGGGCGCAAGGTGTTTGGGGCATGGCGCTGGCAGCTGTCACATTTGCGTATCTCGGTAACTGCGTCGACGTGCATGCCAGGCCAGTAATATCCTGCATTCATCAGCTTTGCCACTACCATTCTTGGGCCTGCGTGTAGCCCGCATGTTCCTTCATGTATATCTTTGAGGAGAAAGGAGGCTTCGGCCGGGTCAACACAGCGCAAGAGTGGCCCCAAGTAAGAGCGGCGGTACAGGATGTCATCGGTCAGTTGATATTGCAGGGCCTTGGTTTTTATCTTCCGGGCCTCGAGTTTGTCATTGGGCAGAACTCCCGATGATAAAAAGGCTTTGATCGGTGTCATCCATGACACGTTGCCTGTTTGAGTAACATTGACCTGGCGCACGGGGACCGATGGTTTATCTCGTACTTCGATGCGGACCTCTTTTGCCATGTGCTCGAAAACCGTGGATGCCATTTTGCTGAGTGCGTCGGCGGGTTTGTTCTCGCTGCGCCGGATGTGTTCGACTGTGCATGTGTCGAACTTGCGCATGAGTTTCTTGGCTTGCTCCAGGTATAGAGCCATGGTTTCGTCTTTTGCATCGTATGCCCCGTTGATCTGCCGTGCTACCAACAAAGAGTCTACATGCGCCTCTACGTGCCTGGCCCCCATTTTTTCCGCTATGCGGAGGCCTGCCAGCAACGCTTCGTATTCCGCTTCGTTGTTTGTGCTTTTGAACTCGAGGCGGATGGCGTATGTGAACTCATGTTTGTCTGGGCTGATGAGGCGCAAGCCGGCGCCAGCACCGTCTCCGTTGGAGGCGCCATCGGTGTATAAGGACCATTTTTGCGATGGGTCGTGCACTGGCGCAGGTGATTCTTCTTCTCGGCACTCTTGAACCTTGTCGGCTGGGATCTCGGTTGCGAAGTCTGCCAATACTTGTCCTTTGATTGCGGGTCGGGGCTTATAACTGATTGTGTGCTCTCCGAGCTCAATAGCCCACTTCGCCAGTCTTCCTGACAATTCTGGTTTGGCCAAGATGTCGTTGATCCGATAGTCTGTGAGGACGTTTATCGGGTGACCTTGGAAGTATCTGCGCAATCTTCGGGAAGCGTGAATTAAAGCTAGGACCAACTTTTCCATTATGGTGTACCGAGTTTCCGCGTCTAACAGCGTGCGGCTGATGTAATAGATAGGCGTTTGCACGCCTTTACGATCGACCATCAGGACTGCGCCGATTGCCCGCTCCGTGACTGAGAGGTAGAGCGTGAGTGGCTCTTTAGGGAGCGGGGCTGTCAGTGTGGGAAGGTTCATCAGACACTGCTTCATTTGTTGGAAAGCTGACTCAGCTTCGGTTGTCCAGCGGAAGTTACTTTTCTTCAGACAATTTTTCAAGGTGTCGACAAAAGGAAATGACTTTGAAGCGTAGTTGGATAGGAAACGGTTTAGGGCGACCAGGCGGCCCATCAATGTCTGCACCTCTTTGACGGAGGCGGGAGATGGCATCCGCTCGATTGCTTGTACCTTTTCTGGGTTGGCGCGGAACCCGTCCCGCGTAACGATGACTCCCAGAAATTTCCCTTCTTCCATTCCAAACGAGCACTTGCTTGGATTTAGCTTCATGCGGACCTTTCGTAGCTGGTGAAATGTTTGTTGGATGTCTTGTAGCATGTCGGTTTCTTCCCTGCTTTTGATCACTAAATCATCGACGTACACTTCAAGCCGTACGCCGATTTCTTTCACGAACGCTGTATCCATCAGGCGTTGGTATGTGGCGCCCGCATTTTTCAGGCCGAAAGGCATCTTTGTGTAGCAGAAGATACCCGCGTCTGTGCGGAACGCTGTTTTGTCTTCATCTTCCTTCGCCATTTGTATTTGGTGATATCCTTTGTAGGCGTCCAGGAAACACTTGAATCTGTATGGGGCGAGGGAGTCCACCTTCAAATCGATCTCTGGTAGGGGATAACAGTCCTTTGGGCACGCTTTGTTGATGTCTTTGTAATCGACGCACATGCGCCATCCTCCATTCGCTTTGGCGACCATGACAGGATTGGCCACCCAAGTTTGATATCTGATGGGGCGGAGGATGCCCGCATTGAGCAGCTCGGTGACTTGTTCATTCATGGCCCTTGTTTTCTCCGGGCCCATACTCCTCTTCTTCTGTACAATTGGCTCTGCGGAACGATAGACGTTAAGCTTGTGTTCCGCTATGTCCCGCGGAACACCCACCATATCTGCCGGTTGCCATGCAAAAATGTCTATATTGCTGATCAGAAGTTGCTTCAAATGATTTCGTATGGATTCGGAGATTACATGGCCAATGGTCACCGTTTGCTCCGGAAATTTGGGGTTGAGCGCCCATTTTTCCGGCTCTGTGCGGGCATCTGTCTTGACCATCTTTGGCGGTTTGGCTGTCTCCGTGACATGGCAATCTTTGTTCCCCCGGATGAAGGCAACGCCTGTTTTGGTGGGAAAACCAACCATTGCATGCGCCGTGGAGGCGTTGGCGTTGAAGTGAGCAATGCCTTCTCTTCCTAGGAGTATGTCATGGTTTGATGCGGCTGGTAGGACCATGAAGTCGCATATTTCTGTGCGCTCGTGTGTACCATCCGTCCATGTTACAGGCAAAGAGAGCATGCCGCGGGGCATGATGGTTTCGTGGATGAAACCAGAGATTGGCTCATTGACCGGAATGAGTTTTGCCTTGTCTTCTTCATCTAGCTGTTGAAAACATTGGTCATACATGATATCTGTGCTGTTGCCGCCATCTAAAAACATATACCGTGTGCGGTAATGTCCGAAGACGGCAGTAATCACCAATGGAGCTGTGCAGGAGGCACCCCCTCTGACCCTTGGCATGAGGATGTCAGCCTCCTTCCATGAGTCGTCTAGTGGCTGTACCCGGGTGCGCTTCCCATGTTGGGTGTTCTTGCCCCGCCATGTCATGTTGCATTGGTGGCGGGGGATTAGAGTTGCAGCGTGAGTGTTTAGGTCCCGGATCTTCTTCCGCGACCCTTCGCCTTGGGTTTCTTCGTTGCCTTGCCCTCTGCCAGCTCGGTGAACATTTTTGACCAAGTGGCCGAGCTGGCCTGATTTCAGCGCTGCCTCTATCTCCATTTTTAGACTGTAGCAGTTGTCCGTGAGGTGGCCGTAGTCGTTATGGTACTCACAGAACTTGCTGCGGTCCACGTTTCGGCGCTTCCCTAGGGGGTTGGGCTCTTTCAGGGTGACCTGCTCGGTTTTCAGAACTTGAGATGGAGTTTTTGTTAACGGGGTCCAGTCGTGATTTTTCTTGGAGTGTCCGCGTTGGTCCCGCGTTTGTTTGGAGCTGATTATCTGGCGGGCATCACCGGCCGGGGAATATTTTCCTTCGTCGGTGGTGCCTGTGATGCGGTTCCAAACGGATTTGTTTTTGTGTCTAGTATTATTATTATTATGGTGTTGTGGCTGGAAGCCGTGTTGTTGGTTGAAAGATTTTTCGGAGGAGGCATATATTTTGGCTGAGCGTATGAGCTCATCCCAGGACTCTGGGATGCCATCTTTGCCGGTGAGGCATTTCATGAGGTCTGGACTGCGCACATTGTGAATGAACGCGGCCCGTGTGAGCTCCTCCCCGCATCCAATTTGCAGTGCTTCTTTGTTAAACCGGACTATGTAATCTTCGATCGTTTCCCTGTCATACCGTCGGCATAGCAGGATGTCCGCCTTGTCTTTCTTATGCTTACGTAAGTGCGAAAAGTGGCTACCGAACTTTTCTGTGAGGTCGTCGAAATCCTTCACGCTTCCCGCTGGGAGGCTATCAAACCATACCCTGGCGGCACCCGTGAGGGTTTGAGCGAAAAGGTGACACCACACTTGAACAGGCCAATCCACAGATACACCTGCGCATTCGAAATCGTGCACATGGTCATCTGGGTCACGCAGGCCATCGTATCTACCGATGCTGCTTGGGAGTTTGGCCTTTCTTGGTACTTTTGCAGCCGCTGTGCGAGCGACGAATTTGGACTTCTCAGCAAAAGCTTTCGGTCGAAATGGTTTTACCAAGTCATCGTCTATCTCACTGTCTCGCGACGTGTGAGTGTGTTTCTTCCCCCTGTGATCGGAGTCGCTGCTTGACGATTCGTAACCATCTGGCTCTTCACGTGATTTGGCGTAGCCCCGAGCTCTGACGTTTCCGCCGAGCTCCCCGCTACGACCCTCACCGTGGTTAGCCGTATCCTTCTTCTTGTACCTTGCTTTCGACGGAGTATCGAAAGCAAGCGTCTTACCTTTCTTTTTCGCTTGCTGCAACAGCTTGCGTTGGTAGATTGCAGCACTCTTGGCATTCTGACGGAGGAGCCAACGATCCGGATCCTCTTCGGAGAGCTCTTGACTGTCGTCGTCGGATTCGACGTCACGGATTTCAACGGCTGACCCGTCGAGCCTAGACGTCGTCTGCTTGACGACAGTGTTGGGTGTGGTTTGGTTATCCGGCTGTCGGAGGTCCTCGTCTCCTGTTTGGTGCATGCCGGATGTATTAGGGTTGGGTTCAGCCATGGGTGGGTTAAAAGATGGGTTAAAATAGCTGTTCTAACCGTTGGATGGCGCCAATGAAGAAACAATAAGTATACCGGAGATTAGGACTAACCTCCGGGGGCTTAATACTTATGTAACTACAGGTTTAATCCTTTACCCAAACCGTTATGACGACCCGAGAGTTCGTTAAGGTGAGTGTGATATGTATTGTGTGTGATATGAACAAGAGATTTAAGTGGTTCGGTCGTTAATGACCTACGTCCACTGTAAGTGCACCGGAATATTATTACTAACAAGAGAGAATTACAAGTAATGAGTACAGTAGTGATGGTTGTATTTGTGAATGCCTACATGAGTTGTATCTGATGCTATTTATAGGCTTAGTAGTGGGCTGCATGGAGAGGCCCACAAGTGACACCATTGGCTTGGGCCAACCGGGGCCCAAGCCCATGGTCTTTCTGGAAATGGCGGGAAAGGACGAGGCACTGTTGATGACGTCAGCCTACAGTGTGGTCGTTGTTGTAGTCGGACACGTGTCCGCCTTCTGGTGGTGCACAGTAACGTCGTACTTGCTACAGTGTCCAGTCTATCTCTGCTGGCTGATTTGACGCCTGACAGTGGGCGAAGTAATGCCTGCTGGTCACTGTTCACGACAGCGTGTACAGTGCAGCCGTTCCCCCTTTTGTACTATCTGCCACATGTCCTTCTTCTGTTGGTGTATGCTCTGACACAGATCCTTATGAATCTTCCTTTTGTCATCCCTTGTACCTCCTTTGACGTGCCAAGGGAATCTTCCGCGTGTGATGGCACGCGCGTATCAGGTATTAGTTGTTGCTTATCATCTGTGCCGGCGCGCGAGGATGTTGATTGGCTGACCTCGCGCGAGTATGCTCCTGCGCCGTGACGTGGCGCAGGGTTGTTACTTAGTGGGGATAGGGACGCCTTTCAGATTAGGCTCCCTATCCCTTCACCCGGTTTTAAATATCGGCATGATTGGGTTCGAGACATTCTGTGGGACATTTTAAGACGGGCTGGGATCTCAGCCAAGAAAGAGGCCCCTGTAAACTTCCTCTCGGATCCAGCAGAAGGGAGATCCACCCTACGACCAGCAGATCTCCTTGTCTTTGGGTGGGCCGGGGGGAAGCATGCTTGTGTTGACCTGACGGGTGTATCTCCCCTAGTTGGGTTGAGGGATAGTGGCTTTGTTGCAGGGCAAGCGGTCCGGAAAGCAGAGGCAAAGAAGGTAGAAAAACATGCTAACGCCTGCGAGGAGAACCAACACGTTTTTGTACCTTTGGCTTTTGATACCTTTGGCTCATTGGCACCGGAGGCTACCCGTTTCCTGACCAGGGTCCAGCGGGTTATTCACAGTAGTGTCTCGGCTCCGGGTGGACATGGTTATGTTTTTAGTAGATTAGGATTTGCTATCCAGAAAGGGGTGGCGACGCAGCTTGTTGCCCGCCTGCCCGCTATCTTAATGTAATTTTCTTTGTCCTGGAATGAATTATATTAACGTCAAAAAAAAAAAAAAAAAGTGAATCATTAGTTTCAAAAAAAAAAAAAAAAAAAAAGGATAGTGATTAACAACTGATCGAGGTAGAATGAAAGCTAGTAAAATCAAAACATGGTGTAATGAAAAAAAGTGAGTAAAAGTGATGTGGTGATCTATCTCTAAAATAACATTTACCTTAAAAACGTGACACAGTAAAGTTAAAAAAAAAATAAACCATAACAAATAGCCTTACATGTGTTTGCTTTTATTTTTGTTTGATGTCTCGTATATAAATATTTTTGTTGCCAAGTTTTCTTAAATGTTAGTACATGATGGAGATAAAAACCAACTAAAAAACTACAACACTGAATCCGTATTGTATGTTCTTTAATTTGATATGAATATTTCAGTATTATTTATAATTATGAGGAGTGACGTTTTTTACATGGCTTGATACACTGATGTGCTGCAAGACACGTGTATTTAATCTATGTATTTGATGTAGTTTATAGTTTTTTTTTTTTTTTTTGTTATTTGGGTGTTTGCAAGTGTTGATATGCTAAAGGAGCTTAAACGAGTAAAATGGAGAAGTAATGAGCACACACAGTGATTTGTTTTTCTTGATTTTCTCATTTGGTTTTCACTGTGTGTGCTCATTACTTCTCCATTTTACTCGTTTAAGCTCCTTTAGCACATCAACACTTGCAAACACCCAAATAACAAAAAAAAAAGAAAAACATTATAACTATAAAACTAACTGGCACTGAGAATTACATTGTTTGGTCAAATGCACTAAAACTTGCTTTACAAGTGAAAAACAAATGGGGTTTTATTGATAAAACTTGTGTTAGGTCTGAGGATGATGAGGTTTTGGGTAGGCAATGGGATAGATGCAATTCAATTGTTTTAACCTGGATTCTTAATTCAATAAGTGAAGAATTATACATGGGTCATGTGTTCTCTGAACTTGCCTTTGATGTATGGAATGAGTTAAAGGAGACTTATGATAAAATAGATGGGTCAGTAGTATTTGATTTATATCAAAGAATTAACTCATATACTCAAAATGGAACTTCTGTGTCAGAATATTATCATAGGTTAAACATTATGTGGAAACAAATGGATCAAATTTTACAATTACCTTCTTGTACTTGCAATGCTTCAAAAGAATTCAATAATTTCAGTAATATGATAAAACTTATGCAGTTTCTAATGGGTTTGGATAATACTTATCAAACTGTTAGGACTAGTCTGTTAATAAAGGATGTTTTACCAACTGTTAAGGAAGCCTTTGCTATCATTTCTAGAGAAGAATCTCATAGGAATGCTAGCAATACAGGCAAGAGAAGTCAGTCTCTTGCTTTGTTTTCAAAGGCTTCCCAACCACCTGAGTTTAAATGAAATAATAAAGTGTCAAATCAAAACTTAAAATGTACTCAGTGTAACAAATTAGGACATACTGTAGACAAGTGTTTTGAAATTATTGGATACCCTTCTTGGATGAGGCCAAGAGGGGGTCAAGGAAAGAAGGGGGTTGTTAATAACAGTGTTTCTAATAATAATGTTTCTGATAATTCTGATGAAGTTGTTAAGTCTTTAACTCCTGATCAAATAAGCAGGCTTCTGAGTTTGTTAGGAGATAAACATGATAATCAGAAAAGTTGCAATGTTGTAGGTAATTTGTTAAATCCTTATTGTGCTAGTGTGATGTTTAAACCTGCATATTGTCTTGTTAGTGGTATTAATAAACAAGTCTTTGTGGGTTGGATAACAGACTCGGGGGCTAATCAACATATGGTTAAAGATGATAAAAATTTAACCGAATGTTTTGATGTTACTGATTTAAATATAAGAGTGAAACATCCAATGGTACAAATGCTTTGGTCACTAAAATTGGTAATATTAAACTGGCTGAAAGAGTTGTGTTAAAAGATGTGTTTGTTATTCCTGAATACAATGTGAATTTAATTTCTGTGCATAAACTAGCTAAGGATAACAAGTTATACATTGGTTTTGATGAAAGTAATTGTTACATTCAGGACTTAATCACCAGGAAAGTCCTGGTGACTGGTAGTCAAGTGGATGGGCTATATTACTGTGGTAGCTCTGTGATTTCTAGCAAGGTGTGTTATAACAGTTCTGTTATGTTTAATCTGTGGCATGATAGGTTAGGTCATCCATCTAGTAATGCATTAAATATGTTTAAAACAGAGATTAAACTTAGGAACCATTGATAATAATCACCCTTGTGAAATCTGTCAAAAGGCTAAACAACACAGGGATCATTTCCCTTTAAGTGAGCATAAATCTAAGACCACATGAGATCTTGTGCATGTAGATGTTTGGGGTCCATATAGGATTGTTAGTAGGGAAGGTTTTAAATACTTCCTCACTATAGTGGATGATTTCTCTAGGGCTGTATGGGTTTATATGATGAAGAGTAAACAAGAAGTTTTTCAAAATATACAGGACTTTGTTGCTATTATTGAAACTCAGTTTAAAACTAAAGTAAAGATGTTTAGGAGTGATAATGGTACTGAGTTTGTTAATAGTCAAGTGAATAATTTCTTTAAATCTAAGGGTATTCTTTATCAAACAACTTGCACCTACACTCCTCAACAAAATGGAGTGGTAGAGAGAAAACATAGACATTTATTAAATGTTGCAAGAGCATTATTATTTCAAAGTAATGTTCCTTTAAGGTTTGGTCTGATTGCATTTTAACAGCTGCTTATCTTATCAATAGGACTCCTTCTTCAGTTCTAGGTGGAAAGACTCCTTATGAGGTAGTGTATAAGTTTGAACCCTTTCTAGATCAGTTGAGATTGTTTGGATGTTTATGTTTTTGTGCAAATATAGATGAGTCTGATAAGTTAGCTAGTAGAGCAGAAAAATGTGTCTTCATTGGTTACTCTACTGAAAAAAAAGGGTTATAAAGTCTTAGGTCTTGAAACTAAAACTGTTTTCTATTCAAGAGATGTTAAGTTTTTTGAGAGTTTATTTCCTTTTAAAGAAAATCAGGTTTTTGATAAACTAAATGATGTTTTACAAACAGAAATTACTCATCTAAACTTTTTTTTATAACTTTGAACAACCACAATCTCAACTTCCCAATGATGAAAGAAAGGGTAAGGATGTTGATTCAGAGACACACAGGTTGTAACACCCCAACCGATGGCGGAAACATCGGGATGTCACGTATTGATGATTGTTCAGTAGCTCATGGTAAATAATAAATTTCATTATATGGTTTAAATAAATTACATACAATTGTTCTACAAGAATTCGTACATCAAATTGAATAAAAACTATGCACACATCTTCAAGCATTAACTCAAATCTTCAAGCAAGTAGAACCTGAAACATGTTAAGTTGAAAATATTTTGGGTCAACAAAAGTTGGTGAGAATTACATAGGTTTTGATAATCGAATAAAATTGTTGTGCAATTCATGTGTCATGGCAATCTAGTCCATATGTGAAAACATACTAGAAGTAAATCGAGTGCATAATCAACCATTGTGACTGTTGTATTGTGGTACATCCCATACGCACATGGTTCACTTGTTTATATTGCAGTAACAAACACCCATGCAACCTTTGTAGGAGGCACGTATCCGGGTGGGATTGTCAGTCCAATAGATCTATCAATGTATACCGTCGGCTGATAAATGTTTATGCTAGAATTGTGCTTACCCTAGTCATGTTCAAGACATAATGCAACATAGAAATACACATAGACACATTGATGATTGAATTGCATAAATAATGTTGTAACATGTTTCACCCCAAAAATGGTGTTAAATAGAAAAGGGGCTATGTAAAACTCACCTTAGCAAAATGTTATATCTGTTGAAAAATTGAGTAATGGTGTTGCCCAAATGTGTCAAGTATCACCCTAAATAAGGTAATAAATATGTCTAAGTCTATCAAGTCTACAAATGTATAAGTTTCTAGGGGTTCGAATTTGGGGATAAATGCTCGTTTGATTAATATAAAAAATGTTTGATAATTGAGAGAATATTAGTAAACAAATAACCAAAAATCTTTTTATGAAATTTTAAATTTAAGATGGTCACAATAATGTGTTTAAAGTGTAAAAATAATTTTTACAAAATTATTTTCTTTAAAATAGAATATTAATTCTATTTATAACAAATTGTCAAAATTTAACTTTAATATTTAAAAAAATATTAAATTTAAGAATTATAAGTTTAAAATTCATATTTCTGTTCTAAATAATCAGAAATAATTTGTATAAACTTTTGGTGCAAAAATATTAAAAATTGAATTTATTATGATTTAATTATGATTAAAACTAACAAAAAATGATTAAAAATATTAAGTAAATGATTTTTCAGAATTAAAAATCATTTCAGAAAAGTTTATCATTATGTAAACTCAGAATAATTTTTGTGGAAATTTATAAATTTGTTTTGATATTTTAATGGAATTTTATAAATATAATAGAATAAAATTGATTTAATTATTATATATATTAAATAAATTAATTTTTGAAAACTAAAAATTGTGAGTGAAACTTTTTCAGTAAATTAACTTAAAATAATTTTTGTAGAATTATTAAAAGAGTTTTAATAATTTAAAAACGAATTTATAAAATTATAGGTATTATATAATTAATTTTGATTGTAAAAACAAAAATAAGAAAAACATTGCACCAGACACAACCACCTGGTCCAGACCAGTGGTTGTGTTTGGTTTCTGTTTATTTAAAATAAATAACTACAATAATTTGTGTTCTTCCCCAAATCCAATTACGTGCCCTAGATTCTGCAATCGGGCAATCCACACAACATTAACCCGATTAATCATAGGGTTTCTGTTGTGTGGGTGCCGATCAATAAAAACCCATCAAAAACATTTAACTTACAACGTTGTTTCGAGTATAATTGGACAGTCAACCCAAAAAGTCAAAACGTGATCGTATTATCAAGAACAGAGGATTTTGTGAAGAATTGAAGGTTGAGAAAGATGTAATGGCGAGTTGTGATGGTCCAGCAATGTTCAATTTATAGTATAATGGCTCGGATGTTTGAAATGGTAATCGTTGACCACGAATTGAATGTTGACGCGTGCGTGGATCAATTTGGTAAGAATTAAACGTTAATTGGCGTGTGTCTGAGTCATACTAGGCCGGAGATCACGATGCAAAGCCAATCATAGTCCAATTGCGAGTTAAAAATGGATGATTATGATTGATTGATTCCACAGTTGACTTTCCAAGTCAACTGTGAAGAATCAGTTAGGTAATATAATTATTATGGCCCGGGTTTAAAACAAATATGAAGGCTAGACCAACTGGTTTTGTGTGTAGTGTGCGTATGGAACCGGTTAGGGACTCGGGTTCGATCCCCGTCCCTAACATTATTTTTCAAACTTTTATTTTTCATGGGCCGGGTATTGGGCTAGTATCTGGGCCGGGTCTGATGTGCCTTGGGCTCTGATATTAGAAGGAATTGAGAGGTTCTGGTGGGCTGCAGATGGGCTTAGGGGTGTAAGCCTTATGTGGGTTTAGCTTATCACATTTAATATCCCATACTATTTTTATTATTATTATTATTATTATTATTATTATATGTATATATATATATATAAGTTGTGTGGTCGGAAAATAAAACTTAGGCACATTATGAAAATAATATACGTATTAGAATTTGAAAATTTGGCGATGTTACAGTCTCCCCTACTTTTAAGAACTTCGTCCCGAAGTTAAAAGGAGAACACCAGGTTTACAATTTGCCGACTACCGAAACCCTGATAAAATTTCCCACTACCTTAACGTACCTGTAAATTTATGATTACGTTCCGGACCGTAATTACCAATTTACCTTACATTAGGGTTTTGCGTCCTTTTATGACTTTACCGATTGTTGAGCAGGTCTGATAGTCCCCACCAGTCGTTGAGCAGGTGGTAGGGCCTCTCCCGACTGTTGGAAAGACATGATGACCTCTACCAATCGTTAAGCAGGTTGTTTGGTAGTCAACTAATTGTTGTACAAGTAAGCAAGTATGATTATAGATATAGAACTTAATTCACATTCAAACAAGCATGCACTCAGATGTTATGATAATACTTGAATTTATTATTTGAATCAAAAGTGGCAATACATGGAATTAAAGAGAAAGTAGACATCATTCAAATGGTGGGGTTTGCGGTTAAGTAGCTGGAGGGTCTCTAGCGGGGTTATTTAGAGCATCAAGAGCGTTTGTAGCAGGGATTCGACAAGCATCTGCAAGATGCCCATACCTTTGACAATTGGTGCACTGTCGGCAGGGAACTTGAGTTGGATGGTGATACTGGCAGGTGTCACACTTAGGTAGCTTCCCGTTGTATTGTTTCTTGTTGGGTGGGGCAGTGGTGTCTATTGCAAAATTCCTAGCCTTGCACTTCCCGTTGGTTGAGGCCTCAGTTTTGATTTCAACGGCAGGTTGGGGAGTATCCTTTTTCTTTTCCCCTTTACGAGTCAGGGTTCCTGCCTTCACATGATTATCTGTTAGGGTGGCAGCCAAACGCTTCGCTTCCTCCAAAGTAGCAGGGTTCCTTCCCCACACCGTGTCTTGAATCTGCATCGGTAAGCCACCAATGTATTTTTTCGATCGCAATAGGCAAGGGAGTGACCTTGTGGGTAGTAGTAGGCTAAGTTCGTGAAAACGAGTGTTGTAAGCAAGGTTTTCTCCACTATCTTGAGCAAGATCATGAAATTCATCTTCCAGTTTCTTAATTTCATTACGAGGACAGACCTCTGCCTTCATAATGTCTTTAGCTTGATCCCAAGTTAAGGCTAGTGCAGCTTCAGCTCCGCGAGTGTGTTTTTCTTCATTCCACCAAGTGAGTGCTCGTTTATGAAGAACACTCATGGCGTAACGGACTTTAAAGTTGTCGGGGCATTCACTGTTGATGAAGGTATTCTCAATACCCTCAAACCATTGTAGGAGTCCCGTAGTTCCTTCTTCACCACTAAACTTTGGGGGATTACAAGAATTAAAGTGTTTAAGGGTACAGGCTAGAAGACCATTCCCATTCCCGTTGTGGTTTCCATTCCCATTCCCGTTGCCGTTGCCGTTCCCGTTGCCGTTCAACTGGATGACTTGAGCTAGTAAGTTGGGAACCAGAGTTGCGATTTGCTGCGCCATTTGTTGAGAAATGATTGCAGCCAATTGAGCATCGACACCATTATTGTTGTTGTTGTGGTTAGTGTCGTGGTTATGGTTGTGATTGCTATTTCCTTCATCATGATTGTCACCACTGTTAAGGCGAGCGCTGCGACGTGGAGGCATGATCTGTAAGAGACACAGTGAAATGAATGAGGTTATATAAGGAATGTAACCATTTATTCATTAAAACGAATAAACGAAAAACGTTGACTTATCAAAGATTCTAGATTCTAATAACATATGAAGACATGCTTTAGCCTATAAGTGAACACTCATCCCGAGAATTCCCAGGTAGGCATCCGGGTCCCTCGTCTGATTGGGATATATGCGCAATGCCAGCCTAGACAGAAGACTCAGAATACAGGCGTTCACCCTTCCAGATTGCACGTGTTCGTTATTAAAATCTAGAGCTTCGACGAGATCTCAAGGTGGTTTAGGTTAAACCTGAGGATTTTGTCTTATTAGTCTAAGAGTGGATCCAGTGATGGAGAGCAACCTTTTTGTAGGGATATGAAGTAGGAGATAGAGAATAGCAAGAAAAAGAAGCAAGTACTGGTTAAATCCTATGGTTATAGACTATATTATTTTTCTAATAACCTAATTCCCTATAACCATGGCTCTGATACCAATCTGTAACACCCCAACCGATGGCGGAAACATCGGGATGTCACGTATTGATGATTGTTCAGTAGCTCATGGTAAATCATAAATTTCATTATATGGTTTAAATAAATTACATACAATTGTTCTACAAGAATTCGTACATCAAATTGAATAAAACTATGCACACATCTTCAAGCATTAACTCAAATCTTCAAGCAAGTAGAACCTGAAACATGTTAAGTTGAAAATATTTTGGGTCAACAAAAGTTGGTGAGAATTACATAGGTTTTGATAATCGAATAAAATTGTTGTGCAATTCATGTGTCATGGCAATCTAGTCCATATGTGAAAACATACTAGAAGTAAATCGAGTGCATAATCAACCATTGTGACTGTTGTATTGTGGTACATCCCATACGCACATGGTTCACTCGTTTATATTGCAGTAACAAACACCCACGCAACCTTTGTAGGAGGCACCTATCCGGGTGGGATTGTCAGTCCAATAGATATATCAATGTATACCGTCGGCTGATAAATGTTTATGCTAGAATTGTGCTTACCCTAGTCATGTTCAAGACATAATGCAACATAGAAATACACATAGACACATTGATGATTGAATTGCATAAATAATGTTGTAACATGTTTCACCCCAAAAATGGTGTTAAATAGAAAAGGGGCTATGTAAAACTCACCTTAGCAAAATGTTATATCTGTTGAAAAATTGAGTAATGGTGTTACCCAAATGTGTCAAGTATCACCCTATAATAAGGTAATAAATATGTCTAAGTCTATCAAGTCTACAAATGTATAAGTTTCTAGGGCTTCGAATTTGGGGATAAATGCTCGAATTTGGGGATAAATGCTCGTTTGATTAATATAAAAAATGTTTGATAATTGAGAGAATATTAGTAAACAAATAACCAAAAATCTTTTTATGAAATTTTAAATTTAAGATGGTCACAATAATGTGTTTAAAGTGTAAAAATAATTTTTACAAAATTATTTTCTTTAAAATAGAATATTAATTCTATTTATAACAAATTGTCAAAATTTAACTTTAATATTTAAAAAAATATTAAAATTTAAGAATTATAAGTTTAAAATTCATATTTCTGTTCTAAATAATCAGAAATAATTTGTATAAACTTTTGGTGCAAAAATATTAAAAATGGAATTTATTATGATTTAATTATGATTAAAACTAACAAAAATTGATTAAAAATATTAAGTAAATGATTTTTCAGAATTAAAAATCATTTCAGAAAAGTTTTTCATTATATAAACTCAGAATAATTTTTGTGGAAATTTATAAATTTGTTTTGATATTTTAATTGAATTTTATAAATATAATAGAATAAAATTGATTTAATTATTATATATATTAAATAAATTAATTTTTGAAAACTAAAAATTGTGAGTGAAACTTTTTCAGTAGATTAACTTAAAATAATTTTTGTAGAATTATTAAAAGAGTTTTAATAATTTAAAACGAATTTATAAAATTATAGGTATTATATAATTAATTTTGATTGTAAAAACAAAAATAAGAAAAACATTGCCACAGCCGGGACTCGAACCCGCGTGGCTTAGGCATGGGGCACCAGACACAACTACCTGGTCCAGACCAGTGGTTGTGTTTGGTTTCTGTTTATTTAAAATAAATAACTACAATAATTTGTGTTCTTCCCCAATCCAATTACGTGCCCTAGATTCTGCAATCGGGCAATCCACACAACATTAACCCGATTAATCATAGGGTTTCTGTTGTGTGGGTGCCGATCAATAAAGCCCATCAAAAACATTTAACTTACAACGTTGTTTCGAGTATAATTGGACAGTCAACCCAAAAAGTCAAAACGCGATCGTATTATCAAGAACAGAGGATTTTGTGAAGAATTGAAGGTTGAGAAAGATGTAATGGCGAGTTGTGATGGTCCAGCAACGTTCAATTTATAGTATAATGGCTCGGATGTTTGAAATGGTAATCGTTGACCACGAATTGAATGTTGACGCGTGCGTGGATCAATTTGGTAAGAATTAAACGTTAATTGGCGTGTGTCTGAGTCATACTAGGCCAGAGATCACGATGCAAAGCCAATCATAGTCCAATTGCGAGTTAAAAATGGAGGATTATGATTGATTGATTCCACAGTTGACTTTCCAAGTCAACTGTGAAGAATCAGTTAGGTAATATAATTATTATGGCCCGGGTTTAAAACAAATATGAAGGCTAGACCAACTGGTTTGTGTGTAGTGTGCGTATGGAACCGGTTAGGGACTCGGTTTCGATCCCCGTCCCTAACATTATTTTTCAAACTTTTATTTTTCATGGGCCGGGTATTGGGCTAGTATCTGGGCCGGGTCTGATGGGCCTTGGGCTCTGATATTAGAAAGAATTGAGGGGTTCTGGTGGGCTGCAGATGGGCTTAGGGGTGTAAGGCTTATGTGGGTTTAGCTTATCACATTTAATATCCCATACTATTATTATTATTATTATTATTATTATTATTATTATTATTATATATATATATATATATGTATATATATATATATAAGTTGTGTGGTCGGAAAATAAAACTTAGGCACATTATGAAAATAATATACGTATTAGAATTTGAAAATTTGGCGATGTTACACAGGTCTCAGCAATCAGCATCCAGCTCTTCAGGACTTCAAGGCATGGCTGGGATACAGCAGCCCAGTCCTGAAGGCAATAGGACTGATAGGGTTGAGTGTGATTTATCTTGAAATGACAATGTCGATAATACCCCTGAGGGAATTAGTAGTCCTGAATTGGTTCAAACCACTATTAGAAAATCTGCTAGGGAGTCTGTCTTACCTAAGAATTTGGAAGATTATGTCCTAGATAATAAGGTTAAGTATGGGATAAACAAAGTTGTTAATTATGCTCATTTTTCACCTGAATACAAGTGCTTCTTGTCTTCCTTAAACAAAGAGCATGAAGCTTCATCATTCACTGAAGCTGCCTCAAATCCTCTTTGGATTGCAGCAATGAATGATGAAATAGAAGCTCTACATAGGAATGACACTTGGGATTTGGTTGATCTCCCAAAGGGAAGAAGCATTGTAGGGTGCAAATGGATATATAAAATTAAGTATAAGTCCTCTGGTGAGATAGAAAGGTTTAAGGCTAGGTTAGTTGCCAAAGGTTTTAGCCAAAAACAGGGGGTGGATTTTGAAGAAACCTTTAGCCCTGTGGTTAAACTGGTAACTGTTAGATGTGTTATATCTATAGCAGTTCATAACAGTTGGGATTTGTTCCAACTAGATGTGAACAATGCTTTCTTGTATGGGGATCTTAATGAGGATGTTTACATGTCCTTACCTGATGGATATTATTCCAAAGAGGAAAACAAGGTGTGTAAACTTAAAAAGTCACTATATGGCCTAAAACAGACTCCAAGAATGTGGAATGAGAAATTAGTGACTGTGTTAACTGAACTTGGCTTTAATCAAAGCAAATGTGATCATTCTTTGTTCTTTAAAATTTCTGATTTCGTTATTGTGTACTTACTTGTATATGTAGATGACATAGTAATTACAGGGAATAACAAGGAAGAAATTATTAAAGTTAAGGAGAGTCTTAGGTCTAAATTCACAATTAAAGACTTAGGGGAACTTAAATATTTCTTAGGGATAGAAGTTGTAAAAATCAAAGAAGGAATATGTTTATCCCAACGAAAATATTGTCTTGAACTTCTTGCTGAGTTTGGATTAACAGGGTCAAAACCTGTTAATACTCCTATTGATCAGAATCACTCTTTAACTGCTTTGTGCAAACAAAATGCAAGTGAACTAAATAACATAACTGCTTATCAAAAATTAGTAGGGAAACTAATTTACTTAGCCCATACTAGACCAGATATTGCGTATGCTGTTCATTTTTTGAGTCAACATATGCATAAACCTTTAAGTGGTCATCTTAAGATAGCAATGAGATTGTTAAGATATCTTAAAAAATCTCCTGGTAGAGGTGTTTTATTTTCTAAAGGATCTCAGTTACATTTAACTGCTTTCTCTGATTCTGACTGGGCTAAGTGTTTGGAGACTAGAAATCAGTGACAGGTTTTTGTATTTTTCTTCGAAACTCATTGGTTTCATGGAAAAGTAAAAAACAGTCAACCATTTCTAGATCTTCAGCAGAGGCTGAGTTCAGAGCAATGTGTGCTACTACGTGTGAATTAATGTGGTTAAAAAACATGCTTGGTGAACTTGGAGTAACTGTCAATCTACCTGTTAATCTATACTGTGACAACTCTGCTACATTGGCAATTGCAGCAAATCCAGTTTTCCATGAGAAAACTAAGCATTTTGAGTTGGATTTGTATTTTTTAAGAGATCGGATTATAAAGGGTATTGTTAAGACAGAAAGCATTGCTTCTGTTGATCAAAAGGCTGATGTGTTTACCAAGGGGTTGTTTCCTGCACAACATGAAGCTTTATGTAAAGAGTTGCATTTGTTTGACCCATTCCAAGAATCAAATTGAGAGGGGGTGTTAAAAGGTATGCATTGTTTCAATTTGATCTTTTATGTTATAGTGTCTAATGCATTTGTCTTGTATTTGGTTGTTCATGTTGCAAGGTGTAGAGTTGATGTGTAGAGTTGATTATGGTAGATGTTCCTGATCAAGATGGTGATAATTGAGTAGATTAGAAGATGTTCAAGTGTTTCTAAGATCCAGTTCACAAGTCCAGGTCAAGAGGTTCATCTGGAGGTTCATATCTGGCCCGTTTACATATTCATTATAATGAGTTGGGCTCATTGTGCCATGTTTCAGAAGTTATATGCTGAGCCCAAAAGCCCATTGTTGGCCCAAGGCCCAGTGTTGTTTGTTTTTAGTTTCGAGGATGAATTCTGTCCGTTAGATCACGATCCGTGTGAGCTCATCTAATCGTGTGGTTATTATCTGCTCTGATTGTGTTTCTCTCCTCGATGTTGTCACCAGCCTATATAAGGCTTGTATTCGTCAACTGTGCAACTTTAATCAGTCATTGTTATCTTTAGGGTTTGAGTTGTTTCTTTCACTTTCATCTAGATCATTGTTAGGGTTTCTGTAATCAGATACGTCTTGTATCTGTGTTAGAGCTTGTAATATTTTGTTGATCTTTAGATAGGTTAGTTGGTAAAGAAGCTCAGGCTGGTTGATCAGATCTTGTTGTTCAGATCTGATTGTTGTTCTTGATTGGTTCTTTATTCTTTGGGTTGGGATTTTGTTTAATAAGAGTTTTCTTTCTTATCTTGTGCCTATCCATGTTTTTATAACAAATATATTTACAAAACGTGGAGTGTGTTTAAATCTGGTGCAAAAGATTCTACTTGCCAATGATGTCCAATCTAACTGGTCGGAGGTGGGAGGGTTTACACGCTTGCGTGGTTCCTGCTCGGAGGGTTCCCAGGTTTGAGTCCCGCCTTCCATCGAAAAAAATATACACAATAGGTTTGAAGGGGACCGACGAGTTAGGAGGGGTTCAATCCTGGGCAAGGTAGCTTGCTAGCCAAAGAGATTTACTGCTGAACTATGACTGAAAAAAAAAAAAATTGCTACTTGCTGAGTTTGATTTTGAAACAAAATTATGTGATAACAGTTTTATTTTCGTCCAGTGTTTAAATCTACCAAAAACGTTACTACGCAATAACCTAAGGACTATTTCTGTAAATTACTTATTTGTTTCCCTAAACAGTTTTAAACGTTTTCTGTTGTTCCATCTTTTTCTTCTCCTGAGTCCTCGTTAATTAGCCTAGGAATCCATCACCAATCGACCCCTCATTACAGGTTAACGACGGTGATTGGTGGCGGACAGCAAAGGCTTAATTGGTAGTGGTGCTGACGTGGATATATTGAGACATTGAATTACATTTCGTTCGTAATATATGTGCATTGTTAAAACCCATGCATGCATGCATATATTAATGTTGGTTTAGGCTTCAGTGAATTTGATTTACACAAACGAAGCCACCTTCATATATATTTCTTTCGATAAATCCCCCATCGTTTTCTAATCCTTCGATATTAGGTAACGCGTTTGTTAGATTTAAATTGCGCAATCTATGTTCAATATGTGCATACATTTCATTGTAATATGTTATTTGATTTTATAATACGTCTAGAGTTTATGATTGTAATTGCATTTTATCGTTAAGCATTGATCATTTGATAGGGGATAACGTTTAAAATAAGAGGAAGACAAGTTATGGAAAATATTCATGAAGAAGATCCATTGATCGCCAACAAAGTTGAACCGGTAACTCCTCCATTATCTGGTCCATCAACGTCGGCAATCGTTAATCATAGGAAATGTTGCAGTCTTGACAAAAACAGGCCAACATTGACAGGAAGAAACTGTTCTCTCTCTCAAGTGAGGAAATCATGGGACCGTCTTTTTGATGAAGGTTACAGGGCAGATGTTGAGATTCATACGGATAGCGATACCATCATCCTTGCACATGCTAGTATTCTTGTAAGTCCGGTTATTCTAAAAATCATAGTTATTAAAAGCCCTCGCTTTTGCGCCTAAGCCCTTTTTCCAAGCGACACCCTTTAATTGCGTTTATGGTTTTGCTTTGGCTATCCGGGCACACCAAATATTTATTTATTATTATTATTATTATTTTTATTATTATCTAATGTAGAATTATTGATCTTCTCTACAATATAAGCTTCCACAATAGCGATTTAAGCAACTTTCGTCAAGAGTTTTGATCTGATTTAAAATTTTAAGAACTTTAGAACTTTTGGTATTAATTAGATGATATTAAATATTATATATAATAGCTTTAGTTTATTTTATTTGAAGAATAGTATTATCTAAAATACATAATATATTTATTATTGTTTCATTTAAGTGCGTTTTTTTATCCCAGGCGAGGCCTATGTGCCCTAAGCGCGCCTAGCGCTATTGATAACAATGCTATAAATTATAAAATAGAAATATCCTAACTTTACTTATTCTTGTAAAGTTTAGATCACCTTGATTGATTAGATCCTTTTACTCAACAGGGTATTGCTTCTCCTGTATTCAAAAGCATGTTTATGAACTCAAGATGCAAGCATCACATTTCTATTAATGGGGTCCCTTCAGAGGCTGTTCGCATTTTTACTCGGTTCTTGTACTCTTCATGGTATACACTAGTTAGCAACTCGATCTTTCAAGTGTCTATTACAAGTTATACCTTCTATATATAGTGTATGCCTTATGTTTATGCATTATGGGCATTATCTTGATGTAGCTATGAAGAAACAGAAATGGAGGAACATATCCTATCCCTTTTGGTGCTATCCCATGCTTTTGCAGTACCTCAACTGAAACAAGAGTGCGAATATCAACTCGAACACAAATTGCTGAACATGGAGAATGTAGTTGATGTATTTCAGCTAGCAGTACTATGTGACGCTCCTCGACTTAGTATAATTTGCCAGCGGTTTGTTCTAGTGTGCTTCAAAGCAGCATTTTCCTCTGCAGGATGGAAGGCCATGAGAGCAAGTCATCCACATATTGAAAAGAAGCTTCTTGAATCTTTAAGGTTTGAAAACCATGTAAGCATATATAAATTAATATTGTACTTTTGATCAATTCATTTCTTGATGTCTTGTTTTGATTATATAAAAACTTTTGGCTATTTAGAGACAAAAAGAGAAGATGAGAAAGATGAATGAGAGGAAAGTTTATTTAGAACTCTATGAAGCAATGGAAGCGCTTGTTCGTATATGCAGAGATCGTCGTAGGCCAAAAGGTGAAGACAATCAAGAGCCTTGCAAGTATGAGGCTAACAAAGGGCTTGAATCCCTTCTTCAACATTTTTTAGGATGCAAGTTGAGGGTCGTTGGCGGCTGCCCTCATTGCAAAAGAATGAAGCAGCTTTTGGAGTTACATTCTCGAATATGTGCTGATTCTGATGTTTGCAGGGTTCCTTTATGCAAGTATGTGGCGTAAATATGTGTTATAATAGCGTAGTTGATGTAAATAATCGCTTACTTATTTGGACGATTGTTTGAAAACAGGAAGCTTAAGCAGAAGATGATGAAGAAGAAGAAGAGAAAGAACAAGGACGAGATGAAGTGGAAAATATTGGTGAGGAAAATAATGAGAACGAAGAGCATCACCGGAGCTCCATATTTCACGTTGGCGCTATCATGAGGACGAGGGTGAGCAACAACATAGCCCATAGTAATAGAACAAAATTCACAAGTGTTGTCACTTATATGATCTATGATCATGCACAAGAACAAATGTATAGCTTATTTATTGTTCTTGCTTTGATTGTACATTAAAATCTTTCATGAATCATGACGGCAACGAAACATTGAGGATGTTGAACACTTTTACTCCATTCAATGATGCAAATGAAAACGAGTACATGTTATATATGGTTAGTTGGTTTGGCAGTGTTTATAAGGATGGTGGGAGTGCTTGCCACACTTGCCATAACACCTTTCACCTTCACATCACTGTCAATGCGTCATATCAATTTTCCTAAGACCATGTGTACTTGAGCGCTAATGGGGGCCTTAAAACAAAATTAGTGCCCCAACACCGCTACGTATGGGCCTTAAAGGGCCTTAATCTTGCAAAATTGGCCTTCAACGTTAAATTTTTAACGCCTGAAAACCTACTTTTTGGTTAAGCGAATCAAATGGTGGGGGAGGGGCGCTAATCTTGCAAGCCACTACGTATGGCCTAATTACTTGCCACAAGTTGCTAAATCACTGGAAATGTTTCACGCTTCATACGCTTCTCATATCACGACTAACTTTTAAATTAAATATAAAAAAAAGTTAGGAAAAATGTGTTTGGTTGGATTTTGGGGAGGGAGCCACCCTTTCTCTGGGTATCAATGGCAAAGGTTTGAACCTCCTTGCCGCACCATCTTGTTGCATGCCACATAGTGGTGCTTGCCCGATGTGTCACGATTAACCACGTTGCCAATGTGGTCCACTCCCACTACCCTAAAAACTTATTTACGTAGTGGGCTGAAAAAGGACAAAGGCCTAAGAGGACCAAAATTTCGGGTTGACAGCAAATAACATGCAACTTTGGGCTCAACAAGAGACTGGGTTTTTGTTTTGAGTCTGACTCAACCATTGGGCCGGCTCGTTTGTGCATCTTTAGGTTCAATGAGCACTGTTTAAAATTAAACCCCTGAAAGAGTGTACGTACCTCAGTCGCAAAAACCCTCATCTGTGAGTGTGGTTGCTCATTTCTTTAAAGATCACTATGCATGGCATATTTTAGGTAGTTGACAGTGGATGGTATTGCAATGGCATTTTACCACTCTCGTGTTGTGTGGTAAGTGATCTTGATCTCCCACATTAATCTTGAACATTTTGTTCTCAATAGAATAGTGCCATAAAATGAATATGAATATAGGATAAACATTCATCCTAAACTAAAGATATTCTTTCGCTTTTGTACTGAAATATTAAACTTTTAGGATCTAAAGTCTAAACTTGATATGACTGCTATTTACTGAGCCTGACAATCTTGACCCAAAGGTATACATATGGGTTACTTTGGACTTAAGTATTGCTTTGGGTTCCGTTAAAAAAAAAAAAAAGTATTGCTTTGGGTTATCTAGCTTTTATCATGGGTTAAAGATGGGCAAATTGACGGGTCATGATGGGCTGAAAGATAAAAAGAAACGGGTTGTTTTGACTTAAATAAAGACCCAAAAAAGTTATACCTCTGTCCATCTCATCTCCATTAACTCACTACCTTTTACTTGTTTAAAACTTTAGATAATGCTTCTTTTAATTTTGTTGGTTTGACTATCCAACAGCTTAGTTCTCTTTTTTCTCTCAAAACCTTTTCTTGCCAAATGTTAATCATTAATTTGAAACCCCTTTTTCTTTATAAATCAGTTGATTCCTATACATTTATTCTATGAATAAATCACACTGGGATAACAAAGTTAGAATACATAATTTGCACATGAAAATTCATTTCGAGTTTATGCTGCAATTTTTTATAATTCTGGTCATTTGAAACTCTTTTCATTTTGACCCGAACCTACATTGATCAAACCCGGCTTTGAACCGATCAAATTGAACTTTTTCTAATTGTCCCGTTAGGACGACCCGTCACACTGCCAGTTCTGCTAGGCTTACACAACACATAACACAATCATTAATATGGCCCTAATTTTGATGTCCTTGTTTTCTTATTAGTGTAAGTGATTAATTGATCTTTAGAGGTATTCAAGGGACAAGATTAAAAAACAGACCGTTAGTACAGTGACACCACTAAAGTGATATAGAATTAGTATGAAGTTAAATAATTCCATGTGAAGAAAAATAATGCTCTACTAAACTACAAATGCCCTTAATAAACATTTATTTTCTTTCATCAATGTATACAAGGAAAATAAGATTACTTCAATTATCAGTATGTATTCTATACCACGTTAAAAGATCCATGAGATATTCCAAACCTTCACCACCTTCTTGTGGTCCTTTAATCCACCTTTATTATTGTCATCATTCTCTCCATATTGTTGACCTTTTGGACTCTAATCCCATGATCTTCATTTGAACTATGCTCAAAATAACAATACACCTATTTTTGTACACGATGCATTTCCCATTTCGGCCTTGTAACAAAGGACTCGAGTCCTATTATGGAGAAGAATATGTGCTTTCGTCGTCTGAACTCATAGCATGATGCGCGTTATATCTGTCCAAAACTGGTAAAGATACAGTTGGAGCGATCCTGAATGATCTTGCTGAACCCATCATGGTTCTATCCTGCATTTGACTGACCTCCTTGCAAACACGGTCCAATATTCCTAGAAAATCCCTTACGATCATAAATATTCTGAACGGTTGCGCCCCTTCTCGTGCAGTGTCACCATGGAAATACTCAGTCACGTCTCTCACAGATGCTAACGCCTTTCTTTCATCAATCTTGATTTTCGCAATTTCTATTTCGGCTTCTTTAATAAACATTTTCATCGACTCAAAGAAGTTTCCTTGCATGTCGGGCTTCTCATGACCTGATATTCTAATCTTCTGCAGCCCCATTTCAAGCTTTGTTACATACCCACTTAAAACATCTGAATCCATTCCGGCTGCTTTTTTAACATTACTTAATTCTCTACTCAATCCGCCAACAACTTGCAACCCTTGATTCTTAAAACCGTTGTTTTTACCATCGTGATCTGAGCCTTCTGATCTGATAATCTCTTGAACCACAAAGTGAAGTAACGTCGTTTTGCCATCTGTTCCTTTTATATCAACCAGTTTCAAAAGCGTGTCAAGCTTAAAAGCTGTAGCTTCACCGCGATTAGTGCCAACGTTCATCCGATTACCCGTTCTCAAAACTGCTTCTAGAAGCTTAAGGAAAAGACGACTGTTCTTCAGCTCCTCACTTGCTTCCTGATAGAAATTTGTACATAATGACCTAAAAACATAACTAAAAGTATCTAATTACGGAACATATTAGCAAATATGAAATATGAATTACCTCTAGCGTTAAAAAGGAAGTCCTGAGGTATTTGACTTCTGTTTCAAAGTTCGCTCTGTAAAGCATGGCTTCAACTCTTTTGAACGCAAACGGTATATCAAGTATCGCCTTTAGAAACCTCTCTGCAGACCCTAGTTTTGACACGTCACCTTTATAATCTCTAAGTTTGATCTCCTCTTCTTTCGTTGGAGCCATCTTTACCAGTGTTTCTAAAAGCTCGGCACCCAACCCTTCCGGATTTCCTGTTATATAGCATACGCACTTAACTCGTTAAGCTAAAAACCAAAACTTATAAAAGCTCTAAAATTTGTGAATAAATACCATCTAGAAGTGCATCAGAGACTTCATCCCTAGTCACATTCAATGCCCTTAGCAAAATGGCTATGTTTTGTGACTTCTTTGGATCCAAAACTCTGTTTTCCTTTACAACTGGAGGCAGAACCGATCTACGCGGCTCTTCTTTTTTCACTGGACCACCCGAGTTGCATCCAAAAAGCGATTCCATCATGTCCTCATTCAATCTACACACCAAAGGGATTATTCTCACACACATTACACATTAATATTTTAACTAAAATGAAGTGTACACTTACTGAAAGGAGCTTGATTTCAACTGATCCCAAACAGTCGCTCTATCGGAAGTCGCTCTTACTTTATCCCAATGTAAAGGCTTCAGCTTCGGTTTCGACCCATCTGCATCATCACCCTCAACACCATTGCTGCTCACTTCCTCAACTGGCTTCTGTTTTACAATCCCATTGATCATTTTAGGACTCAAACTCCTTGACTCCTGCATTACCACTTGCTGCATACTAGCCGGTTTCACCGGATAAACCCCCATCATCTTCTGCTGTGCTGGCAGCGGTGGAGGCGGTGGCGGTGGTGGTGGTGGTGGTGGTGGTGGCGGTGGAGGAACTAATTTAGGCCTTTTTGGAGACTGATTACTCACAGTATGCAACCGTGTCATATCAGCTCCAGGTGGTGCTGCAAATTGTGTTCTCTTGGTCCCATATGTTATTGCTAATGGCTGAGTATACTCCATAGACTGCGAAGCAGTATGTTTCGTATCCGGTGAAGACGAAACCGAAAGACGGGACCTTGGTGATGTTCTTTTGGAATGTGGCTCAGTTCTTTGTTGGATCAGCGATCGACAACTATTACTATTACCATTACCATTACCATTACTATTATTATTATTATTATTACTCGAATCGACGCGTTTCGATTTTCTACTATTCGAATTATGAGAATTCGATTTAGTATCCTCAGTGCTAACATTTGATCCATGAGGGGTATAATAGTCATTCCCCTCTTCTTCATCTGAATCAGACGACATTGCTGGTGGCGAAGTGATGGCTGGAGGTGGTTGTGGTTTGTTCAACGGCGGTAACGGTTGAAGATCAGGGCTAGGTCTGTAACGGTCTTGGTCTGACGCTTTAACCGAGCCCAGTTTATGATAAGGTGAAGTAATCGGTTGGCCGTTAGTGGGCTCTGTTACAGATCTTGGTGGGTCGACGGTGCCAATGTAGAGAAAAGTAGAAGGTGGAATATTATTATCTTCGTTACTGTTATGTCTACCCACAAGCTTTTGAGTTTCATTCGCGTGTTTGGACTTATGTTTATAGACATAAAATGCTAATGCTGATAACATACCAAGTGTTACAAGCCCAACTGATATTGCAACCGCTATTTTTTTAGCGGGTTTGGTCGGTGGTTGTGGGGCAATAGGGTGTGACGGTATATTGTTATTATTGGTGGTGGTGGTGTCGGAGCTGACCAGTGGTGGGGTTGGGATGAGTGTGGGTGTCGGTGGTGGTTGTAATTGGGTCTGATCTGGGGTGGGGCCATTTGGGTTTTCGTTGAAGAAGGGTTGGTCTGGGGTGGTGGTGGTTGGTGGTGGGAATTGGGTGTCTGGTGGTGGGAGTAGGGTGGCTGGTGGTGGTTCGGAGCTGACTGGAAAAAGGGGCTGGTGGAGGATACGTCTAGTGGGTTGGGCTGAGAGTAAGGTTAAAAAGGATAAGATGAAAAGGAGTCTCATAGTGTTGTTGGTAATGAGGATGGTGTAGTGATGGTTTGTGTTTGGCTTACCTGGTTCATGTTATCTGGGTTTGTTTTCTTGTTCTTGTCTAGTGTCATTAAGGTTATAGCAACTGTGTGTATGTGTGTGAGAGAGAGAGTAAAATAATGAAGGAAGAATTTGTGAAGCTTCTTTGATCTGCAAGATCTGGATGCTATATCACCGTTGGAGGGAAGAAGGTTATGGTTTTTGGATGACGTCAGCAAAACAAGCACTTTATTCGTTTTCTATATTTAGAAAAAGAAGGAAAAATCTAGCGGCTTGTGGGTAGGTGGGTACAAGTGGTTGTAGCAGTGATGGCTGCCGTCTGGAATTTTTGGTCTGGAATAAGGAGAAATTAATGGTTGGACTTTATTATTGGATGGTAATGGAGAACCTAATTTACTATTTTTTTTTTCTATTTGTGGGGAAACCACAGTAAAATTCGATGTAGATGGTAATTTTAACTTAAAATTTGTTTGTTGTGTATTATCTAATACGATCCATCCTATCAATTTTGAGGATTAAATAGTCATCAGGCCTTTGGTCTAATGGTGAAGGGGTTCTACCGTTTAGACTTTTCTTCTATTAGTGGTTATAAGTTCGAATCCTGACGTGGAGAATTTTGTCTCACAGGACTAGAGGTTTAATCGTTCAAGAAAATGAGAATTATATATAAATGATCTAATATAACGTGTTTTTCTAATAATCTATATCTATATCTATCTATATATATAAAAGAAAACGTATATGCTGACGTGGCGTGCAATAGAGACCTCAACCTCCCCTTGAAAGTGCCACGTGGCATCATAATTGAAAGATTTCAGTGTTTTTGAATTATTTCCTTTTTTAATTAAAAAAGATAAACATAAAACCCTAAATTCTCAATTACTAAAATTAAATTGAGTTATTTTAGGAAAAACGAATTTAAAAATAAAATTAAAATTTTCTCTCTCATGTTTCTTCCCATAATTTTTAAACGCTTATATCTTTTATATACGGGATTTTTTTTTTTAAAAAAAAATTACACCAAATTAACGAGCGTTTAATTATCTTTCCAACGAGTATCATAGTGCTATATAAAAAACGGAGAAAAAATCGACTATTTTTTTGTGGGGTTTCGTTTATACAGGAAAAAAAACACACAAAGTGTTCATGTTATTCATTAATCATGTTTTTTCTTTTAAACCAGATTCTTATCTACGATGTTGAAAATCAGCTTAATCGCCATGTTATCATTTAAAATACTATGAAAATGCAATGATTGAGAGATTTTGTGGTTAGTTAACTGAAGCCATTTGCAATAGGTTATCACGTAAAATTAAATTTTTCAACCCCGGGACCCTCCCGGGGTAATCAGCTAGTATATATATATTGCAAAGGGATTAATCCTACATGTCATACTTCTATGCAATCTCTCCTTTGAGAGATGCCACATTGGATGTGATGTGACAACTCTAAACCAATTAAAAAAAAAGAAATAAATATGATTTAACCTAATCTATTATAATCTTTAACCTAATCTATTAAATACCTAATCTACTAAATCTAAATATTAAAACTTTATTATTTTATCTTTCGTGTTTCCTCCCATAACTTTTAAACGTTAATATCTTTTATATACGAGATTTTTTAAAGAAAAAAATTACACCAAATTAACGAGCGTTTTATTATCTTTCCAACAAGTACCATAGTGCTATATAAAAATCGGAGAAAAAAATGACTATTTTTTGTAACCCGACAGGTATTGTGTCGGGTTTGGGATTAGTTTAAAAAAAATTGTGGGTTTGGGCCGGGTCTTGGATTAGGTGATACCCAACCCGATTACCCGAAACAACATACCCAAATACTCGAACTACATACCCGATCATATACCCATGAATTTTTTAACGCATCACATAACCCTTAGACTAATGCGTTCGATATTTCAATAATTAACTTTTTTTCTTATTTCATGTTAGTTCTTTTTATAATGATCGATTACGAACTTCCGAATTCATTTGTAATGACACTAGATTTATACCCCGGCGCAGAGATTCGTTTTTTTTATATTTGAATATGATAACTTATGGCAGAGATTTGTTTAAAATAATAATAATAATATAATAATAATAATAATATATTTTATTATGTTATATTAGATATTTCAACCCGGGACGCTCCCGGGATAAAAACTAGTAATTCCTATATTGTCTAGGATAATTGCACTAGAGCTATACTTTGGAGAATTTAAATGGTGTCCAAAGAGACCACTATAAGACCGGGTGTAATGGTAGGTTAATTGGGCGTGAAATGGCTATTTTAGCAACCCATTCACCTTGGAAACCCCCCCCCCCCCCTGTTAAAGGGACGCTAACTATCTTGACGCAAAATATTTCGCGCAGCTCAAACAATGCCCCACCCAATCCTATGTGAACACGTGGCAGAAGCAATTAACCATCAATCATTTTTTTTAAATGTCTATTTATTTACTAAATTTCACCCACCATTACACCTTTTGCCCATTTAAAGCCTCTTTCACCCACCAAAGTGACCTCACATGCCAAGTGTCAAAAAATGCCCCTTTCACCCACTAAATTTCACTCATCATTACACATGTTCTAATGTGTTGATACCCTAACACTTTATAATATCAATTGGATTCAGAGACATAATTTAGATATTTGTTGAGTAATATGTTTGTGTTTGTTGTTTATGTTGAATGTATTGATGTGAAGAAAAAGTTACGAAATTGAATGGTGACAATGATATGAAAGGGGTGACGTGGAATGCAATAGGCACCGACTAAATCTTTTGGGGTACATGGCCACGTCAATTTAAGCATCTTACCTTTGCTTTTCTCCTTTGCCAACCCCCCAATGTTTTGCTTTTACCAATTCCTTACCCTCGGGATACACAAACTAAAACACCTGCTCATCATTTTGCTCTTTTTTATAATATTTTATTTAACGTCTTTTTTTTAAATAAAATAATTAATAAAATTGATAAAGTTAAGAAAACTATAATATACGTACACTATCTTACACAAATGATACATGTTTTAGATCTCCTTTTACAACTTTAACTAAGATGCAGATTTAGTCTCTACATTTATTTTGTTTGGTATATGGAACTAGCATAAGTTAAATGTGATTGTTATATTGATGTAAATTTTCTAATAAAAGGGTAACTATTAATACGTTAAACCTACTTGCTTATTCTTTCCCTTAAACTCAAATTCCGACAACTTTACAACATATATGTAGAATTCAGACTCGTTATATGTAGGGTCACTCTACCAAGGTGGCGCAAAAGATTGAAGAGGCCAGGGGTGCCTCCCCCTCCCTTTTTTTTTGCACAGCAGTGTATATTTACTAGTAACATGTCCGAAAATTTTATGCGTATCGAGCACGACCCCTCCTAATTTAAAGGTCACGTGACTTTCAGAACTTTTAGCCGTCACGAAAATTTTGTCCAAGCTCCGCCACTGCTACCAAGTAAAGTGATACTAGAGTATTATAATCTGCTTTAGTTGTTATACTTAGTTTTTGTCATTTTTTACTTCATTATGTTTCTTATAGAACTTTTCACAAATGATATATTTTTAAGTGTGTTTATTTTAACCTGGTAAAGGTTTTCTTCGAATACATAAGGTTTCTGTTTAAAAATGTAGTAATCTGATTTATAAAGAAAACTTGAAACAATATAATAATCGTTGAGACAATGAATAAGATATTCCAAATTCACCATCCCAAGTAAGGCACATACTTTGCTTGAGCATATAATCAATGACGCACCAACACCATACAGACATATACGTATGCAAAACATTCGAAGTATAATAACTATTAGTTTTATAAAAATAAAAAACATGTAAATGGGCCCTTTCCTAAAATAAAAAAAAGGTTCGAATTTAGTTTATTGTGAATAAATAAGTAATATGCATAAAATGAAAACAAGTAGAAAATTGTCTTATTAGGAAATTTTGGTTGTAAATTGTAAATGGGCCCTTCTCTAAAATTTGATTGCATGACATGAATACATGATTAAAACTTTGGATTCCTTTTCAAAACCAACAAGGACGCAATGGACAATAATAGAATGGTCAACATCATAAGTGTATCCACCGCATATTAAATTTAATTTAATAGAAACAAATGCGAATGTGAACATACTTCATGGTATGCCGTTTAGCTAAATGTGTGCATATGAGGCTCCTATATTCATTTGCAATTGTATAATACATAGATATTATAATTTATAAAGTATTAACACTAAAGCCTTAAAAACGTTTTATCTATTAGTTTATTTGAGAAAACTTTTAAAAGAGTGTTTTGTTTTTAACCATGAATATGGATGATATTGTGTGAAAAGATGGAAGAACTTAAACCACCTGGTCAAGTACTTTACGTGTAGCAACTAGCAACCATCTCTATAAGTTATTGGATTCAATCGTATAATCCAATTGAATTTGCCTTTTTATATCTCCTTTGGATTAAACTCGGTTGCACATCAATCTAAGTTATAATGTAACCACACATCATTCACCCACGTGTAGTAGTGTCTAGTTTTGATAGCATAATGTCATTGACATACACCATGATGACCAATGTCTCTCGTTTATGATTTATACCTAAGGGTTTAGCCATTTAGACCCGTGCTCTGTGATGGGGCAGGTTGACTTTAAACAAAACATGAACGGAAACATAGACGCAATCTTAAAAGTAATGTTAAACCAGAGAAAAAATTAACGTTTCTAACCCCAAAAAAGTTATAAAAAATGACAACACAACACACATATGTAGGGGGGATTCGAGTCCCTGCCTGGGGATTACAACACGGCACACATACCCTTGGGTTACTAACCATTTCAAATAGTATGCATGTGGAACCAAAAAAGGAGACTTGTATATCTTTTTTAAGGTGGAAAATCGACAAACATAGATTAATAAGATAAAAGCATTTTAGATCCTTCTTTTCTTTAATAGAATATCTAACATGTTCATTGTTTAGTCAGTGAGAGCTCCTAAGACATGAGTTGGCCTATACAAATCATCAATCATCAATCTTAAGAAAGCTGCATAAATTATATATGTCGTGATATGATGTAGAATGGCACATATAATAAGTGACTCAACCTATTGTAGTGCCTTAAACGGAATTTTACTTTTGTATATATCTAAGTCTAGAATAAAAGCTTTGGTGTGTGTGTGTGTGTGTGGGGGGGGGGGGGGGGGGGGGTTCGAGTCCCTGCCTGGGGATTACAACACGACACATACCACTTGGGTTGCCACCCATTTCAAATGGTATACATATGAAACCAAAAAAGGAGTCTTATCATTTTTCAGGTGACGACAGACATAGATCAATAAGATAAAATCATTTTAGATGCTTCTTTTCTTTAATAAAATATATAACACTATCATTGTTTAGTCAGTGAGAACTCCCAAGACATGAGTTACCCTATACAAATTATCAATATTAAGAAAGCTGCATAAATTATATATGTCATGATATAACATAGATAACACATATAAGTGACTCAACCTATTTGCAGTGCCTTAAACGGAATTTTACTTTTGTATATATATCTTATTAAAAGTCTAGAATAAAAGCTTCTGTAATAAGGGATGATTTTTGTTGGGTCTAAGATACCATGTTTGCACTTATGCCCAATCAGTTACATTAGTTCTCTCTTACAAGAAATCAAGCTTTTAGCAACGAAATAAAAAGCTTTTTCGTGACGAAATTTCCTCATTGTAGGCTATTGCGACGGAATTTAGTTGCAATAGTTTCGCTCCAATAGTTTCGTTGTATCGGACCATTGGTTTCGTCACCGTAGACCTCGTCACTATAGGCTGACATATAGTGACAATATGTTGTCTCCATAGGAGTGTCGCTAAAAATTTGACACATTTAAAAAAAAGTTTTAATTTCTTAAAATAAACCTAATGGCCCCAAATTTTCGTTGCTATAGTGTCATGCTAATTTTTTAAGCTGTAAGCTATAGAGACAAAATTTCGTTGCGATAAAGTTAGGTTGTTTTTTAATGCTGTAAGCTATAGAAACAAAATTTAGTCGCTATAGGATATTAACGAAAATTAGTCACCATAAAACCCACTTTCTTCCCTATCTCCTCTCTATTCCTCAACTCACATTTCGGTTTGGGAAGTTCTTAACCAAAAACTGAATCTCTCCGTCTATCCTTCGTGTCATCATATCTTTCCTACTTGCCCCTAAAAATATCCAAAACCAATCTAACTGGAGAGGTCTAAATCTATTTGAAAAAAAAAAAATGTCATTTAATTCTTTGTTTATTGATGATCATTGGCCAAGGTTTGAGTTATGATGCACATCCCCACAGCCTATAAAGTCAGCTGTTGTACTCAAGGAGACGTGAAGAAAGTTTGGCCAAGCCCCTACACGAGTGCACATCATGTAAGAATTTGTAGATTTTATTTTCTTCCCTTACTATATTTTACGTAACAAGTTTGCCCCCTTAGTTTTGTTGTTCTCTTTTCAATTAAAAGTTTAAAACTTTGAACACGACTTCATTACATTTTATTTTTAATGGGACAAGCCTATAACAGTATAACTTAATTACATTTATATTAAATGGGACAATATCAAGTAACTGCAAATTTACGAATGAATAAGTGAATTGTCATTTGCCAGAGATGAATTCATGAGTTAAAAAATATAGGTTTTACGAAGAAAAACCTACAAAACTTTCAAGAATACCAAGATAAAAGGGATAAACTTTTGAAACAATTTTCTTCTTCTTGTTACAAACATGATATCTAAACAAAAACTTAAAGATCTTTATTCAAATCAAAGAATCAAACAATCTAAACTGAGTAACAATCTGAACAATAATCTCTCACCAACAAGAACCTCTCAAAACCATCAACAGACTAGCAAGACAATGATCAAAGAACAGATACAAGGTGTATCTGAACTACAAACAATAAAGGATCAAAACCCTAGACTATTCAGAAGAATGAGAGAGACAAAGAGATTATGAAAGAATAAGATTGCTAAACTGGTAACTAAGGACAAAAGGAAGCTATATATAGCTGACAAAGTTGTGCTTCTTCATGAGATCCAACGATCAGAAATAAATCAATCCAACGGCTCAAACACTTTTGTGTTTCTTCACACAGATCGTCAACGTGGATTACAATATATTCACACGAAATGGGCCATGGGCCAGATATGGGCCATATGTAAGACCCTACCCATAATAGGGGTAATTAAACGATAATATACTTGGTTTGTACTTGGAAAGCTAAAGCATTTCATAGTTTACTTTAACGCATTAACATCCAAAAGCGACATTGATTAGTACAAGATGATCTTTTTAAAATAGAAACGGGCTCAGGAACGGTGGACTCAGGAACTGGGTTTGATCTTCTGAACACCTTAACATGGGTTGCACCTCCAAATCATAATAAGTCCAGCTTCAATCCAAGAAACCTGAAAAAGACCTTATGCAACATATTAATGTAAATGTCTATAATATAACGACCCATTTGGATAGAATTGCAAATGATGTATATATGTTAGGACAAAAAGGATTGGTGAAACCACTTTTGCAAACCTTAGTCTAATTCACTTCTGTCAAAATACTCTAAGTATAGAACTGCTGAAGACAAAGGATCAAACTGCTGAAGAAGAGATTCAGAAATGCTGAAGAAGAAAAGTCATCAGAAGTTCTGAAGTTCAAACCAGACACTTCTACTGAAGAACTACGGAAGACAAACTACTCATCAGTAGTTTGTCATTCATCAGTACTTAAAGAAGATCTTTTCCACCGCCTTTGTATATCAGTAGTTTAATACTTTAGTATTTCTTTTTGCTTTATGTACAAGTTCCAAGACTGCAACTTGTTGCAACTTGTTTCTGAACTTGCTTTTGGCAAGGTTCATGTATTTGTAAAGTCTATAAATAGAAGGGTTCATCCCTCTGTTTTAGACATTGATTTTAATACAAGAAATCCTTCAACACTTATTATTGTTATTTCCATTTCGTGTTTACTGAGAATCAATCAAAGTATTTCATTCTCATTCAATACTTAGATTCTCAATAAACACTTATCATTTATTAGTTCTTGATTCCAGGGGGAGTAATAACTCCTGTTGATAAAGTATAGCTTTAAACCTATAAACATTCCGCTGTGCTATCACTCAACAAGAACTTGCTAAACACTTAAGTGTCAACTAGCAAGTTCAACAAAAGAGCAGCTTACTGATCCAACAATTGGTATCAGAGCACTGGTTTATCTGATAACATATCAATCTAACACATTGAGAATCAGTCACAGGCTCTTATTGATATTCAATAAAGGATTATAAGCTCACTTTTATCAACATCCATCACTTTAAGAGATATTTGACAAATCAATACTCTTTAAAATGGATCCTCATAATACTGGTTCTGCCACTAAACCTGCCATGCTTGTAAGAAATGAATATAACATATGGCAAAGGAGAATGGGATACATTATCACAGACCAACACAGGTTGCTGGAAATCTGTGATATATGGTCCTCATAAACCAGTAAACATTAATCCAGAAACTAAAGAAGAGATTCCAAAAGAACCAAAAGACTATACTGAAGATGATTTCCTAAAACTTGAGCTTGATGCAAAAGCTTTCTCTATGTTGGCAATGACACTCCCAAATGAAATCTACTCTGGCCTATTACATTGTGATAGTGCCAAAGAGCTTTGGGACTGCCTAAAAGAACAGTTTGGAGGAACTGAAGAGGTGATTGCCAACACCAGAGAAATCTTGGCTCAACAATATGAAACTTTTGCTCACATTAATGGGGAAACTTTAACTCAGCAATTTGAAAGATTTTCCTCATTAATATCTGAGCTAAAACTAAATGGTCAGACCTATACAACTGTATCTATGCTTCATAGATTTTTAAGGTCTTTACCTGATAAATGGGAAACATACTCAATAGTCTTAAGATCTTCACCAGATTTTAGCTCCCTCACTCTTACAAAACTTCATGGGAGATTACTTACTTTTGAGAGAGAAATTGATCAAAAGAAAAAGTTACAAAATTCTGGTAAAACTGTTGATGACTATCTACCAGGTAGTACAGCACTATTGGGACAAGACTCACCAACTTGTTCAAATAGTTTTGGATCTTTTGACCACATTGACATAACTGCTGGGATCTCATCTGAAAGATCATTCCCAGGTTATGACAATAATGATTTAGGTCAAACTGCTGATAACATGTGTTTTATCATGGATGACTTAAATAGTTTCAGCAGTGATGACCTGGAAGAAATGGATATTTTGCACCAACTGGCCATGTTAAGTTTAAAAACAAATAAATTTTACAAAAGGTCGGGAAGGAAGTTTCCAGGACTTAACAGTTCTACAAAAATTGGTTTTGACAAATCTAAACTTAGATGTCACAAGTGTCAAAAGTTGGGACACTTTGCTAGAGAATGTAGAAGCTCTGGCTTTAACCAATCTCAGTCTGGAAACAATTTTAACCCCAATTATAACAGGAATAATGGAACACAAGGGAGTGCACATTTTGTACAGGCACAAGCTCCACAACACCAATATGTGCCACAAGTACAATATGTACAGATGCCTGCTCAACAGATGCAGAGCCAACAATCAATCCCTCCCTTTCCAGCTGCTTAACAACCTCCACAGCAACAGCAACCCTCTCAACAAAGTTTATTTACCTCAGGGTATGTTGACTGGAGCAGTCTTCCTTTTGACACCACAGAGTGCAATCCTGATGCAGACAACAAAATGTTTGACATCAACTGGGGAGAACCTGACAATGGCAGGAAGAACTTTGCCTTAATGGCATTTGAGGGATGCACCTCAAAATCTGCCTTGTCACAGGTATCTAAAGAATCTTTGACAAAACTTTGTTCTAATTCATGCAAATAATCTTTTGCTCTCATAAGAGAGACCAATATTCACTTACAAGGAAAAGCAAATGACTCTGAGAGAAAATTCACTCAGATGAAATGTGATTTAGAAAGAAAACTTTATGCTAAAACAAAAGAAGTTTCTAAATTAACTGACACTGCTATTGAAACCCAAGCACAAATTAAAATCATGCTAAATGACCTGGGAAATGTCAGACAAGAGCTTGCTGACACCAGGATCACATGTGAAAAATGGGTGGAATCTTGTAAGGGGTACCAACTATTGCTAAACAAACAAAGTGCCTCAAATGTTAGGTTTGGCATAGGGTACAATCACACTGAAACACCAACAGATTTCTCTCCCAAAACTACTGAAGATGGGAGAAAAATTGTTTCAGGTGAAACTTCTGAAGAGGAAGAATGTACATCTTTCCATGAAAACTTTCTAAAAACACACAAAGAAAGTTCTTCAGAAGTACTGATTAAATCTGACTTTAAGCCATCAGTAGTTTCAACTACATCAGGAGTTGAGAACCTGAAAACTACTGATGACCTAAAACCAATCAAAACAGTCAGAGACTTGTCTTTGAAAGAAAAGACAAAAGAATGTGAAATTTGTGGTCTGTTCAACCACAAAACAGAATTTTGCAGATATAGAAAAGGTATTCAGTACAATAAGAAAAATCAACAACTGGTTGTAGGGAAACAAATCAAAAATGATTATGTAAAAACTTTTTCTCCCAAGAAACAACAACCAGCAAACACCTTTTCTCAGAAAAAGACAAAATCTCAACAAAAGTCTTTTTCTCAAAATTCTCTTTCAGTAGTTAGACCTGAATCATCAGCAGTTTCACAAACTGCCGAGATTAAAGATCTTATGAACTTGGTACAACTATTGATGACCAAAGTTGATGGTGGTCCTCAAAAGAATACCACCATTGTTCTTAATGAAAAATCCATTGCCAAAAAGACATGGATTTCTCAAATTGGTCAAGAACAAACTGTTAATGTTCTCAAGAGCAAACCCAAAGCCAAACTGGCTTGGGTTCCCAAATCTAACTAATTTGCTATCTTGTGCAGAGAGTTTCCAGAGGCTTAAATAGCATTTGGTATGTAGACAGTGGAAGCTCAATGCACATGACAGGATGCAGATACCTGATAAACAATTTTATCAGTCAAAGAGATGGATCTGTGTCCTTTGGGAACAATGCTAAGGGATATGTGCTAGGACATGGCAATGTTTCCTCTGGCAAAATACAATTTGACAAGGTCAGTCTGGTTGAAAACCTTGAGTACAACTTGCTAAGTGTGTCACAAATGTGTGATAAAGGATATTCTTCCTTTTTCACAAAGACAGCATGCAAGATCATATCACCAGAGGCCAGAAGTTGATAGAGAAGATCATTGAAGATCATACTTTGTTAATTGCCAAAAGATGTGGCAATGTCTATGCAGTGGACATTGAAAAAGACAAAGTACTGAACAACACTGCCTGTTTCTTCTCAAGGGCATCAACTTCAGAAACTGATCTCTGGCACAGGAGACTTGGCCATGTGAACTTTAAAACCATAAATAAAGTCACAAAAATGGGCTTGGTCAGAGGTCTACCCTTAAAAGTATACCACTGTCAAGAACACTGTGTATCCTGTTTAAAGGGAAAGCAGCATAAGTCCTCCTATAAGTCTATTGAAGAATCAAAAACAACTGCATGTCTTCAACTACTCCATATGGACTTATTTGGGCCTGTAAAGATCATGAGCCTTGGTAAAAAGAAGTACTGCTTAGTCATCATTGATGACTACTCAAGATTTACATGGGTATTCTTCTTATTTTCCAAGGATGAGGCTGCTGAAATCATCAAGTTCTTCATTCTACAAGTAGAGAAGCAATACTCTCTACCTGTCAAAACTATTAGAAGTGATAATGGGACAGAGTTCAGGAACAAAACTCTGAATGACTTCTGTTTGTCTAAAGGGATTATTAGACAATTCAGTGTTGCCAGAACTCCTGAACAAAATGGTGTGGTAGAAAGGAAGAACAGAACTTTAATTGAAGGAGCAAGAACAATGTTAGCTGATTCTGGCCTGCCTTTATACTTCTGGGTAGAAGCAGTTAACACATCATGTTATGTTCAAAATAGAGTTCTTGTTGTCAAGAGACATTCAAAGACTGCCTATGAAATTCTTCATGGCATGAAGCCCCTTATCTCCTTTTTCAGGGCTTTTGGGTGTCAATGTTTCATCTTGAACATCAAGGAATCTATTTCAAAGTTTGCTGCCAAAGTTGATTCAGGTTACTTTCTTGGTTATTCCTCAACTAGAAAAGCCTACAAGGTTTTTAACTCAAGAACCAGGATAGTAGAAGAAACACTGAATGTCAAGTTCAATGAGTCAAAACACACTCTCATTCCAGCACATCCTGCTGAACTCTTTGACCTTGACAACTTTCATTTTGAACCTGAAAAGACTGTCACTTCATCCAAACCTACTTATTATGGTGATCAAAGGTTTGATGATGAGGATCCAGCACCATGGTCTCCTCAAACAGTCATTAAGTCAACTTCAAAACCATCAGAAGTTTCACAAACTTCTGATTCAACAAATACTGAAGGACAAACTCAAACATCTGCTTCAGCACCTGCAACTACTGAATACATTGAAACTGCTGAACCAGATATTATAGACCTCAGTAGTTTGTTTGAAGAACATGAGCCACCAACACCTGTCAGTGGTTTACAACAACTGATCGAACACAAAGACCATCCACTTGATCAAATCATGGGTGATATTGCATCAGGTGTTCTTACAAGAAACCAGCTTTCCAACTTTTGTCTATTCTCAGCATTCATTTCACAGTTGGAACCAAAGAAGTACCAAGAAGCCCTCAAAGACAACAATTGGGTGCAGGCAATGCAAGATGAATTGCTTCAATTCAACAAGCAACAGGTTTGGGAAATCTGTCCCTTACCACCAAACAAGAAACCAATTGGCACAAGATGGGTTTTCAGGAACAAACAAGATGAAGCTGGTATTATAATAAAGAACAAGGCAAGACTGGTAGTACAAGGTTACTCTCAAGAAGAAGGCATTGACTATGATGAAACCTTTGCTCCAGTTGCAAGGCTTGAAGCCATCAGGTTATTTCTGGCCTATGCCATTTCCAACAAAATAAAAGTTTATCAAATGGATGTCAAGAGTGCATTTTTGTATGGCAAAATAAAAGAGGAAGTGTATGTTTGTCAGCCACCTGGGTTTGAGGATCCTTCTCATCCTGAGTGGGTGTACAAACTAGACAAAGCTCTTTATGGGCTCAAACAGGCTCCAAGAGCCTGGTATGATACACTTTCAACCTTTTTACTCAAAAATAACTTCACAAGAGGTGCCATTGATAAAACTCTTTTCATAAAACATGTTGGAAATCATATCTTACTTGTTCAAATATATGTTGATGATATCATTTTTGGTTCAACAAACACAAAATTGTGTGAAGAATTTAAGAAACTCATGCAATCAAAATTTGAGATGAGTACAATGGGAGAACTGCAGTACTTTTTAGGACTGCAGATTAAACAACAAACAAATGGAACTTTTATACATCAATCAAAATATGTTAAAGAATTATTAAACAAATTTTCTTTACAAGACTGTAAATCATGTTCCACTCCCATGACACCAACCACACAAGTTGAACCAGATGATCAAGGAAAACAGGTTGATCAGACCATGTATAGATGTATGATAGGTTCCCTTTTATATCTAACTGCTTCTAGACCAGATATTATGTTTTCAACATGTGTCTGTGCTAGATATCAATCAGCTCCTAGGGAATCACACCTTATTGCAGTCAAAAGAATTTTCAGATATCTGAAAGGAACTCCCACACTTGGAATTTGGTATCCTGCTTCAAGCAATACCAAGTTATCAGTTTTTTCAGATAGTGACTATGCAGGGTGTAAAATGTCAAGAAAATCAACATCTGGTGGTTGTCAATTCTTGGGAAACTGTCTAGTGTCCTGGCAATCAAAGAAACAAACATCTGTTGCAACTTCAACTGCTGAAGCTGAATACATTGCAGCTGCAAGTTGTACATCACAGATACAATGGCTCCAATATCAACTTCTTGATTATGGAATCAAAGAGACCAAGACACCATTGCTTGTAGACAGCAAATCTGCCATTAGCATCATTCAAAATCCTGTTCAGTTTTCAAAGACTAAACACATTGAAATCAGGTATCATTTCATAAGAGATTGCTATGAAAAAGGCAAGATTGAAGTGAAACATGTAGCAACAGCTAATCAAATAGCTGACATTTTCACTAAACCCTTTGACACATCTGTGACACCCGGCATATTCAGGTCAATACTTTTATACCTTACATACATGCGCTTCGTACTTTACATGCATACGAGTCTATCTCAACGAAAACATTTCAAATAACTACTTAATATCATACTTAACTAGGGTTAATTAAGTCGTATTGATGATTCGGGAATCATCGGGAGTCGTTACAATGGTTCGAGAAACCATTGGGTGTCGGTCCATAACCACGTGTACAAGAATCGGTGATTCGTGGGATCGCCGGGTTTAACGCAACCACGCAAGTCTCGGGCCCCGGGAATTGGTGATCGGGCGGGAACGTGTCATTTATCATGTATTATATGTTTACAATCATTATGTGGCTTGTTGGTATGTGAATATGTGTTAACATATGTTAAAACGGGGTTTAACGCGCAAAACACACAAACTGGGAGGCTTCAGGCGATTAGGCAGATGGAGAATAGCCTAATCGCCTATATAGGGGCGATTGGGAGGTACATATAGGCGATTAGGGGTTAATCGCATGAAGGTTCATGCGATTAGGCTCCCTAATCGCGTGTAAGTCTGCGTAATCGCGTGTAACGTGCTGAACGACTAGAAACGCCTATAAATACCACCCTTGACCTCCAAAACATCATAATAACAACCCTAGCCGTCCCATAACATAACCCAACACCCAAACACCCTCTGGAACCCGTTTTTGTATCAAAACCATCATTTTCAAGCTTATTCCATCATCATCCCTTAATTTCAAGGTGTGTTCTTCAAACCCAAACCTTTAAATGATTATGTTTTGCTCCCTAAACGTCCAGACCTGACTTATAAAGGTTTTGTCTTTGAAAATCCATTTAAAACCGTTTTTAAACAAACCTACACCTTTACATGCGTTATATGTGTCATATGTGTTAAAGGTAGGATTTTTAGGGTTGAATCATGGTTATTCTTGTGTTGTTTTGATGTTTATTGCTGTTATAAGTTAGTATGATGATGTCCTAGGAATTTGAATGGGTTTGGTGGTGTATTATTGATACTTGATGTTTTGACCCGTTTGAAGGATTTTGGATGATTAAGGATGATATGAGGTGTGTTGTTGATTGTGTGATGTTAGGGTTTGCTCTAGGATGATGCTAGAACAGTAGGATGCTATCGGACAACGTGATTATGTGGTTAAATCTGAATATTTGCTATTTAGGGCAAGTTCTTGCATGTTGATGTGATGTTTACATGCTAAGTTGCCATTTTGGGAAAACGCTCGCATTCGGGACTGTTAGAATGATGAAAACTTAGGGGTTTTGCTTAGAATATGTTTGTTAATATGTTAGAATGATTATTGGGTGTTTTTACATGTTTCGGATCTGATTTGGAGTGTTCGGCGCGCGAATAACCACATCAGCTGCACTATAGGCGATTAGGGATCCTAATCGCCTATGTTATAGGCGATTGGAGGCCTACTCGCCTATATGGCAGCCTAATCGTGTATACAAGTGGCGATTGGGGGTCCAATTGCCTTTACGTCATGCGATTACGATCCTAATCACTAGTTAAGCCCTGAATTGCATACCTTATGACCCTACTCGCCCCTAAATCACACGAGTAGCCCTATTCGCCCATCATTAGGGGCGATTAGCCTTTGTACTCGCCTGTTGACTAGCCCTAATCACATGTTGACTTTTCCTAATTGCTAGTTTGAGTCCTAATCGCGTGTAATGCTGCTGTATGTATATTTTAACATCCCGGAACATGATTTGACGCCTAGGAACATGATAGGAACCCCGGGATTCACCCAATGACTTAGTAACACGTATTCGGACCTGTTTATGCGTTAAACGGACATTATGCTAGACTAGGTGAACTGTTGCGTGTATTAAGTGTTTAATTGCATATGTGGCATGATGTCTTGTATTGTCTAACACATGAAATGTCGGGTCACCAATGGGATGTCGGGCCTTGCCTGGTACGGTCGGTTAAACGTTGGAACATCATTTCATATGTACACGGTTATGGTCTGGACTATTAGGGACTAATCAACCTACGGGTTGTTAGTCTAACACCTTATATGCTCGTCATGATAGGTCACCGGTATTAGGGGCCGTCTATTGAGCAGGTTTACTTATCGTAGTGCGAAGAGCAGCATCAGGTGAGTTTCACGGCCCCACTTTACGTTTTACATTTCGGGGGAGACACATGCTTTATACTTATTTCATAAATTATGATGTTATACTAGTGTTAATTCATTTACATACTATACGATACGTAAAGTCCCGGGGAAACCATGAATGTGCGGGGCACAACGGGGGAAATGTGGATAGATCTATTGGGACTGACAGACCCCACCCGTCGGCTGGGAGCCGGGCGGGTGCATATTGTCTCGGTCATAACGCTACCGGGGAATGGTAGTGCATAATCGTTTCGGGCAAAAATCATATATCGTTGTCTGTAATGGTTTCCGGTCGTAGTAGTATAACTCATGCGTCTAGCTAACGCTATTACTTGTGATATAGTGATAACATGATGGCTTTCATTACTTTAAACATTTAATTAAAAACCTGTGAACTCACCGGCATTATTTGCTGACGTTTTAGCATGTTTGTCTCAGGTCGTTGAGGTAGCAGCTTACTATAGGCGCACGGAGTCACACGGCGTCTAGGCTTCATATGCATTATCATATCTTTTTCAGACTTATGCACTTTTACTTTTTGGGTTGTAATAAAAGTTACGCTTCCGCAGCGAATGGATTTATGAAACTTGATGGTTGTTTATTTCATTTTACGTATCATATAGTGTCGTTTATTGTGACCGTTGACTTAGATCCTGGTTTGTCATGCGCCTCGCGGTAAAACCCCGCACGTGGAATTTGAGGGTGTGACAGATTGGTATCAGAGCCAATGGTTATAGTGAACTAGGACTGCATGTTGAGTCAAGTCTATAGCCGAGTCGCACACACACTAGACGGTCACATTCATAAAAGTCATGTCATACGGGAATTTGCCGGGGTGTTCGTATTACATTCGTTATTATCACTTATGCTTACATCATCTATCTATTATTCTTATCTCCTATCTTGTACTTCAACTTCGCGTTGGAAACGAGGATCCTTATTACCTTTGCACAGGCGGTGGCGTGCGTTGGAGTGGCTTCGGCATCCTGCGGAGATTCGTCCAAGATTCGGACGTCTCCCATTTCTATACTCCAACGGACACACCTGCTTGCACACATTATCACACACTTGTACTTGCTGTTTATATTTTGGACATGGGTGCCTAGTGGTTTGAGGGTCAGGCTAGGAGCACGCCTCGGGGACCATGTAGAGCGACTTATCATTTCGGGTGCACACGAGATAATAAGTTGAGATGCATGGAAATCCTGGTGGACTCTGCGTTTGATCTAATGACTATGATGGAACCCAATCCCTTGATTCACCTTATTTTACGGTTTCTTCATGATTCTTTGTTATCTGTTCTGGAATCTGATGTCTTGTCTTTGATCTTGACAGAAGATGGCAGGACGTCGTGGTGGTCGCGTTGGTGGTCGAGTTGGAGGCCGGAATGGCGGGGGACGTAATGGGGGTCGTGGCAACATCAGCATGACCCAGGCGGAGCTGAACAATCTGATCCAGGAGCACGTGGCAGCTGCTATTGCTGCGCAGCAGGCCGCCCACCAGGGCCATGGTGGTAATTTAATTACTCCTACCCTCATTCCTTATCTTTTATCGTGTGTTGATCGTGTTCTGACCGTGTTGTTTTGTTGATTTTAGGGGATGCTTTTCCTCCTCCACCACCTCCACCTCCTCCAGTCCACTGTACTTATAAGATGTTCCAGGATTGCAAGCCCCATAACTTCAGTGGGACTGAGGGGGCTGTGGGACTACTCCGTTGGTTGGAGAAGGTTGAGTCTGCTTTCTCCATGTGCAATTGCCCTGTGGAGTTTCGTGTGAAGTATGCTTCGGGGACGTTTGAGGGACGTGCTTTGACTTGGTGGAATTCGACTGTTCAGACTATTGGTTTACTGGAGGCCCATGCGTTGCCATGGACCGAATTTGTGTTTCGTTTGAAGATGGAGTATTGTCCCAGGGATGAGATCAAGAGTTTGGAACATGAGCTGTGGAATCATCAGATGGTGGGATCTGAGATAGAGGAGTATACCACTCGCTACCATGAGCTGGCACTTTTGTGCCCGGATTCTGTGACGCCTGAATATAAGGCTATTGAGTTCTACATCAGTGGGTTGGTGCCTGAGGTTCGCGGGTTGGTGACCGCTAATGATGCTGCTACACTTCGGGATACTATTCGATTGGCTCACAGGTTGACTAAACAGAAGGTTCAGGAGGGTCTTTTGCCTCCTAAGGGTACTGTGGTGAAGACCTCTGACAGCAACAAGAGGAAATGGGATAACACGGGTAAGGGTACAGCGCAGCCTCAGCAGCAGCAGCAGCAGCATAAGAAGTTTGAGACTACGGGTTCGTCTTCTGGGCAAAAACAGGGTGGTTATACTGGTAGGCTGCCTAGATGTGATCGTTGTGGGTATCATCATGTGGGAAATTGTAGTTTTTGTACCCGTTGCAAGAAGAACGGGCATCTGGCCCAGACGTGCAGGGTGAATCTTCAGACTCAGCAACAGGTGGTTGCCCCTACTACTACTACCACTGCTGCACCTAGGGGTAACCAGGGATGTTTTAATTGTGGGGAGACGGGGCACTTTAAGAAGGACTGCCCCAAGCTGAAGCAAGGGAATGCTGGGAGAAATGACAGGGGCAACGGGGGTGGCGGCAGGAACGCGCGCGCCTTCGTCATCGGGTCGGGCGAGGCCCGTCAGGATCCGGATACTGTTACTGGTACGTTTCTTCTTTGTGATCGTTATGCCTCCGTTTTATTTGATTCGGGTGCCGACAAGAGTTTTATATCTGTTGAGTTTAGCCGACTGTTAGACATTGTACCGACTCCCTTAGAGGTCAAGTATATCATAGAATTGGCTGATGGTAAGAATATTGAGGCGACTCATGTTCTTAAAGGATGCCAGTTGGAACTATCAGGGTTATCTTTTCCTATCAACCTCATGCTGGTGTCATTGGGTAGTTTCGACGTTGTAGTGGGTATGGATTGGTTGTCCTTGTATCGCGCAGAGATCGTTTGCTTCGATAAAATCATTCGCCTCCCTCTCCCGGATGGAGAGACTCTTTTGGTTCATGGCGAGAAAAGTGGAGTTCCCTTGAGCATCATTTCATGTATGAAGGCGTATAAGTATTTACGTAAGGGGTACTCCGCGATCTTAGCTCTTGTTTCGGTTTCATCTAACGATGAGAAGAAGATCGAGGACATTCCTGTCGTTCGTGATTTTCCCGACGTGTTTCCCGATGATTTGCCTGGCCTTCCACCTCACCGTCAGGTTGAGTTTAGCATTGATCTTGCGCCCGGCGCGGCGCCTATTGCCCGAGCTCCTTACCGCCTTGCACCTCCTGAGATGCAAGAATTATCTAACCAACTGCAGGAGTTGTTAGAAAAAGGGTTCATTAGACCTAGTTCATCCCCGTGGGGAGCTCCTATCCTATTTGTCAAAAAGAAAGATGGGAGCCTTCGTATGTGTATTGACTATCGGGAACTGAACAAGGTAACCATCAAGAATCGTTACCCGCTTCCTCGAATTGATGATTTATTCGATCAACTCCAAGGCTCCAGTTTTTATTCCAAGATAGATCTGAGGTCTGGGTATCATCAACTGCGGGTACAAGAAGCTGACATTCCAAAGACCGCTTTTCGTACACGTTATGGCCACTTCGAGTTTTTGGTTATGCCCTTCGGTCTTACGAATGCACCTGCCGTTTTCATGGACTTGATGAACCGCGTTTGCAAGCCCTATCTCGATAAATTCGTTATCGTGTTTATCGACGACATTTTGGTTTATTCTAAGAACGAGACGGATCACGAGGAGCACTTACGATTGGTTTTGGAACTTTTGAGACGGGAGCAGTTGTACGCTAAGTTCTCAAAGTGTGATTTCTGGTTACGTGAAGTACAATTCCTAGGGCATGTGGTTAATGAACTGGGAATTCATGTCGATCCGGCAAAGATTGAGGCCATTAAGGAATGGGAAGCACCAAAGACGCCATCTGAGGTGCGGCAGTTCCTAGGCCTTGCGGGTTACTATCGCCGTTTCATTGAGGGATTTTCGAAGATCGCTCAACCCCTCACCTCTCTTACCCAGAAAGACCGCAAGTTTGACTGGGGTGAACCGCAGGAATCAGCATTTCAGATGCTGAAACTTAAACTTTGCTCTGCGCCCATCTTATCCTTACCTGAGGGCACAGATGATTTTGTTGTGTACTGTGACGCTTCCATTCGTGGTCTCGGTTGTGTGTTAATGCAACGGGGGAAGGTTATTGCCTACGCCTCTCGCCAACTTAAAGTCCATGAAAGGAACTACACCACTCATGATTTAGAGTTGGGTGCGGTGATCTTTGCGTTGAAGATCTGGAGACATTACTTGTACGGTACCAAGTGCGACGTATACACCGATCACAAGAGTCTCCAGCATATCTTCGACCAGAAAGTATTGAACATGAGGCAACGACGTTGGGTCGAACTCCTGAACGACTATGATTGCGCCATTAAGTACCATCCTGGTAAGGCGAATGTTGTGGCAGACGCCTTGAGCAGAAAGGAATCTGTCAAACCCCGTCGTGTTCGAGCCTTACAGCTCACTATTCATTCTTCGTTGCCTGACCAAATTCGTTCGGCACAATTGGAAGCTTTGAAGGAGGAAAACCTTAAAGCTGAAACCATGCACGGTGCTGATAAACACCTCGAGCTTGGGTCTGATGGCCTGCATTACTTTGCCGAGCGCGTTTGGGTTCCTTTATTTGGGGGTTTGCGGGGGCTTGTCTTGGACGAAGCCCACAAATCCCGGTATTCTATTCATCCGGGTTCCGATAAGATGTATCAGGACTTAAAGATACTCTATTGGTGGCCCAACATGAAGGCTGACATAGCTTCGTATGTCAGCAAGTGTCTGACCTGTGCTAAGGTCAAGGTGGAGTACCAGAAGCCGTCTGGTCTTCTACAGCAACCTGAAATTCCTGAATGGAAATGGGAGCGGATTACCATGGATTTTGTGACCAAACTTCCGAAGTCGCCCAGTGGTTGTGACATGATCTGGGTGATTGTCGACCGGTTGACAAAGTCCGCACATTTCCTCGCTATTAAGGAAACCGACAGTCTGGAGCGGTTGTCTCGTATCTATCTTAAGGAAGTGGTTTCCAGGCACGGAGTGCCCGTCTCTATCATCTCCGACCGTGACCCTCGTTTCGCTTCCCGTTTCTGGAAACAATTACATAAAGCGTTGGGTACTCAACTGGACATGAGCACCGCATATCATCCGCAAACTGACGGCCAGAGTGAGCGGACGATTCAGACGCTTGAAGACATGCTTCGAGCATGCGTCATCGATTTCGGTAAGAGTTGGGAGATTCACTTACCGTTGGTGGAGTTCTCTTACAACAATAGTTACCACTCTAGCATTAAGGCGGCACCGTTCGAGGCTCTATATGGACGGAAGTGTCGGTCCCCTCTTTGTTGGGCCGAAGTGGGCGAAAGCCAACTCACCGGTCCAGAATTGGTGTACGAAACTTCCGAAAAGATCGTACAAATTCGTAATCGTATGGCGGCAGCTCGTGATCGTCAGAAGAGCTACGCTGATCGTCGTCGCAAACCTTTGGAGTTCCAGGTTGGCGACAGGGTTTTACTGAAGGTATCTCCATGGAAGGGCGTTATACGCTTTGGGAAGCGCGGCAAACTTAACCCTCGTTATGTCGGACCGTTCCCCATCTTGGAACGTATTGGGCCGGTGGCATACAGACTTGACTTACCAGCCGAGCTTAGTGGCGTACATAACGTCTTCCATGTCTCGAATCTTAAGAAGTGTTTGGCAGACGAATCTCTCGTAGTTCCTCTCGAAGAAATCAGGGTTGATGATCATTTACGTATTGTAGAGGAACCAGTTGAAATCTTAGATTATAAGATTCGTAGCCTCCGTCGGAGTAAAATCCGTATCGTTAAGGTTCGTTGGAATTCTAATCGTGGACCGGAGTTCACATGGGAACGAGAAGATCAGATGAAGGCTAAGTACCCTCATCTATTTCCTAAGCGTGCGTTTGAATCGAACTATGTGGCCTCCAAAGAGAAATGAATCTCGGGTCGAGATTCCTTTCAACTGGGGGATGATGTGACAACGGGGAAAAATCTTTTTCTTTTCTTTCTTCTTCATCTACGGACTTCATTTAATTTTCGGGACGAAAATTCTTTCAACTGGGGGATGATGTGACACCCGGCATATTCAGGTCAATACTTTTATACCTTACATACATGCGCTTCGTACTTTACATGCATACGAGTCTATCTCAACGAAAACATTTCAAATAACTACTTAATATCATACTTAACTAGGGTTAATTAAGTCGTATTGATGATTCGGGAATCATCGGGAGTCGTTACAATGGTTCGAGAAACCATTGGGTGTCGGTCCATAACCACGTGTACAAGAATCGGTGATTCGTGGGATCGCCGGGTTTAACGCAACCACGCAAGTCTCGGGCCCCGGGAATTGGTGATCGGGCGGGAACGTGTCATTTATCATGTATTATATGTTTACAATCATTATGTGGCTTGTTGGTATGTGAATATGTGTTAACATATGTTAAAACGGGGTTTAACGCGCAAAACACACAAACTGGGAGGCTTCAGGCGATTAGGCAGATGGAGAATAGCCTAATCGCCTATATAGGGGCGATTGGGAGGTACATATAGGCGATTAGGGGTTAATCGCATGAAGGTTCATGCGATTAGGCTCCCTAATCGCGTGTAAGTCTGCGTAATCGCGTGTAACGTGCTGAACAACTAGAAACGCCTATAAATACCACCCTTGACCTCCAAAACATCATAATAACAACCCTAGCCGTCCCATAACATAACCCAACACCCAAACACCCTCTGGAACCCGTTTTTGTATCAAAACCATCATTTTCAAGCTTATTCCATCATCATCCCTTAATTTCAAGGTGTGTTCTTCAAACCCAAACCTTTAAATGATTATGTTTTGCTCCCTAAACGTCCAGACCTGACTTATAAAGGTTTTGTCTTTGAAAATCCATTTAAAACCGTTTTTAAACAAACCTACACCTTTACATGCGTTATATGTGTCATATGTGTTAAAGGTAGGATTTTTAGGGTTGAATCATGGTTATTCTTGTGTTGTTTTGATGTTTATTGCTGTTATAAGTTAGTATGATGATGTCCTAGGAATTTGAATGGGTTTGGTGGTGTATTATTGATACTTGATGTTTTGACCCGTTTGAAGGATTTTGGATGATTAAGGATGATATGAGGTGTGTTGTTGATTGTGTGATGTTAGGGTTTGCTCTAGGATGATGCTAGAACAGTAGGATGCTATCGGACAACGTGATTATGTGGTTAAATCTGAATATTTGCTATTTAGGGCAAGTTCTTGCATGTTGATGTGATGTTTACATGCTAAGTTGCCATTTTGGGAAAACGCTCGCATTCGGGACTGTTAGAATGATGAAAACTTAGGGGTTTTGCTTAGAATATGTTTGTTAATATGTTAGAATGATTATTGGGTGTTTTTACATGTTTCGGATCTGATTTGGAGTGTTCGGCGCGCGAATAACCACATCAGCTGCACTATAGGCGATTAGGGATCCTAATCGCCTATGTTATAGGCGATTGGAGGCCTACTCGCCTATATGGCAGCCTAATCGTGTATACAAGTGGCGATTGGGGGTCCAATTGCCTTTACGTCATGCGATTACGATCCTAATCACTAGTTAAGCCCTGAATTGCATACCTTATGACCCTACTCGCCCCTAAATCACACGAGTAGCCCTATTCGCCCATCATTAGGGGCGATTAGCCTTTGTACTCGCCTGTTGACTAGCCCTAATCACATGTTGACTTTTCCTAATTGCTAGTTTGAGTCCTAATCGCGTGTAATGCTGCTGTATGTATATTTTAACATCCCGGAACATGATTTGACGCCTAGGAACATGATAGGAACCCCGGGATTCACCCAATGACTTAGTAACACGTATTCGGACCTGTTTATGCGTTTAAACGGACATTATGCTAGACTAGGTGAACTGTTGCGTGTATTAAGTGTTTAATTGCATATGTGGCATGATGTCTTGTATTGTCTAACACATGAAATGTCGGGTCACCAATGGGATGTCGGGCCTTGCCTGGTACGGTCGGTTAAACGTTGGAACATCATTTCATATGTACACGGTTATGGTCTGGACTATTAGGGACTAATCAACCTACGGGTTGTTAGTCTAACACCTTATATGCTCGTCATGATAGGTCACCGGTATTAGGGGCCGTCTATTGAGCAGGTTTACTTATCGTAGTGCGAAGAGCAGCATCAGGTGAGTTTCACGGCCCCACTTTACGTTTTACATTTCGGGGGAGACACATGCTTTATACTTATTTCATAAATTATGATGTTATACTAGTGTTAATTCATTTACATACTATACGATACGTAAAGTCCCGGGGAAACCATGAATGTGCGGGGCACAACGGGGGAAATGTGGATAGATCTATTGGGACTGACAGACCCCACCCGTCGGCTGGGAGCCGGGCGGGTGCATATTGTCTCGGTCATAACGCTACGGGGAATGGTAGTGCATAATCGTTTCGGGCAAAAATCATATATCGTTGTCTGTAATGGTTTCCGGTCGTAGTAGTATAACTCATGCGTCTAGCTAACGCTATTACTTGTGATATAGTGATAACATGATGGCTTTCATTACTTTAAACATTTAATTAAAAACCTGTGAACTCACCGGCATTATTTGCTGACGTTTTAGCATGTTTGTCTCAGGTCGTTGAGGTAGCAGCTTACTATAGGCGCACGGAGTCACACGGCGTCTAGGCTTCATATGCATTATCATATCTTTTTCAGACTTATGCACTTTTACTTTTGGGTTGTAATAAAAGTTACGCTTCCGCAGCGAATGGATTTATGAAACTTGATGGTTGTTTATTTCATTTTACGTATCATATAGTGTCGTTTATTGTGACCGTTGACTTAGATCCTGGTTTGTCATGCGCCTCGCGGTAAAACCCCGCACGTGGAATTTGAGGGTGTGACAACATCAACATTTCAGAAGTTAGTATCCATGCTAGGGATGCTAAATTTGTAAGTGTTTCTCTTTATTTTTCTGCACAAACTTTTTATTTTTCACTTACATCTGTTTTCAAAAAACTTGAAAAACTTCTGAAAAGAGAGAAACTACTGATGAACAAAACATCAGTATGGGGATAAATTCTGAAAAGTGATTAACTTCTGATAAAATAACCTTCAGAAGTTATGAATAAAAGTATTTATAAAGTATTTCTCATCAGCTGTTCAAAACTACTGAAGATAAAATGGGAACTACTGATGAAGATAATCCTTCATCAGCAGTTTAGTAAAAAAGGGCAAATCTGACTTTTCCCATCATCAGAAGTTTGACCTAGTCGGTTTAAAACTTCTGATAAAGAGATTTTTAACCTAGGCGGTTTAAAACTTCTAATAAAGAAGATCCAATCGGTAAAAAACTTCTGATAAATAACTTTTTTTTCAACACTTATCCTTTCAAACACAAAAATTCCCTCCTTCTCTCTTAAGAAAGCTCTCAAACCCCTGAACCTGCAACACAAAAACACTGTTCGATTCATCAACACACACAAACCACATGGCTTTAGTTCTCAAACAGGGACACAATCTCAGAGCCTACTTAGAAAAACAAGAAGGCTGGTCCCAATACGATGAGATAATTGATCTTGTCGTCAAATCCCAATATTTCACCGCTCTCACCATAGACCCACCAATACATCCTGAAACTCTCAATGAGTTCTGGGCTAATGCTGAGACAGTGATGGTGGATGATGAAGTTATCTCCCTCAACTCAACAATTAAAGGGAGACACATGGCCATAACACAGGCCATACTCTCAAACAGACTGGGGTTGAATGATGTGAATGCCCCTGAGAAGTTTGACAACTCTGCCATCCACCTAACCATGACTGAGTGTGGTTATCAAGGTACTCTCTCACAAGCTACTATCTTTAAAAAATATTTTGAACCAAAATATAAACTTTTGTTTCATTATATTATTATGTGCTTGAGTCCTAAACCTGGGTCTTATGACCAGATGCCCTCAACCTTTCAACCAATCTTTCATTCTATTGTGAATGAAACAAATTTCAGGGCATCAAAACTTTTCTTTAATGAGTTGGTGTTACATCACAATAACACTAAGAAAAAGTTTTTGTTATATCCAAGGTTCATTATGCAATGCATAATATCTGAACTGGGTAATGAGGTGCTTGTGGGTAAAATTGAAATTTTGAAACCCTTAACCTCACAAGCATACTCAAGGCACAACAAACAGGCTGCCTGGCCAGAAGATGACCAAGGGGAACAAGAACCAGTCCCCATGGAACCCTCATCTTCCAAACCTACTCCACCAAAGGCCAAGAAACCCAAGATAACAAAACAAAAACCACCAAACCCAAAAGAAAAGTTGTTCAGGAGGTTGAGATGCCTGAACAAACTACTGTGCAATCTGCACTTCTTAAAGATGTGACTGAAACATCCTCTCAGTCTCATCCATCTCAAACCCCACCAAGAGCACCAATAACAATCCTTTTCAAAAGAAAAAGACTTAAGAAAAATATTCCAATAGATTCCTCTTTTGAAACTGCTGAACCCATTGCCCAAACTACTGAACCAGCACCCCAAATTTCTGAACCAGACATTGAAATAGCCAAACTTCTCTCTGGGCTAAAAGAGAAAGTCCCATCTACACATGTCAGTCCCCATCAACCACATCAAACAGGGGACATAGCCTCAAACAGTGACATGGATGTGGACACTCATAGCCCTAACCAAAGAGATGAGGATGAACCAGAGTCTCTAAGCCCAAACTTAGAAACTTTTGGTACTTTTGAGGCTGCTACTACTCATTTACCACCCAGTGGTGGACCTGAGGACAGAAGTATCATAGCTAAGACCTCAACTGTGGCAACTACTAATGAAGGCTTAATGCCTGAGGTAGGAAATCCTCTGAACCAAGAACAAGAGGTACATGAGACAACTGAGTTGGGCTCAGCTCATGATGTAACTGATACAGTCCTCATTGAGGATGTAATCAGGGATTCAGATGATTCCATTGATTTGGATGATGTTTCAAAACAACAAACTACTGAATTGACGGCTACAAGTGAAGGTCCTGCACCTTGTGTCTCTAAGCTCAAGAAGCTAGTCACACCATCTCAGGTTAAAGCCCACTCAATCCATGATTCCCCTAGAGTGGCATCTTCTGTACAACAAGAAGATCAACCAAAAACACACCCCTCACTACAAATGCCTACCCAATTCTCTAGGCAAACAAGCATAGACCTGAACCAGCTATGCAGCCCAGATGGTCCCTTGTATCACATGATGAACACCCTCATCAAGAATCACATCCAATCATACACAGCTAACTTGGAGCTGTCCATAAAGAACCAATTTGGAGTGATACAGACGAAGATGAATGATCTGTCCAACAAGATTGATCACAACAGCAAACAGATTACTCATCTTCAAGGTCATTTCTCTCAAGCTTCAACTTCCAAGGCTGATGAAGCCAAAAAGGGGGGAGAAAATCAAGGTACCTATGGATACACTTGAAGCCAGAAGAAAGGCAAGAGTGGCTATCCTAGCAAGAGATCAAAAAGATCTAGCCAGAAAAGAGAAAATGGCTCAACAATTTAGTGTCTCTATTCAAGAAATAGAAGATGCTGAAAAGTCTGATGAATCCCAATGGCAAAATGAAGAAACCTCTGATGGCAAAACTTCTGATGAAGAGCTGACAGAAAGTACTGAAGAAAATCCTTCAGTAGTTGACAAACCTTCAGCTGTTGTCAACCCATCAAAGGTCAACACTTCCAAAACTAAAACTACTGACCCTTCCAGAACAACTGCTTCCATTCAACCAACTTCTGCTCCTACTAGGCCTACTACAACAATTACCACAATGACTGTGCTAAACCCTTCTCCAATCTCTCAATCAGCAGAACTACTAGAGAAGAGTTTAGTTGCAGCCCAAACGAAGGCCAGAGAAGATCAGATCTGGAAAACTCTGGAAGAAAGGGATGACTTAGATCTAAGCCATGAAGAAAAACTTCAGGCTTATGAAGCTGAACTCCAAAGGCAGGCTAGCCTAGATGAAATTGCTGAACAAGACAAAAGACATCAACTGATGTCTTACATTATGAAGAACAGCAAAATCAAAGCCCACACATTGAAGAGACTCTCTGTGGAAGAGCTGACAAGAAGAGCTCAACTTATTGCAGATAAACTTGCAACAAGTAAAGACACAAAGGCCAAGAGAGCTCAGATGATAGAAGAACTGGTAGCTAATGGTTATGGTTCAAAAGCCTCAGTGTCCAAATGGAAAGAAGAAAGATTGGTGGACACATATAGAAAATACAAGGCTGCAAGGGTTGCTAATCCAGAGAAGTTTCAAACTACTGAAGCTTCAACTTCAGTAGTTAGAACTTCTGGTGTTCAAAGAAGACCAGTTACACAAAGAAAGAAGTCAGAGGAGAAAGTGAAGACTGATTTCAGAATGGTACTACTAGAAGGTAGTACAGTAGTACATTCTGATTTTGACATAGAAGAGAAGCCTCTGCTCACACAATTCAGGGATCCTTCCACCTTTGCATATCAAATCCAGAAAACCATCACAGACAAACTGCACACTAAGGTAGTAACTGAACATCATTTACCAACATTTCAGATACCTAATGTGATGCAACAAGAACAAGGAAGTGAGTCCCACCTGAGAGTCACTGAAGTAGAAAACATTCAACACTCAGGAGAAACCCAGGGTACCACCATGGTTCCCTACACTGCAGACTTTGACAAGTCTAAAGTACCAATCATCAGATGGTCCTTTACTGATAACAACTCAGTACTTGTGACAAGAAGAGATCAAACAAGCAGGGAATATAGGTCGATGAATGAACTGAAGAAACTATCAACCAAAGACCTGCTTACAATCCAACACTTAGAACCAAAGAAAGGGTCTCTTACTGATGATCAACTGAACCAGCTCAAGAATTCCATGTTCAAAGGAATATGGAAAATTGTGAAGGACAGTAAAGAACAATAAGGAATTAGTAAGGTTTTGGCTTCATCAATCCAGGGGGAGATTGTTAGGACAAAAAGGATTGGTGAAACCACTTTTGCAAACCTTAGTCTAATTCACTTCTGTCAAAATACTCTAAGTATAGAACTACTGAAGACAAAGGATCAAACTGCTGAAGAAGAGATTCAGAAGTGCTGAAGAAGAAAAGTCATCAGAAGTTCTGAAGTTCAAACCAGACACTTCTACTGAAGAACTACTGAAGACAAACTACTCATCAGTAGTTTGTCATTCATCAGTACTTAAAGAAGATCTTTTCCACCGCCTTTGTATATCAGTAGTTTAATACTTTAGTATTTCTTTTTGCTTTATGTACAAGTTCCAAGACTGCAACTTGTTGCAACTTGTTTCTGAACTTGCTTTTGGCAAGGTTCATGTATTTGTAAAGTCTATAAATATAAGGGTTCATCCCTCTGTTTTAGACATTGATTTTAATACAAGAAATCCTTCAACCCTTATTATTGTTATTTCCATTTCGTGTTTACTGAGAATCAATCAAAGTATTTCATTCTCATTCAATACTTAGATTCTCAATAAACACTTATCATTTATTAGTTCTTGATTCCAGGGGGAGTAATAACTCCTGTTGATAAAGTATAGCTATAAACCAATAAACATTCCGTTGTGCTATCACTCAACAAGAACTTGCTAAACACTTAAGTGTCAACTAGCAAGTTCAACAAAAGAGCAGCTTACTGATCCAACAATATATTTTAACCCCCCCCCACCCACTCCCCACAATTCGATCACTTAAATGGGTCAAAAAGACATAACTTTCTACATAAGTACTCATGAGCATAAGCCATAACCCCTTTAACAATTTGATCTCTTTTGAATCAAATTTCCACAGTTTTAATAATTCCTTTTAACAATTTGATCTCTCAAAAAATAAAGATCCAATTCGAAATGCTTAGTCTTATCATAAAAGACTAGATTAGCAGCTATTGACATAGCAGCATCATTATCATAATGAATGTTAACAGGAATTTTAACAAGAACACTTAATTCTTCCAAGAAATTTTTAATCCACATAATCTCACTAGTAACACAACACATAGCTCGATACTCAGCTTCAGCTGATGACCGAGAGACAGTGGATTGTTTCTTACTTTTCCAGGAGATCAAGTTTTCACCCAAGAAGACACAATATCCAGTCACAGATTTTCTTGTTGTCGTGCACTTGGCCCAGTCAGAGTCAGAAAATGCTTCAAGATTAAAACTGTTTCATTTTTTAAACTTAATTCCTTTTCCAGCAGAAAGTTTTAAATATCTTAACAGTTTAAAAGCAATTTTCAAATGACCAACCAAGGGACTATGCATATATTGACTTAAGAAATGAACTGTGTAGGATATATCAGGTCTAGTATGAGACAAGTAAATTAATTTACCAATTAATTGTTGATAACCAGTTAGGTTGTCAACAGGGTCAGAATCATTTGCTACTAAATTAGTAACAACATGATTATGTTCAATAGGTACATTAACTGGTTTACATGCTAACATACCATATTCAGCAAGTAAATCAGTACAATACTTTCTTTGAGATAATATCAAGCCATCATCTTTCTTAATGATCTCTATACCCAGAAAATATTACAACTTTCCTAAGTCTTTGATTAAAAATTTAGACTTAAGTAACTTTTTAACATTCTCAATCTCACTAAAAGAATTTCCAGTAACCACTATATCATTCACATAGACTAGAAGAATAATACAAACAGAATTGGAACACTTAAAAAACATAGAATGATCGCATTTGCTTCTTTGAAAACCAAACTCAAACAAAACATCAACTAGTTTTTCATTCCACATTCTAGGTGCCTGTTTTAATCCATAAAGAGATTTTTTAAGTTTGCACACCTTATTATCTTCTTTATTACCATAACCATCAGGAAGTTTCATATAAACTTCCTCATTTAATTCCCCATAAAGGAATGCATTGTTTATATCCAGCTGATAAAGATCCCAACCATTATAAACAGCAAGAGAAATAATGCACCTAACAGTAATAATTTTGACAACAGGTGCAAAGGTCTCATCAAAATCAATCCCTTCTTTCTGACTATAGCCTTTGGCAACTAACCTAGCCTTATATCTCTCTATCTCTCCATTGGATTTGTATTTAATCTTATAAATCCATTTACAACCCACAATATTCTTTCCAACAAGTTTATCAACAATAGACCAGGTATCATTTCTATTCAAAGCTTCTAATTCATAATTCATGGCTTTAATCCATTCTGGATTATTAGAAACTTCAGAAAAGTTCCTTGGTTCATAGTTTTTGGACAAAGTAGAAGCAAAACACTTGGACTCAAAAGATAAATTGGACAAGTTAACATACTTCTCAATCCCATACTTGACTTTCCCTTCAACAACATACTCATTATATTTTGAAGGAAAAACAATATTTCTAGTGGACCTTCTAACACTACTAGTACTAGCAGACTCAGAAGTATCACCCTCATAGTTGAAATGATCATCAACTACAATACTCATGTAACATCGCGAATTTCCCCTAATTTTTTTTTTATAAAAAGAATGTATTGTTTTAAACAATATATGTTTTAAATACCTTAAACTAATAATTATTTGTATCTCGACACTTTTGTACGTTTTAAAAATATTTCGAGTCACTTTCGGGCTTATATAATCATATTATGAATTTAGAATAGTATAGTTTTAGGGAAATAATTGCCAAAAAAAGATTTGTGTGGACCGGGACTCGAACCCGCGTCCACAGCCAACCAACACACAGTGACAACCAACTGAGCCAACTATCATCTTGTGTAGTATTTCAGAAGAAAATAAACTTAACACATTCCTTAAATTGATTAGTCAAAGTCTTAGTCAAACAGTCAAAGTCTTAGTCAAATAGTCAAAGTCTTAGTCAAATAGTCAATTCATCATAAAACCTTACTTTATGGTGTTGACCAATATTAATGGCTAATAGAATCCAAAACTAGTATAAAAACCCACCTATGACCCATTATACTTTGCACCTCTAAATCGATTGTTTCAATCCGATTAAACTTTCCCTCATACCTTTCTTCTATAGTCTATTACTTCTACAATTGAAGCTTTGATTATAAGCTCTTGTAATTGGCGAATTGGAAGCTTGATATTCTTTCTTTTTCGTTTTCTTCAATTTGGACTAGCTACGTTGTTGAGTCTTTGGGATTCGCCTCGCATACATTCACAACACTTAGAGGATAATTCACCTTAGCCAATGTGAGTTTTACATAGCCCCTTTTCTATTTATCACCATTTTTGGGGTGAAACATGTTACCACATTCTATATGCAATTCAATTATCAAAGTGTCTATGTGTTTTTCTATGTTGCATTATGTCTTGAACATGACTAGGGTTATAAGCACAATTCTAGCATAATCATTAACATTTATCAGCCGACGGTATACAATGATAGATCTATTGGACTGACAATCCCACCCGGATACGTGCCTCCTACAAAGGTAGCGTGGGTGATTGTTATCGCATAACATATTCGAGTGAACCATGAGCGTATGGGATGTACCACATTATAACAGTCACAAGGGTTGATTATGCACTCGATTTACTTCTAGTATGTTTTCACATATGGACTAGACTTGCCATGACACTTGAATTGTACAAGTTTTATTCGATTATCAAAACCTATGTAATTATCACCAACTATTGTTGACCCAAAATATTTTCAAACTTAACATGTTTCAGGTTATAGCTTACTTGAAGATTAGAGTTATTGCTTGAAGATGCGTAGCTAGTATTTTTCATTTTGATGTACAAAAATTCTTAGAACAATTGTATGTAATTTATTTAAATCATTTATTTGAACTTATTATTTATCATGAGCTACTGAACAATCATCAATACATGACATCCCGATGTTTCCGCCATCGGTTGGGGTGTTACAGATTGGTATCAGAGCCATGGTTATAGGGAATTAGGTTATTAGAAAAATAATCTAGTCTATAACCATAGGATTTTAACCAGTACTTACTCCTTTTACTTGCAACCTTACTTGTTTCTATTCTCTATCCTACTTCTTATCCTTACTTTAGTCCCTACAAGAAAAGTGCTCTCCATCACAAGATCTACTCTTAGACTAGTAGGACAAATCCTCAGGTTTAGCCTGAACCACCTTGAAGATCTCGTCGAAGTTCTAAATTTTAATAACGAACACGTGCAATCTGGAAGGGTGAACGCCTGTATTCTGAGTTTTCTGTCTAGGACTGGCATTGCGCATAAATCCCAATCAGACGAGGGACCCGGATGCCTACCTGGGAATTCTCGGGATGAGTGTTCACTTATAGGCTAAAGCATGTCTTCACTATGTTATTAGAATCTAGAAGTTTTGATAAGTCAACGTTTTCGTTTATTCGTTTTAATTAATGAATTAATGATTACACTCACTTTCCTTAAACTAAGCTCTAAAATCTCAAAATTTTACAGCTTAAATCAATCTCATTTCATAACCATCTATGGATTTCACAATCACACTTCACCTTACCATCTTAGCCACTTTTTAAATATTCAACACCCTACCCAAATCATATTATTTCATTTCTCCACATGTTACTTATTTTTTTTTTTTTTTTTAAAATAACCTCATACCTTAGCACAAACTAAAGATTTCAAAATCTTATTGTATTTTCATTACCTAGAAATTTTACAAAATACATATTTTTGTCAAAAGATGTCCTCAAATTTAATTTCTAAATTCAAATGTTTATTCATTAGCATAACAAAGGATTTTCGACATAATGTCACCTTGATCTATAAAACCTAATGTCATGGGATATTTTAATCAAAGCTCACATAGTTTGTACTATTTAACGACTTTCGCTTTATATACAAACCCAATTTTAAAATTAAAAGCTTCTCACCCATAGAAACAATATTTAAGTCTCCAAATACCCCATTGACAACTACTTATTTTTTTTTATTTAATTGAACCTTTACAATTTTTGGTACTTACCACAATCATGTTTTCTCATATACTTAATTCTAACCTTTGATTCAAATCTCACGATTTACACTGCTAAATAATCTCCTTACCGTTTATGCCTCTTTGAAAACCTATAAAATAAACACTTTACTAACTATTTTCACATTCCCTATCTCTCGCAACCTTGATTCTACTCCGAGATTCTTCATCATCCTCTCAAGAACTAAATTCATATCCTTCATCTTCTCAAACATGAGCTAGTTACCCATGATAACCAAACTATTGAAACTTGACTGTGTGTTGCATCAAACTTAATCCTTAGTTATACATGAGGATTCGATTATCTACCATATTTGAACATTTAATACTAGAAGTCATGGAATATAAACTATTTGCTATAGACACACCTAGAGTCATTAACCTTGTCTAGGACAACACTATTACAACTCTCATGCTATGCTTGATACTTGATTGTTTATATGTACATATTATCAATTTGCAATTTATGTGTGAAATAATTGGTACACTTAATCAAACAACTGGTAGAGGATGAAGTACTTGCTCAACAGTTAGTTGAGTACCAAATAACCTACTCAACGATTGGTAGAGGTCATCATGCCTGCTCAACAGTCGGTAGAGGCTCTACAACCTGCTCAACGACTGGTAGAGGCTATCGCACCTGCTCAACAATCGGTAGAGGTTCTTACTCACTGACTGGTAGAAGTCTTTTTCCTACTCAACAGTTGGACTCATTTTTGGATACATTGTAAACGATTCAATCACAAGGTTATTTTGCATTACTTACATGTGTGTTTAGAGTCATAGAAGGACACAAAACCCTAATGTAAGGTAAATTGGTGATTGCGGTCCGGAACGTAATCATGAATTTACAGGTACGTTAAGGTAGTGTGAAATTCTAATAAGGTTTTAGTAGTTCATTTGGTTTCATATAGCCAATCAATTCATGCATTTCTTATAAGATTCCTAAAACATAAGTTTAGTATTTTGCTAAATTCTTATGCCTCTTGCTACTTCAGACGAACCTAATCCAATCCTTAAAACTCACATCTCAAACCTCTTATCCAAATTATTCGAAACAAATTATTCTTTTACCTATAAATTCATGTCGTGCCTTAACCCAAACCACAGCTGCCTTAATTTCTACCTAATCAACCTCAAACCTGTGTTTTTAAATAAACTTCGGGACGAAGTTCCTAAAAGTAGGGGAGACTGTAACATCGCAAATTTCCCTAATTTTTTTTTTGATAAAAAGAATGTATTGTTTTAAACAATATATGTTTTAAATACCTTAAACTAATAATTATTTATATCTCGACACTTTTGTACGTTTTAAAAATATTTTGAGTCACTTTCGGGCTTATATAATCATATTATGAATTTAGAATAGTATAGTTTTAGGGAAATAATTGCCAAAAAAAGATTTGTGTGGACTGGGACTCGAACCCGTGTCCACAGCCAACCAACACACAGTGACAACCAACTGAGCCAACTATCATCTTGTGTAGTATTTCAGAAGAAAATAAACTTAACACATTCCTTAAATTGATTAGTCAAAGTCTTAGTCAAACAGTCAAAGTCTTAGTCAAATAGTCAATTCATCATAAAACCTTACTGTATGGTGTTGACTAATTTTAATGGCTAATAGAATCCAAAACTAGTATAAAAACCCACCTATGACCCATTATACTTTGCACCTCTAAATCGATTGTTTCAATCCGATTAAACTTTCCCTCATACCTTTCTTCTATAGTCTATTACTTCTACAATTGAAGCTTTGATTATAAGCTCTTGTAATTGGCGAATTGGAAGCTTGATATTCTTTCTTTTTCGTTTTCTTCAATTTGGACTAGCTACATTGTTGAGTCTTTGGGATTCGCCTCGCATACATTCACAACACTTAGAGGATAATTCACCTTAGCCAATGTGAGTTTTACATATCCCCTTTTCTATTTATCACCATTTTTGGGGTGAAACATGTTACAACATTCTATATGCAATTCATTCATCAAAGTGTCTATGTGTTTTTCTATGTTGCATTATGTCTTGAACATGACTAGGGTAAGCACAATTCTTGCATAATCATTAACATTGATCAGCCGACGGTATACAATGATAGATCTATTGGACTGACAATCCCACCCGGATACGTGCCTCCTAAAAAGGTAGCGTGGGTGATTGTTATCGCATAACATATTCGAGTGAAACATGAGCGTATGGGATGTACCACATTATAACAGTCACAAGGGTTGATTATGCACTCGATTTACTTCTAGTATGTTTTCACATATGGACTAGACTTGCCATGACACTTGAATTGTACAAGTTTTATTCGATTATCAAAACCTATGTAATTCTCACCAACTTTTGTTGACCCAAAATATTTTCAAACTTAACATGTTTCAGGTTATAGCTTACTTGAAGATTAGAGTTATTGCTAGAAGATGCGTAGCTAGTATTTTTCATTTTGATGTACAAAATTCTTAGAACAATTGTATGTAATTTATTTAAATCATTTATTGAAACTTATTATTTATCATGAGCTACTGAACAATCATCAATACGTGACATCCCGATGTTTCCGCCATCGGTTGGGGTGTTACAACTCACACAATGATCTGCCTTATCAGGATCATTACCATTTATGTTTGACTGGTGTAGGCCAACCAAGTCATCAACATTTGGTTGATCAACTGATTGCATGTTATTATGTGTTCCTGTATCAGTCTTACCTAACCCCTTTCCATCATCATTGGGATCCTTTACTTCAAAACTGTTTTGTGAGTCTGTGTTTTCATACATATAAAAAAGTTTAAGTTGTTAATAAGTTTTTCAAGATTAGAGTCAAAGTTTTCAAAAATCTTTTGTTCTTTGAAAGGAAAACAGTTTTCAAAGAATTTAACATCTCTTGAATAACCAACAGTTTTGGTGTCAAGACTAAACACCTTGTATCCCTTTTTCTCATTAGAATATCCTATCAAAACACACTTTTCAACTTTACTATTAAACTTATCAGTACCATTTAGAATAGTACAAAAACACAGACAACCAAACAATCTCAAATGATCAAGAAAGGGTTCAAAGCCATAAATCATCTCATAAGGGGTTTTTCCAGCTAACATTCCAGAGGGGGGTACTATTAATCAAATAAGCAACAGTTAAGACACACCCAGTCCAAAATCTAATGGGAATACTACTTTGAAATAAGAGAGATCTGGCAACATTAAGAAGGTGTCTATGCCAACAATTCCATTTTGTTGAGGAGTATAGGCACATGTGGTCTGATGTATTATCCCCTTTTCTTTACAAAAGTTAGACATTTGATTATTAACAAATTCAAGACCATTGTCACTTCTAAAACATTTCACATGTTTGTTAAACTGAGTTTGAACAATATTGACAAAGTCCTTTAATTTTCAAACACTTCAGTCTTGTTTTTTCAATAAACATACCCAAACAGCTCGGGAGTAATCATCAACAATGGTCAGAAAATACCTAAAGCCATTTCTACTGACAACTCTATAGGGACCCCACACATCTAAGTGAACAATTTCTCCAAGCTGAGTTGACTTGTGCTCACTTAAAGGAAATGGCTCCCTATGTTGCTTGGCTCTATGACATACTTCACATGGTTGATTTTTATCATGTTCTCCTATGTTCAGTTTGGACTTAAGTACTTTAACAACTTGTTCAGCAGGGTTGTCCTAATCTAGCATGCCATATATCATAATACTCACTTTCACTAAGACACACCTTAGTATTAAAACAAGTATTGCCACACAGATACAATCCTTCAAGCTGTTTACCAGTCACCAGGACTTTCTTGGTTAACCGTCCTGTATGTAACAAGTATCCTCATCAAACCTGTGACACCCGGCATGTTTGGCTTAAACATATTAGTAACATCTAAGTCTACCTTAGCGAGAAACGTTTATAAACAGACCTAACTGGGTTAGTTGAGTCGGGTCAAGTAAGGATTGTCCAGGGTGCAATGATCTGGAGGATCATTGGGAGTCGTTTTGGTAATACACTAGTACCGGGTTCCGTTGTTGGTGACATTACATGAACTAATTAAGTATATGTGTAGATTATGGATCGTGTGGTGGATTATATACATAGATGTGTTTAAATGACGTGTAAATGATTATCTGTGCTTAAATATGTTAAATATAGACTAAGGATGCATGCTTATGTGTTAAGATGTGTTAGAATGCGTTAAACACGACAAACTGGAAAACTAGTTTAAAAGGAGTTCTGGTTCGACCACTTCGAGTGTCGAAGGAGAACATTTGTTGGTTCGACCCTTTGTAAATGGGCGAACCTGGGAAGTGGAATTGAAAGAATTCCCTTCGACCAGGACAGGGCTCATTCGACCCTGTGTAAGGGTCGAAGGAGGTCACCTTCGACCATTGAAATGGGGCGAAGGAGAAGTAGTATAAATACCAAACTTTGTCATTTTTCATCATTTCACAAAACCTAACCGTCCCAAAACACTCTCAAACGATCTTAATCATTAAGGAAGGAGTTTTTGCTCTTCTTTTTCATAATCTAACCTATCTACAACATCTAAACAAGAATCCAAGGTGTGTTCTTAATCCTAAACCTTTAAAAGCATTTTTAATTCGTTTTCATCTAACCCTAATTGTCCGGATCTGTTCTAAGGGTGTTTTCATGATTAAAAACCTTTTAAACATCTTTCTAAATCAAAACATTATCATTTGACATAGGTTTTCATGGTGATAAACATATGTAAATTGTGTATTATGTGGTGTTATGTGTTGTTCAATTATTTGCTGCTGTATCTATGATAGAAACATGATATAGGATGGTTATTGATGCTAGATTATTGTTGTTTAGGGTTAGGATTGGATAAATGATGATATTATGGGTATTTGGGGGGGTTTTTAACAAATCTAGATTGATGCATGATATTTATGATCAATAGAACTAATAAGGAAAGATCGAATACTCGACAAACTGATCATTTTATGTTGAATATGAATCGATTTCAAAAGTTTCCAAATTGGGTAAATATTCATGCATGAAAGTGATGTTTCCATAATCTTTACCATTTTAGGAAAGGGATGAAATGGACGTATTATTGAGGGAAATCGGTGGGGTTTTGTAGGGATAAGTATTTCATAATTGACTGCTGTGTTTGATGATGTTTCGAGTCGTTTTGAATGTGTTTGAAGCGTTTTTAGGAAAATTTGCACAACAGGGGCGAACCTGGCCTCCTTCGACCGATCGAAGGTGCGAAGGAGGGAATCCAGGGTCGAACCTGGGTTTTTGTTGGACGAACGTGGTAAAACGGGCGAAGGAGGCATCAAAACGGTCGAACGAAATATAAAACGGGCGAAGGAGACTGAAAACGGGCGAAGGAGACTTAAAACTGACTGGTTCGACCGTTCTGATGCAGAAATGAGATTTCTGATACAAACTAAGTGTTTTATGCTTGAACCTTGTGTGTAATCTATGTGTACTTGATTTGTTAGGGTAATGGGTCACCAACGGGAGGTCGGGTCGGTCTAGTGTGTCGGTTAAACATTTAAACACGTTTTAAAACATACTTGGTTACGATCTGGACAATCGGGGACTAGATAGCCTTATGGTTATTAGTCGGAACACTTATGTGAACATTTTGATAGATCTCCGGTAGAGGGATTATCAAGGGCTTAACATCTTTACTTATAACCGAAGAACGCTATTTAAGGTGAGTTCACGGCCCCACTTTTACTACTTTAACTTTTGGGGGAGAAAACATGCACTAAACTATTTTGGTAATATATGTCATACTATGGTTTTAAACTTGTGTACTATACGATCTTTTAAAGTCCCTGGGAAAACCATGAATGTGCGGGGATGCACCACGGGGGAAATGTGGATAGATCTATTGGGTTTGACAAACCCCACTCGACGGCTTGGAGGGCCGGGCGGGTGCATATTGTCTCGAGCTGGTAACACTCGTAGCATGGCTACAACACATCGGGCTGAACACATGGTAACAGTCTAGTAATGGTTTTCCAATCGTAGTAGTAACAAAACACACGCCTAGCTAGCGTACTTGGTAACATGGATATAGTATGGACATGGTAACATTCTGGTAACATCTTGATAACATTTTGAACAAACCTGTGGACTCACCAGCATTATATGTTGACATCTTTTTGGCATGTTTTTCTTAGGTTGCTAAGGTAGCAACAAATGGAACTAGGCGCACGGGTCTGCATTGGCGTCTAGGCTTAGTTGCACGTTTTAAAATAAAGTGTTTGAAATACTTTGGGATACTATTGTAACTGATTAAATTCTTCTTTAAATGCTTCCGCTTATAAAAAAATCGTTGTTTGTGGTTTTACGTTTTTCATATAGAGTTGTTTACTGTGATCGTTGACTTGGATCCTGGTTTGTCATGCGCCTCGCGGTAAAACCCCGCAAGTGGAAATTTGAGGGTGTGACAGATTGGTATCAGAGCCAATGGTTATAGTGAACTAGGACTGCATGTAGAGTCTGGTCTATAGCCGAGTCGCACACACTAGACGGTCACATACTTGAGTCTATTAGTGGGATACGTACTAACGTTGTCGGGGTGTCCTTACATCATCATCATGCTTCTTTGTTACATCATCCGCTTTTATTTGGGTTCTTACCTACTCTTGCCTTCTTCTTGAAGAAGGAGGGGTTGTTTTGTTGGTTCTAGCACACACATGCCTTCCTACACTTGCACCTATCGTCACACGTTATTAGGCGACGATATTCGGTGACTGGGGTCTAGATTAGGGATACATCTGGAGGACCATGTAGAGCAGTTTATCATTTCAGGTGCACACGAAATAATAAACTGGAATACATGAAAATCCCGATGGACTTCAAGTTTGGATGTATAGTCCTGGATTTGTCCCTAGGTTAACTCTTGTAAGTTTCTAGTGATTGACACTGGAAGTGAATCTGAATCCCTCGATTTCTTGATTTGTTAGATCATGTCTGGTGCTCGCGGTGGTGGACGTCGTGGTGGCGGCGGTGGCCATGCTGGCGGTGGTGGTCGTGCTGGAGGCGGTGGTCGTGGAAACATCAACATGACCCAAGCTGAACTGAACAGCTTGCTACAGCAGCAAGTGAACATGGCTATGGCTAATTTCCAGGCTGGGATTAATGCCATGGGTGGTGAGTTGATTTCTGTCGACCTTGCCTCATTTTCGGGTTTCGTGTCCTTTCGTTTGTGTTTTACTCGTGTACCGTGTTTCAAGTGTTGGTGTCAATCCACCCCCACCTCAGTGCTCTTATAAGAAGTTTAGGGACTGTCAGCCCCATAACTTCGCTGGAACTGAGGGAGCGGTGGGACTGCTCCGATGGCTGGAGAAGGTGGAGTCTGTGTTCGTTATGTGTAACTGTCCTGCTAGGGACCGGGTGAAGTATGCTACTGCGACATTTGAGGGGCCTGCACTGTCGTGGTGGAATGCTACCACTCAGAACATGGGATTGGGAGAAGCTATCGCTATGCCTTGGATGGAGTTTGTGCAGCTGTTGAGAGGTGAGTACTGTCCGAGAGAGGAGATACAAAAGTTGGAACATGAGGTTGGAGCTACAAGATGGTTGGGTCTGAGATTGAAGAATACACTGTGAGGAGGAATGAGCTGGCGGTGTTGTGCTCTGATTTGCACACACCCGAGTACAGGAGGATCGAGCACTATGTGTCTGGACTGGTGCCGGAGATTGCTGGGTTTGGTGGCTGCTGGGAATCTTCCCACTATTGCTGAAGTTGTCCGATCAGCCCATCGGATGACTAACCTGAAGGTGGCAAAGGTGTTTTGCCACCCAAGGGTGCTGCTGTGAAGGTTGCTGAGGGGAACAAGAGGAAGTGGGATGGTATGGGAAAGAGTGTCGTACCGGCGCCGTCTCAGCCGGCAAAGAAGTTTGAGTCGTCTGGATCGTCTTCGGGGCAGAAGACAGGTGGGTATATCGGGAAGCATCCCAAGTGTAACCGGTGTGGTTACCATCACTCGGGAACTGTGATAAGGCACGCTGTCATCGGTGCAACCAGTTTGGACACTTGGCCAAGGATTGCAGGGCAGCACTTCCGTCGGCCCAAGCTCGTACCCCTACTCCTGCTCCTGCTCCTGCTGCTCAGGGGACTCAGGGGAGGCAGGGGTGTTATAACTGTGGTGACACGGGACATTTCAAGCGTGACTGTCCCAAGCTGAAACAGGGCGACAATGGGAAGAACGGGAATGGTAACGGGAACAATGGCGGCGGAGGCAGGACTGCACGTGCTTTCGTCATTGGATCTGCAGAGGCTAGGCAGGATCCAGACACAGTTACCGGTACGTTCCTTCTTAATGATCGCTATGTTTCTGTCTTATTTGATTCTGGTGCCGATAAGAGTTTCGTGTCTTTGGATATTAGTCGATTGCTAGATATAGTACCCACACCTTTAGAGGCTAAGTAGTTAATAGAATTGGCTGATGGTAAGAAAATTGAAGCGACACACACCCTTAGGGAATGTCGCTTGGAACTGTCGGGTTTGTCCTTTCCCATTGACCTTATGCCGGTGCCCCTGGGCAGTTTTGATGACGTGGTTGGCATGGATTGGTTATCGTTGTATCGTGCGGAGATCGTTTGTTTCGATAAGGTTATTCGGATCCCTCTCCCTGATGGAGAGATTCTTTCGGTTCGTGGCGAGAAAAGCGGTGCTCCGCTGAGTATCATTTCTAGCATGAAAGCCCGTAAGTACCTTCGGAAGGGCTGTTCGGCCATTCTGGCGCTTGTTAACGTTTCTACTGACGATGAGAAGAAGATCGAGGATATCCGGTGGTTCGTGATTTTCCTGATGTGTTTCCTGATGATTTACCTGGTCTTCCTCCCCATCGTCAGGTTGAGTTTTGTATTGATCTCACTCCGGGCGCAGCTCCTATTGCCCGAGCTCCGTATCGTCTTGCACCTCCCGAGATGCAAGAGTTGTCCAACCAGTTACAGGAACTCTTGAAAAAGGGTTTCATCCGACCGAGTTCTTCCCCGTGGGGAGCTCCTATTTTGTTTGTGAAGAAGAAGGACGGGAAGTCTTCGCATGTGTATTGATTATCGTGAGCTGAACAAAGTGACCATCAAGAATCGTTATCCTCTTCCTCGCATTGATGATCTCTTTGACCAGCTTCAGGACTCCAGTTGCTATTCGAAGATTGATTTGCGGTTCGGTTATCACCAGTTGCGTGTCAGGGAAGCTGACATTCAGAAGACTGCTTTTCGCACTCGTTATGGCCATTTTGAGTTCTTGGTCATGCCTTTTGGTCTCACTAACGCACCGGCGGTGTTCATGGATTTAATGAACCGCATTTGCAAACCTTACCTTGATAAGTTTGTCATCGTGTTCATTGACGATATTCTGATTTATTCCAAGAACAAGGCGGATCATGAGGAACATCTACGGTTGGTCTTGGAACTTTTGAGACAGGAGCAGTTGTATGCTAAGTTCTCAAAGTGTGATTTTTGGTTACGTGAAGTTCAATTCCTAGGGCATGTGGTGAATGAACTGGGAATTTATGTCGATCCGCTAAGATCGAAGCTATTAAAGACTGGGAAGCACCAAAGACGCCATCTGAGGTGCGGCAATTCCTAGGTCTTGCGGGTTACTATCGTCGTTTCATTGAGGATTTTCGAAGATCGCTCAACCCCTCACTGCTCTTACCCAGAAGGACCGAAAGTTCGACTGGGATGAACCACAAGAATCAGCATTTCAGATGCTGAAGCTTAAACTTTGTTCTGCACCTATCTTATCCTTGCCAGAGGGTACGGATGATTTCGTTGTGTACTGTGATGCTTCTATTCGTGGTCTCGGTTGCGTGTTGATGCAACGCGGGAAGGTTATCGCTTATGCTTCTCGTCAACTCAAAGTTCATGAGAAGAACTACACTACTCATGACTTGGAACTGGGTGCGGTGGTCTTTGCGTTGAAAATCTGGAGACATTACTTGTACGGTACCAAGTGTGAAGTATATACCGATCACAAGAGTCTTCAGCATATTTTCGACCAGAAGGTGTTGAACATGCGGCAGGGTCGCTGGGTTGAACTCCTGAACGATTATGACTGTGCTATCAAATACCATCCTGGCAAGGCGAACGTTGTGGCGGACGCCTTGAGCAGGAAGGAGTCTGCGAATCCTCGCCGTGTTCGAGCCTTACAGCTCACCATTCATTCGTCGTTGCCTGACCGAATCCGTTCTGCACAGTTGGAAGCCTTAAAGGAGGAAAACCTTAAGGCTGAAACTATGCACAGTGCTGACAAGCATCTTGAACTCAGGACCGATGGTTTACACTATTTTGCGGGACGTGTTTGGGTCCCATTGATCGGGGGATTGCGCGAGCATGTTTTGGATGAAGCTCACAAATCCCGGTATTCTATTCACCCTGGCTCCGATAAGATGTATCAGGATTTGAAGATACTTTATTGGTGGCCAAACATGAAAGCTGATATAGCTTCTTATGTCAGCAAATGTTTGACTTGTGCTAAAGTCAAGGTGGAGTATCAGAGGCCGTCTGGTCTCCTGCAACAACCAGAGGTTCCGGAATGGAAGTGGGAGCGAATCACGATGGATTTTGTCACCAAACTGCCAAGATCACCTAGTGGTTATGATATGATCTGGGTAATTGTTGACCGGCTGACAAAATCGGCACGTTTTATACCTATTAAGGAAACCGATGGACTCGAGCGGTTGGCTCGACTTTACCTTAAGGAGGTGGTTGCTCGGCACGGGGGTGCCTGTCTCTATTATCTCTGATCGTGATTCTCGTTTTGCTTCGCGTTTCTGGAAGGCCCTGCACAAGGCTTTGGGTACTCAGTTGGATATGAGTACAGCTTATCACCCGCAAACTGATGGACAGAGTGAGCGGACGATTCAAACCTTGGAAGACATGCTCCGGGCGTGTGTTATCGATTTTGGCAAAAGTTGGGAGATCCACCTGCCATTAGTGTAGTTCTCCTACAACAACAGTTATCACTCTAGTATCAAGGCAGCTCCGTTCGAGGCTCTTTACGGACGGAAATGTCGATCACCACTTTGTTGGGCCGAGGTGGGCGAGAGCCAGCTCACTGGTCCGGAACTTGTGTACGAAACTTCGGAGAAAATCGTGCAGATTCGTCAGCGTTTGGCTGCTGCTCGGGATCGTCAGAAGAGCTATGCCGATCGCCGTCGAAAACCTTTAGAGTTCCAGGTTGGGGACAAAGTACTTCTGAAAGTTTCACCATGGAAGGGCGTCATACGCTTTGGAAAGCGTGGCAAGCTTAACCCTCGTTATGTCGGACCATTCGCAATCTTGGATCGGATTGGACCGGTGGCATACAGACTTGACTTACCGGTGGAGCTCGGTAGTGTGCACAACGTCTTCCATGTGTCTAACTTGAAGAAGTGTTTGGCTGATGAATCTCTCATTGTTCCACTGTAGGAGATCAAGGTTGATGATCGTCTTCGCATTGTGGAGGAACCTGTCGAGATTCTCGACTACAAGATTCGTAGCCTTCGTCGGAGTAAAATCCGCATCGTTAAAGTCCGTTGGAACTCGAACCGTGGACCGAGTTCACATGGGAACGGGAGGATCAGATGAAAGCTAAGTATCCTCATCTTTTTCCGAAGCGCGCGTTTGAATCGAGGTATGTTACTGCTGAAGCGGAATGAATCTCGGGTCGAGATTCCTTTCAACGTGGGGATGATGTGACATCCGGTAATTTCCTTTTCGTTCTGTTCTTTTCGTTTCTTTCTTTTTGGGGCTTTGCGCAATTTTCGGGACGAAAATTCTTTCAACGTGGGGATGATGTGACACCCGGCATGTTTGGCTTAAACATATTAGTAACATCTAAGTCTACCTTAGCGAGAAACGTTTATAAACAACCTAACTGGGTTAGTTGAGTCGGGTCAAGTTAGGATTGTCCAGGGTGCAATGATCTGGAGGATCATTGGGAGTCGTTTTGGTAATACACTAGTACCAGGGTTCCGTTGTTGGTGACATTACATGAACTAATTAAGTATATGTGTAGATTATGGATCGTGTGGTGGATTATATACATAGATGTGTTTAAATGACGTGTAAATGATTATCTGTGCTTAAATATGTTAAATATAGACTAAGGATGCATGCTTATGTGTTAAGATGTGTTAGAATGCGTTAAACACGACAAACTGGAAAACTAGTTAAAAAGGAGTTCTGGTTCGACCACTTCGAGTGGTCGAAGGAGAACATTTGTTGGTTCGACCCTTTGTAAATGGGCGAACCTGGGAAGTGGAATTGAAAGAATCCCTTCGACCAGGACAGGGCTCATTCGACCCTGTGTAAGGGTCGAAGGAGGTCACCTTCGACCATTGAAATGGGGCGAAGGAGAAGTAGTATAAATACCAAACTTTGTCATTTTTCATCATTTCACAAACCTAACCGTCCAAAAACACTCTCAAACGATCTTAATCATTAAGGAAGGAGTTTTTGCTCTTCTTTTTCATAATCTAACCTATCTACAACATCTAAACAAGAATCCAAGGTGTGTTCTTAATCCTAAACCTTTTAAAAGCATTTTTAATTCGTTTTCATCTAACCCTAATTGTCCGGATCTGTTCTAAGGGTGTTTTCATGATTAAAAACCTTTTAAACATCTTTCTAAATCAAAACATTATCATTTGACATAGGTTTTCATGGTGATAAACATATGTAAATTGTGTATTATGTGGTGTTATGTGTTGTTCAATTATTTGCGGCTGTATCTATGATAGAAACATGATATAGGATGGTTATTGATGCTAGATTATTGTTGTTTAGGGTTAGGATTGGATAAATGATGATATTATGGGTATTTGGGGGTTTTTTAAAATCTAGATTTGATGCATGATATTTATGATCAATAGAACTAATAAGGAAAGATCGAATACTCGACAAACTGATCATTTTATGTTGAATATGAATCGATTTCAAAAGTTTCCAAATTGGGTAAAATATTCATGCATGAAAGTGATGTTTCCATAATCTTTACCATTTTAGGAAAGGGCTGAAATGGACGTATTATTGAGGGAAATCGGTGGGGTTTTGTAGGGATAAGTATTTCATAATTGAATGTTGTGTTTGATGATGTTTCGAGTCGTTTTGAATGTGTTTGAAGCGTTTTTAGGAAAATTTGCACAACAGGGCGAACCTGGCCTCCTTCGACCGATCGAAGGTGCGAAGGAGGGAATCCAGGGTCGAACCTGGGTTTTGTTGGACGAACGTGGTAAAACGGGCGAAGGAGGCCAGGTGTAATCTATGTGTACTTGATTTGTTAGGGTAATGGGTCACAACGGGAGGTCGGGTCGGTCTAGTGTTTTATGCTTGAACCTTGTGTGTAATCTATGTGTACTTGATTTGTTAGGGTAATGGGTCACCAACGGAGGTCGGGTCGGTCTAGTGTGTCGGTTAAACATTTAAACACGTTTTAAAACATACTTGGTTACGATCTGGAAAATCGGGGACTAGATAGCCTTATGGTTATTAGTCGGAACACTTATGTGAACATTTTGATAGATCTCCGGTAGAGGGATTATCAAGGGCTTAACATCTTTACTTATAACCGAAGAACGCTATTTAAGGTGAGTTCACGGCCCCACTTTTACTACTTTAACTTTTGGGGGAGAAAACATGCACTAAACTATTTTGGTAATATATGTCATACTATGGTTTTAAACTTGTGTACTATACGATCTTTTAAGTCCCGGGGAAAACCATGAATGTGCGGGGATGCACAACGGGGGAAATGTGGATAGATCTATTGGGTTTGACAAACCCCACTCGACGGCTTGGAGGTCCGGGCGGGTGCATATTGTCTCGAGCTGGTAACACTCGTAGCATGGCTACAACACATCGGGCTGAACACATGGTAACAGTCAGTAATGGTTTTCCAATCGTAGTAGTAACAAAACACACAGCGCCTAGCTAGCGTACTTGGTAACATGGATATAGTATAGACATGGTAACATTCTGTAACATCTTGATAACATTTTGAACAAACCTGTGGACTTACCAGCATTATATGTTGACATCTTTTTGGCATGTTTTTCTCAGGTCGCTAAGGTAGCAACAAATGGAACTAGGCGCACGGGTCTGCATTGGCGTCTAGGCTTAGTTGCACGTTTTAAAATAAAGTGTTTGAAATACTTTGGGATACTATTGTAACTGATTAAATTCTTCTTTAAATGCTTCCGCTTATAAAAAATCGTTGTTTGTGGTTTTTACGTTTTTCATATAGAGTTGTTTATTGTGATCGTTGACTTGGATCCTGGTTTGCCATGCGCCTCGCGGTAAAACCCCGCAAGTGGAAATTTGAGGGTGTGACAAAACCCAACATACAAGTTATTATCCCTAACAAGTTTGTGGACTGAAATAAGATTAACTTTGTACTCAGGGACAGCTAACACATCTTTTAAAACCACACCATTAGCAAGATTAACATTACCAATTTTAGTAACCAAAGCTTTAGTGCCATTTGGATGATTAACATGTATATTTAATTCAGACACTTCAACAAATAAGTTAACTCAACATCATTAGTGACCATATGTTGACTTGCCCCTGAATCAACAATCCACCCAATCTTAATCTTATTCCCTACACAACTTGCAAAACCAAAAACAGGTTTACCACACACATTAACACAGAAAAAACTACCTGTGACATTGCAGCTCTGTGGGTTTTCCTTAGCCTTCTCAATTAAAAGACTTAACAATTTAGTCATTTGTTCATTGGTTAAAGAAGAAACAGGGTATTAGTATTAATACTACTGTTGTTACTACTATTATTACCCCCCCATCCTTTTAGATTGATTCCCGGCCTCATCCAAGGGGGATAACCTATCAACTCAAAACATTTTTCAGCCAAATGACCATTCTTATTGCAATGAGTACATTTTAAAGTAGATTGATTATTAGACTTATTAGCAAACTTTTTGTTAAACTCAACAAATTGGCTGGTTTGATCAGTTTTAGACAAAAAAACTAACATTTTGAGATTTTTTGTTTAGCCCACTAGAATTCCTGTGTGACTCTTCCCTAGACACAATAGCATAAGCTTCTTTAACAGTAGGTAAAGAATCTCTAGTTAGTAAATTTGTTCTAACAGTTTGATAATAATTGTCTAATTCCCATTAAGAATTGCATTAGTTTGATCATTTGACTGAAACTATTAAAGTCTCTTGCAGCATCACAGGTACATGGAGGCAATTGGAGTATTTGATCCAATTGCTTCCACATGACATTAAACTTTTGATAGTATTCAGACACAGAAGAACCATCAATTTTATCATAGGTTTCTTTAAGTTCTTTCCATACATCACTAGCAAGTTTAGAGAATACTTGTCCTAAATACAATTCTTCAGACATAGAATTAAGTATCCAGGTAAGAACAATGGAATTACATATGTCCCATTGTCTAGCAAGAACAGGATCATCAACAGGTTTAACACATTCTCCATTAACGAATCCTAGTTTATTTTTAACTTGTAGACCAAGAATCATAACATTAGACCATACACTGTAGTTATCAGACCTTTCAATTTTATGCTAACAATAGTCAAGTTAGTAGAATCACTAGGGTGAAGAAAAAAGGGGTCACCAGCATCAATCTTGTTGACCAAAGTAACAGGATCAATGATAGCATTACCCCCTCCACCTTGACCATTAGGATCATCAGCCATAACTAATCAAGCAAGAGATACACACAACATCAGATCACACATAGAGAAGAAAACAACCAAGCAAGAACCAGATAATATCAAGAAAACAAATAGCACAATAAATGGCGAAGCTGTATAGGTGATCTCGATCACTAGTTCATCACTCAAAAGGTGCCAGCGCAGGTCCTTATACAGGAGCCACCTAAGATCTAGACCAACCTTAGAGCTACACAGGGACTCAAGCCCTGAACATTCTACTCCTTAGGACAACACTAAACACAGAGTAAATGAAAAGATCTCACCGATAAAGCCCAAGTTAGGGTCGCCAATAACTCGTAACTTGCAACCTTCACTTAGGGTTACAGGTCAGGGAGCAAAGAAAATATGCTATCCAATCGTTAACATATCTTAAGATTAGATCTGATCCTTTGGACGTCCTGCTCAAACAAGATCGAAACCCTAGATCTGAAACACCAAATCTAACCACGTATGTTTCCATATCTCCTCAGGAGCCTCAATGATCTGAAGAGATAATGTCTTCGTTAGATCAGGAAACCTTAATTACAGCGGAAAACGAACAGTAAGAACTCAAATCAAAGCCTCAACTCTGATACCATGTTACAAACATGATATCTAAATAGAAACTTAAAGATCTTTATTCAAATCAAAGAATCAAACAATCTAAACTAAGTAACAATCTGAACAATAATCTCTCACCAATAAGAACCTCTCAAAACCATCAACAGACTAACAAGACAATGATCAAAGAACAGATACAAGGTGTATCTGAACTACAAACAATAAAGGATCAAAACCCTAGACTATTCAGACGAATGAGAGAAACAAAGAGATTATGAAAGAATAAGATTGCTAAACTGGTAACGAATGACAAAAGGAAGCTATATATAGCTGACAAAATTGTGCTTCTTCATGAGATCCAACGATCAGAAATAAATCAATCCAACGGCTCAAACACTTTTGTGTTTCTTCACACAGATCGCCAACGTGGATACAATATATTCACACGGAATGGGCCATGGGCCAGATGATCTCTTTAAAATAGAAACGAGCTCAGGAACTGTGGACTCAGGAACTGGGTTTGATCTTCTGAACACCTTAACATGGGCTGCACCTCCAAATCATAATAAGTCCAACCTCAATCCAAGAAAGCTGTAAAAGACCTTATGCAATATATTAATGTAAATGTCTATAATATAACGACCCATTTGGATAGAATTGCAAATGATGTATATATTTTAACATTTTCAATAACTATTCAAAAGCTTAAGGGTCTGTTTGGTATGGGGTAATGGAATGGATGAGGGAATGAAATGGACGAGGTAATGGAATGGACAAGGTAATGGAATGGATCATTACCATTCCATGTCTTGTTTGGTTGCCATGTGGGAATGAAACAAAGCATTACTTTGTGTTGTTGAATAGACAGGAAAAGATGAAGGAATAAAATCGGCGGTGAGTGGCGGTGGTGGTTAGTGGTGGTTAGTGGCGGTGATGGTGGGTGGTAGTGGCATCGGTGGTAGGCGACGATGTTTGTGGTGGGAGACGGTGGGGGTCGTGTTTGATGGCGGCGGTGGTGGGTGGGTGACGGTGGTGGGCGGGTGGCGGCGACATTGGGTGATGTTGGATGGCGACGGTGGTGGGTGGGTGACGGCGGTGGTGAGTGGGTGGAGGTAGTGGGTGGCGGTGGTTGGTGGCGACGGCGGTGGTGGGTCGTGTTGGATGGCGGCGGTGGTGGGTGGGTGAAGGTAGTGGGTGGCGGTGGTTGGTGGCGGCGACGGTGGTGGGTGGTGACGACGGTGGTGGGTGGTAGTAGCATCGGTGGTATGTGACGGTGTTGGTGGTGGGTGGTGACGATGGTGGTGGGTGTGTTGGTGGCAGCGGTGGTAGGTGGTGATGATTGTGGTGGGTGGTGGTTGGTGGGTTTAGTGGTTAGTGTTGGTGGTGGTGGATGGTGACTTATGGTGTTGTTAGTGAAGATTGAATGAGAGATGGAATGAAAAAAAAGCATGGGGGTGGATGGAATTGTTTTGAGGGAATGGAATGCCTTGTGGAATGGGTGATTCCATTCCTTTGACCAACTAAACACGTTATTTTTCATTACCTCGTAATAACCCATTCCATTCCCCCTTCCATTCCATCATACCAAACACTACCTAAATACAATGAAATGGAAATATGGAAGACACGACATTCAGAAACATAATGAAGAACATGGGTTACTAGATAACTCCTTAACTAATTAATATTGCATGCATAATTAAAAGACATGGGTAGACTAGCATGTTGGTGAACGTGGGCTTCTCTTCATGGGTGGATACGTATCACAAAACACCAACATGAACTTGCAAGTCGCTTGATAATTTTTTATTATTCTCATTTTATACCCTTCAGGAACTACTTTTTCGAGTTTTAACGTCTTCTTGCTTATCTTCCTCCGCCTTTCCCTCACCGGCATAACCTGAACCGCTAACAACCTTTCCATCGAGTACCTTTTATTCAGTGGCAAAGCTTGGTTCTCGAATCGGAGTGGGTCGGACTTAATTTTTTTATCGGTAGTGGCCGGAAGATCAAATCGGCGGAGGCCGGACTCAACCCGGAGTCAATTTACCTACGTAATTCGCAAACTTCTACCACTGCGACAAAAAAACAGGGGAGGCCGGGACACCCCCTGGCCCCTTTAAATCCTGTGCCCCTGCTTTTATCATTCATTTGCTTCCACTTTTACCTTACGTTGGTTCATGCCAAAAATTTTAAAACATGTAACAAACCCAACAAAGGAATATGAAATATCAAATGACAAAATGCAAGATTTTTAAACGTAAAAATAATATATGATGATACTAATGAAACAAAAAATGGTTGCAAAATATATAAATGACTTGAATATTACTAGTGGTGACCCGCGAGTTGTTGCGGAAGAATCACGTGTGAAGCCCTATGTGTGTGTCTGGTACAAAATACGTTTATGCAAGCGAGATATTGTAGTGAGAATCCACGCGTTGCAGCGGAGGCAACAATATGTCACATTCATTTCAACTGCTTCTGCATTGTAGATAGAATCAATCATCCTTATTTTTATTATTATGTTTTTTGCATCCAAACATTCTGAATCTAATTGTTTTATAGCCATCATGCGTCGCAAATAACGTAGTTCAACCTTTTCTTATGTCTCGTTTCTTTTATCCGAATGTTTATACTTTATCCTATTTAAACACAAATTTTACAAAACATTGTCTCAATTTCAAATATTTTTGCTGGAGTTTAAAGCACCCACTAATTGTTTGTTTAAATGCATAACTTAGTGCTCGAAGATTTGATTTTCACATTTGAAGTGATTGTCTTCCAAAATTGAATATAATTTGGTTTTCAAATGGTTGCTTCAACTGATGAAAGGATCATGGCATCCTTTAGGTGTGGAGGTTGATTCGTGATTTCAGGGTCACTTGAAAAGTATGTTACTACGTGATAACTTCCATATGTAAAAAAGTAAAATATACCTAGTCATGTAGTATCCATTCTGCAAATTTAAAAAAAAAATCATTTATCGTCGTTTAATTTATCAATGTTTCTGATGTTATCAAGAAGACAGGTGAAACAAAACCCTAAACCACAAAACATACCACTTTCTTTACAATTTCACATTCCACAAGAGCATGCAGCTTCAAGGCGAAACCATAAAACTATAAAACAACATTAAGTAGCATAACTCGCGAAAAAAGAATAAAACATAAAGTTCATACCTTATTACTATTAACATAACTCGTGTTTATGTGTGATAAATATAGATCTTGGGGTTGGGGATGGCGTATACAAATGGCTTTAACAGTGAGTAACAATTTTTTTTTTTAAAGAATCTACCACTGCTTGAGTCATACTTCAAGTTGCCAAAATGCAAAAAGTTTTAAGACATTACTTTCAAACCAAACTAAGGATCTTGTTAAGATATTGATGAGAATGATCTTCTAGAAGATTCAGACGGACAACAGCGTGGGCTTGATAAAAAAACCTAAACAAAAATTATTGTAGTTCTTAAAGCTACCAAACATACATATGGTGTTAATGAAACTATAAGTGACTAGGGATAGATTAGAGTTGTGAGTATCTTACCAAGATTAATTTCCTGAAAAGCATTATCAAGTAAATATGTCATTTCTCAAATCCATGACAGTTGATGATAATGATGGAATAAAAAAAAAGAACATAATTCATAGATTATTAATTCACCAAGGGGTTTCAACATGCATGGATTAAGATACGTACCAGATTCTTGTTTCATTGTTGTCACAACACTTTGGGTATTGCTTCCCAGGCAATCAGATGTACAAGAGCATGAAAAGCCATTAGGATTTTCACAAGAAATCATGAGATTTTCAACATAAAATGAACAAGGGCGAATAAGATGAAAAGAGATTCATATGTACTTACCGAATTTAGATAATTAGGAGTGATTTGTGTTCTTAGGCTTGAAGAACTCTATTGTTTGATCATTGTAGAAAGAGAGAGATAAAGATGTGAGTGTTAGTGTGTGTTGCATGAGAGAAATGAAATGTGGGCTTTGGGATATAAAGGGCCTGGTGGTTATTCCACTTCATTGGTATTAATTAGTTGCAAAGAAACTCTTGAACGGTCGTGCAACGCATAAGTCCTTTAATTTGGGTTTTAATTGGTAGGGTTATGTATTAATTTGAATAATAAATTATCCACTTAGTTTTAGAGGATTGTAAAATATGCATTACTACTTGAAATTACTTAAAAACTCTTAAATTTGTGTAACATGACTTCATTTAGTGTTTGCCAAAAAGACAACTTTACCCCCTAAATAACTTCATTTAGTGTTGTACTATAAGCATAAAAAATTGTATGTACTTAAATTTTGCCATCCTTCCCAAATGCTTTATAATGTAGTCTAGATATCAAACTGATATGTTTATAAAATCTATATAGGACTTTAATATTTTCATAAAACATTTTTTTTAAATCTAAGATCTGATTCTATTAACACATAATCGTGAAAAATTACATCAAGATAGCGGGCAGGCGGGCAACAAGCTGCGCCACCACCCTTTCTGGACGACAAACCCTAACCTACTAAAAACGAACCCATGCCCCCCCCCCAAGTCGAGACACTGCTATGAATAACCCGTTGAACTCTGGTCAGGAAACGGGTGGCTTCCGGTGCCAAGGAGCCAAGGTATCAAATGCCAGGGGTACAAAAACGTGGTTGGTTCTCCTAACAAGCTTTAGCATGCTTCTCAACTTTCTTCGCCTCTGCTTTCCGCACCGCTTGCCCTGCTACAAAACCAATATCCCTCAAACCAACCAGGGTAGATACACATGTTAGGTCGACACAAGCGTGTCCCCCCCCCCGTCCCACCTAAAGACAAGCATGTCTGATGGACGTAGGGTGGATCTCCCTTCTACGGGGTCCGAGAGGAAATTCACAGGAGCCTCCTTCTTGGCTGAGATCACAGGCCTTCTTAAAATGTCCCAAAGAACGTCCCGGACCCAGTCATGCCTATATTTGAAACCAGGAAACTCCTTACAGTGAACCGCGTGTTCCCCGTATTTATCCAAGCATGCCTTACGGCAAATCAGACAGACTTCATCTTCATGGTACATGGGGATCACCAACCATATTTAAGAATTGCCATGTATTCAACCCCAGACATGGTTTGTCCCAAACCTTTGATTGGGATAACATTCAGGAAATCTTGGGCATGGGGTTTTTGCAAGCATTCAATAACTGCTTTTTGACGGGGGACAGATCAAAAGCTTCACCCAGGCTATGTGCGATTTTGCCAAAAAGGGCATTCGCCAAAGTTTTCTAAGGCTTTGGGGGAGGGAGTGTCCTTGTTAGAAAAAACCGCCAATATCAAAACCTGGGAGATAGTCATTTATCTTTTCGAGGGCCTGCACGTAGTCCAAATTCATGTCGACAACCCCGCTATTCCTTAAGATGTGGTCTTGGAGATTCCAAGACTGCTGTAACACCCCAACCGATGGCGGAAACATCGAGGTGTCACATATTAATGATTGTTTAGTAGCTCATGGTAATACATATGTTTACATAATCCTTTAATACAACATTGAATTACATTAAATGTCTTGAATGAAATCTAGTACATCCAAAAATCAAAACAAAGCATAAACTTCAAATATCTTCTCATGCTAGCTCTAGACCTCAAGCATCATTATTTCCTGTTGAGTTGTAAAAAGGGGGGGTCAACTAGAAGTTGGTGAGAATACATAAGCCATGTCAAGCAATTAAGTTTAAGAATAAAAGTTTAGCAATTCATATGTCTATCGTAAGTTTAAGTCTACATGAATAAACATGAAATGTTGAATCGACATAATCAAACCTCCGACTAGTTTAGATCCATCCCGTCATCCACGGTTCACCTTAATATTATGTTGGAACGATAACAATCACCCGCGCTCCCCATAAAAGATGGTCAACGAATCTAGGTGGGATTGTCAATCCAATAGATCTATTATTGAGTATCGCTGGCTTGGCCATAGCTAATGATTATGTATTGTTGAAACTTGTTGAAACGAGTCTAACTGTTGTTGTTGTCTAAATCATGAGGCATTAAAGTTTACAACTAGACATGTATGTAGAATTTCTTAAGTATAATGTTGCAAGTATAAAGAATTGCATAAAACATGGTTACGCAAACTCGCCTTAGCAAAGTATTAAGTCTCGAGAAAAAGTATAAGCGTAGCCCCAAAGTTGCCAAGTATTACCCTATGTATAAGGTAACAAATAAGTCTAAGTCTATCTAGTCTACAAGTATATTCTAGGGTTTCGAATTGGGGATAAGTATTTGTTGGATTAATAAATAAAATGTTTTAATAAATAAGGGAATTTGATAAATAAATAAACAAAAAGTCTTTTTGTAAATTTTAAATTAATGATGGTCAAAATATAAAGTTTTAAGTATGAAAATAATTTTTATAAAATTATTTCCTTAAAAATAGAATATTAAATCTATTTATTTCAAATTGTTAAATTATAACTTTAATATTTAAAAATATTAAAATTAAAGAATTTTTAAATTAAAAATTGTATTTCTGTTCCAAATAAATAGAAATAATTTATATAAAATTTTGGTGCAAAAATATTGAAAAATGAATTTATTATGATTTATTTATGATTAAAACTAACAAAAATTGATTAAAAATATTAAAAAAATGATTTTCAGAAATAAAAATCATTTCAGAAAAGTTTAATGTTATATAAACTCAGAATAATTTTGTGGAAATTTATATAATTGTTTTGATATTTTTATAGAATTTTATAAATAAAATAGATTAAACTTGAATTATTTATTATATATATTAAATAAATAATTTTTTGGAAAACTAAAAATTGTATGTTAAACTTTTCTACTAGAATAACTTAAAATAATTTTGTAGAATTTATAAAGTAGTTTTAGTATTTTAAAACTAATTTTAAAAATACAAGGGAATATATATATAAGCTTTAAATAAAAAAAAAAGTTTTTGTTGATGCCGAGAATCGAACCAGGGTCTGGGACCGGTTCTGGTTTTAATCACAAGCCCAGCCACCAACTGGGCTGGACCCTGAGAACGATTAAACTAGACTTGTAATTGATTATATTGTATATGTGAAATCTGATTTAGAACCTTTTTAAAAGAAAAAGATAAAACCGCTGATTGTGGGACTCGAACCCGTGTGCTTTGGCTCGCAAACATCAGACACAACCACTTGATCTAGATCAGTGGTTGTGTTTGATTTCTTTTTGTTTTAATTAAAAACACGGGTCTGCGATGGTGTTCTTCCCCAATTCGAGTTCATACGAGCCCTAGCCTATCAATAATACGATTTACACAACAATAACCCAATTGATCATAGGGTTATTGTTGTGTATAGGCCGATGAACAAAACCCATCAATAATAAAGAACTTACAGAAACGAATCGTGTTTATATGTCCGGTCAACAGAATAGTCAAACACGAACTCGAATGCTTCGAAAGATGATTTAGAAACAGAAATTAAAGATAGAGAGAGATGTTTCGGCGAGTTTAGAATGAATTGGGAGGTTCAATTTATAGGGTGAAGGTTCGGATTGACGAATTGGTAAGTTGACTCGTTTAATGGTGATGACGCGTTGATTGACACAATTTGGGAATGATTTGATGATAATTGTTCGTGTAATTGACGCGTAATAGTCAGACAATCACTCAATCATACCATATCAGGATTAATACGCGTTAGAATGTGTTGATTATGGCAATTCGTTCTTCACAGTTGACTTTCTAAGTCAACTGTGGGTATACCATTACATAATATAATTAAATCGTGTTGAAGATTAACCAAAGATGTTGTGTAGACTAGCTGGTTGTGTTGTCTATGTTGTTGACCCGGCGAGGGCTCGGGTTCGAATCCGGCCCAAGCCTATATTTTTTTTGATAATTATTTCCTATATATATGTATATTATATATATATATATATATATATAACATAGTATTAGGGGTCCAATGCGTCACAAGTAATTTTTAAAAGGCGATAAATGATGAAACTTGACGTTTTATTCAAAATAATCGTAACGTACAAGTATTTAAATGCGAAAGTTACAACTGCGCTCGCGATGCCACAAAAGCATACACCCAACATCTTTGCTGAAAGGAGCCCTAATCCTCCCAAACGCATCGGCAATGACGCTAGTCGCCATTGTAGGTCACCAAAGAACGGACCCCACATACCACTATGTCTTCGATGGCTCTCCGCATACCCTTGTCAAAACATGATACCCCTTCATCCATTATGGCGGGTTCGCAGGTCCCGCAAACCAAAAAGCAACTTAGCGACCCCATACAAGATTTGAGCAAGAGGAGTTCACTTTGGGGATCCCTAAGGCAGGGCAAAAGTTTCATAAATCAACCGCGCACAAGGCTCCTTGCCCTGCCAATTTCCGTATCAAGTAAGAGTCCCGACTAACAACCCATCCAAGGAGCTTCACCCCTTTTTTGGCTTGCCAATCCCACTTGGGAAAAAGCTCGTCCCTAAGTTTCACCCAATTACAAGACGGCCAAAAAAACCTCAGTTTTCTTAATATTCAGTTGAATCCCCAGGATGGCCCCTCCTTCCGGATGATATCTAAGGTATTTGCAACATCGGTGGCATTACTAATAATCGTCCCATCATCAAGGTACCACGCATGAAATGGTAATGTTACAATTTTCTTGCACATGGAGAACCATAGGGTGTAATGCCAAGGCGAAAAGGAGGGGACCTAAAGGGTCCCCTGCTGAACCCCCGTAGTGGCCCCTATACAATCATTACCAACATACAACCTTACTAGCTAGGCATATAAGAACTGGACCCACAAATAGATAGACGGCCAATGCTGAAGAACTTCTCGAAGAAGGGCAGTGTGGTCGATCATGTTGAACGCGTTTTGAAAAATCCACAGTGAGCCATAAGCCAAAGAAACCGTCTTCATGGAATGAGTTAAGGAACATGTTCGCACTGTGGAGCACGCGCTCTGCCCCATTAGGAGTCCCCACCCCCAAATTGGAAGTCCCCAAGATACTTAGCCATTTCCTTACCAACCTCCTCATAGCACTTTAGATACCAGTCTGCGCCAAATGGCCCCTATTGCAATGGGTCGGATCCCGTTATCAGATTTCAGAAGATGGCATAAGGGGGCCGAAGCAATGAATTCAGCAAGTACCCTGGGACAAACCCCTAGCCATAAGTTGACAACTTCAGTAATAGCTGAGAGCAAACCCGTGGAAGCCACGGACCCTTATCGCTGAGGGCGTCCAATAGATGTTGGGCCCTCAAACCGTCCTCCAGCAGGAAGTTCCTTTAGGGAAAGACCAGAGGCATCGAAGCACACAGACCTCATCCACAACAAGCGGGGCATGATGTCGGGGTTAGAGGGCAAGGACGGAGGAAGAAACACTGGATGTTTTATCAATGAGGGCTTTCCATGGTAGAATCCCCAAAAGGAGCAACTCCCACTAAAACACAACACCTTGACAGTAGCTGTGAAATGAACCGTCCCTTACTTTCCGGAGGCACTGTTTGACATTGGGGCTCTTTTCAGTAGCCTCACCCCCTGCTTCCTACTTGATAAAAGAAACACATCCCACACAATCGAAGAGAGAAGGAACCAAATCTGCAAACTCAGAACCGTCTTTTCACAAGAAAGTGATTGCAAGATGCTACACTGCAATTTGAAAGTTTTATAATAATCCCTTAAATCTTTTGACACTGTATTTTTACATAGCAGAGCTATGTCTCCAGAGTTTTTACATGCATGTCACGTGTTTGAAGAGGTATAAAGGTTACTTTTATCCACAAGATAGATAAGTTTCACACAAGTACACAAGTAACACAACGCATGGAATATAACTTGTAGACATATAAATATTTGTACTAGTGTACTGATGATTATAAACCTATGCATATTCATATTTATAACGGTACCAACATAAACATTGGTTGCATTCTGTTGTCGAAATTTCCAGAAATGTGTCTGGTGTATATTGCATCCACGTAAACCGATGGGCCTTTGCCATTTACTATGGATACTCATACCACTACTATATATAATCTTGTTGCTCAACGTACAATTGTAGGGCCCTGTCCTTCACTTTCATGGGCCATATGTTTAGTTGACTAACCTATCAATTTCCATTGTACAATTTGTGAATTTGGGCCCGTTATGTTTAGCTATATTGGGCCTGTCTTTTACATCAAGCCACTATATTATCTGCAATTCCAACCCATTTAATCTACACAAATTTATAATCTGTTTAAATTGTAAAAGTTTAATAATGCAAATATAGATTAAATCACATAGTGTGCTTTGCAATTCATTGATTGCGTTGGTCCCAAAAAAAAAAAAAAGAGTTAGGTGAATTGGTGATTCATGAACGTGATGGCATCATGAGATGAAGATCTCGTGTTTGCAAATTTCTCTTCATCATTACACACACTTGATTTTTCTATTTTATCTAAATTTTAGTTTTCTGGTAATTCGAGTTTGTTACCAATTAATTCATTTTCTTTTTAATTTTCGGAAAAAAAAAAACATATTCATTGTTTTGTTGTAGATTTTATATCAGTTCTATTTGTGCAAAATATGACACGCATTAGTAATCCCATTAGGAGGGTATACCCATTTTTTGGTTTTGGTTGGGATGAGATCGTTACCATACATACCATACCAAATTTTAGAAAAGAAAAAAAGAAAAAAAGTTGGTACCGAATGTCATATCTAATATTTCGGTACGGTACCAATACTTGGTATCAAATCCTCATCCTTGTGTATTTGTTCCGGTCCACACATGCCAGACCCATCAAGTTCGTTATTGTTGTAAGTTATTTGATGTTAATTCATGTAAAAGTAACTTAGCAAAACAAGGTATTGATGATTGGAGAAATATGAAAGGAAAGCATCAAGGTTGTCACACCCTCAAATTTCACGTGCGGGGATTTACCGCGAGAGGCGTGATACATCCAAATCCAAGTCAACGGTCACAATAAACGACAACTAAAGTAAAGATACGTAAACCATGCATTAGGTTTCAAAATGTAACCAACAACAACGGAATCATAAAACATCTTTACAACCCAAAAGTAATGTTTTAATAAGTTGACAATGTTTAAAATCATGCAAGTGAATCCTAGACGTCGTGCGACTCCGTGCGCCTATCAATAGCTGCTACCTTAGCGATCTGAGAAAACATGGTAAAAATGTCAGCACATAATGCGGTGAGTCACAGAGATAAAGTTTGTAAAAGTTTGTAACGTTTCTAAAACCAGACCCACAATCATTACATCTATATGTGATGCTAGCTAGACATCGTTACATGATACTATAGTGTCGTGAACCACTGCTGAACGTTAAAATGCCTCAATACCCGTCACCGGTCAACAGCCGGTGCCATAATGTTTGGTAGGACAAATATGCACCCGCCACCGACCTCCAATCGGCCCGAGTGAGGCTTGCCAGGCCCAATAGATCTATTCATACTTTCCCGCTATGTATCCACATATTAATGGTCCACTAAATGTTTGAGAGGACTTGGATGATGAATAAATGTCACCAAGTATCCATGATGATATAATGTAATATGTTGGTCTAAAAGTTCGAAGGTGCGAAACCAGTTTCTCGTTCGACCCAACTGCTGCAAAAACTCATAAAACGCACCAAATCGCATCAAAACAGTCTGAAAACATCACGAAACATCACCAATCACAGCAGTCAACTACATTTAATCTATCCC